>JAPXFY010000025.1:32887978-32905478 GCA_030674185.1 Monoplex corrugatus | reverse complement strand
ACATGCAATAAAAATTTATCTTGTGCAGCGCATGAGTCATCTACACGTTGGCACTTGCTAATGGACGTGATAGTCAAAGAGCTTAGAACGTTGGTCTTCCAATCGAAAGATCGGGGTTCATACCTGTTCGGGTGCCATCTGGTGTGTACACAGTGGAGATTTTTTCCAATCTACCAAGTTAGCGTGACTTGCTGATGCCTGAACCACTTTCTTGTAGTCACACACCAAGAACAACAAAAACGCATGGTAAAGATCCTGTGAGCCATGTCAGTACTGGATGGCTTGTAGAAACATAAACGCACTCAGCATGCCCCAATGCAGTGTGTGACTACCTTCACGGCGAGGTTTAAACATGGACAAGCCATCTTGTAGGGGACCAGGGGAGAAGAGTGGCACGACGCTTCAGTTGCTCGCCTCGCCTGCCAATAACTAGACCTGAAGTTCCAGCGTTTGTTTCCCACTGCGGCCTTGACTTTTCTCCTGAGCTTGCCCAGAATATTGAACTGAACGTCTAGTCCTTCGGAAGGGGATGAAAAACAAGTTGGACCCGTGTGTCTTCTGGTTTGCGCACCATACAGAACCCACGACAGTTGAAAAATCATGAAGAGCAGGGCATTAACCTGGCTGCTCTGGTATAGAACATTTAAGAGATAGGATTCATTTCCCAGGTCCCTCACCTTAAAGGTCAATGGTCTTCTTGCCTTTCTAAAGTCTTGATCAGAAAACAAAAGCAAAAAAACAAACAAACAAAAAGAGCGGCACTGCACTGCAGCGACACATTCTCAACAGGGAGAGCAGCCTGAGTTTCACATGGTAAATTCATTCAGACAAATAAACACATGACTACGAATATGAACAAGTATGTACATATTCTGAGCGCATATGGGCGTTGCAGTTCATGAATGAACACACACACACACACACACACACACACACACACACACACACACACACACACACACACACACACACACACACACACCAAAACAACAATAACAAAACAACTTTATTTTCTTGGACAAATTGAAAACCAAAGCATTTGCCAATTATACGTTATTTGTTTCTTCTTTTCATTAACTTCCAGCTGGCAGACGCCTGCTGTGTGCCTTGTTCTGCCTCCCTCTTCCAGTCCACTTCAGGAATATTACCATTGCACCTCATATCCAATATTTGGCTTCCCAAAGCTTTTTCCAATAATCATCAACAATGCCTCTGTTTGCTGTGCGGGGAGCGCTGAAGGGACGAGTAAACAGGCACACCAAGAGTCCTGCATCAGCAGCAGTCAATCCCTGTATCTCTTGAGGGACTCCAATTACAGCACCACAGACAGCTAGGGAAAGGAGGAAGAGGAAAGAAGAGGAGGAAGAGGAAGAAGAGCAGGAGGAAGGGGAGAGGGGGGTTGGTCCAGCTGTCACACACCTGGTCAAAAAAAGTGACACTTCAACTGAGGCGCCAAACATCCCGGCAGTTGGCTTCACAAAACACCTGGATCGCCATCCCACCTTTCATTTCCTACCCCCACCCCACCCCCAACGTTTGATCTTCACTTTCCCCTTCCCACCAACCATGCAGCTATGTCGTTAGACAGCCATGCTCAATAAACGCTGGGACTATGGGAGTGGGTTCAACCCTCCGGTGAGCTGTTTTTCTTCTTTTTTTTTTTTTTTCCACAGGGGCTGGTTGGTTGTTTAGATACAGACTTGGACTCGAGATCCGTTATCTCGAGTTCAATCCCAGCCCTCAACATCGAATAAAACTGGCCTGTTCATAGGCACATTGGCATTCCATTTGGTCCCTTTTTATCCACTGGACGAGGCGGCAGGGAAGTTTTAGTCTTGTTGTTTGGTGTCTGTCTGTGATCGTGCATTCGCGCTTGACAAAAGCCGGTTGGCCAAAAATTTGCACTTGTCTTGTTGTGTTGAATATGCATTCTTTTTGGTTTACTTGTTCTTCTGGTTCCTGTTTGCTTGGACGCGGGCAGTCGCACTTGTTTTGGATCTGGCCTGTTCATTGCCCATCTTTATCCTTTGACTCCCATACCCTGTCCACCAGTATCCTGCACTGCCAACCGTTTGATTCCCTCACTCTATCCACCAGCTTCTTCCGGGAAGCTGGTGGACAGAGAGAAAGAGTCAAAGAGTGAAGTTTTTGCAGTTGGTGGTTAGGGTGGTTAGGGAATAGGAGTCAAAGGGTTAATGTTTCCATCATTTTGGTGGTGTCAGCTTAATATCCCACAGGTCCCTCTTACCCCTTCCCCGTTTCAAGGATTTGCCAGTGCATAGGTTTTGCACCAGCTCGAGGAGCCTCCCAGACAAAAAGCTGGCAGATTGGATGGAGTGGATATGGAGCTATCTGTGTGCGATGCACAAGCTCCACACTCCACCATCGAAACCATGGGCAAATCACAATTGTTATTGTTGTTTAAAGCCCAGCTGACTGCATACTGCCATATCAGGGCTATAACCGCTTCAAAACATACACAATACTTCAACAGAAAAAAAAAACAGAAAAGAAAAGAAAATCAAGTACACACATCAATGCATTTGCACACATAATCTAAGGAGATGCCCCTGGCATCGACCACTTCGTCCAATTTGTTGCACAGGGGATTTTAAAAAAATAACAACATACATGAACACAAATTTTATTGTTATTGTTGCTTAAAGCCACGCCAACTACGCAGAGCCATATCAGGACTATAACCATTTCAAACATACAAAACTTCAACAGAAAAAAAAGAAAATAAAAATTAAGTACACATATCAATGCATTTGTGCACATAACCTAAAGACATGCCCCTGCCACTGACCATTCTGTCCAACTTATCGCACAGGGGAGATTTAAAAAACACACCTGAATACAAATTTAAGCATAACTAAGGGCACCAAAACATATATAAAAACAGGCATGAACTACCTAAAATTGCTTCCGCATATCTCACTCCCTAGACCCCAAAATGCACTTAATACATGTACCCAATTATCGATCCCAAGAAAAAGTACGCAAGACTTTATCGAACACATACAGGTGAATGGACCAGCAAGGCAGAAAATGATAGGAAGAAATGACAGAAAACAAAGGAGGAAGAAAGAAACAAAACCAGTGACAGAAAAGAGGAAATTTCTAGCACAGAATTTCCAGAAGGTGGGGATACTACTTATACTTAAAGAGCCCCCCTGCATCTCCACGGGGGTCTGCGTTCGAAGAACAAGCTGCAAACTCCACACTCCACCACTGAAACCTTGGGGAAATCACAATCATGACTTGCTATATGACCACGGTCTTGTAGAGGTATCAACCTTGCCAAGGAGTTATAGTCTCTCCAACTCCATCCTCTCTACACATTAATCACCTTTTATTACTGACAGGCGCACATTTGAAACTACTGATCAAAGGCTCGATGTGAAATCTGCCAAGCTTTCTTTTCAAGCCCATTTTCTGTGTCTTCCTTGATATGTGTGTGCGCGTGCGTGCGTGCGTGTGTGTGTGTGTGGTGCGTGCGTGCGTGCGTGGTGTGTGTGTGTATATGTGTGTGTGTGCGCGCGCGGTTTCTGCGTTTTGCTTGATGTATCTGTATACGTGAGTGTGTGCGCATATGTGAGTGTGTGTGAGAGTGAGAGAGCGAGAGAGAGAGAAAGAGTGTGTGTGTGCATATGTGAGTGTGTGTGTGTGTGAGAGAGAGAGAGAGTGTGTGAGTGAGAGAGACTGTGTGTGTGTGTGTGTGTGTGTGTGTGTGTGTGTGTGTGTGTGTGTGTGTGTGTGTGTGTGTGTGTGTGTGTATGTGCCCATATGTGCCTGCATATGTACAAGCATGAGTGTATGTGTGCATTTGTGTCTGTGTGTGCATGTGAGTTCATGAATGAAGACAAAAATGCTTCAGATTTTTTTAACAAATGCAAGAAGTCATGATGATGTATACATATATATAACCAGCGATCGCGCTAGATTTTTTCCCAGCCGGTACTAGCTACGGCAATTATAACATGTCAAAAATGCAACCGGTACAGACAACAACAAAAAATCAGTAGGCTTGTTCTATCAAAGAAAGGTTGGGCGAGACCGACCAGATGCCGTTTCAGATTACTGCGAGAGGAAAGGGGACTAGGCCTACGGGAAGGAGGGAGGCTGGGGAAAGGAATGAGGATGGGGATGGGATGGGCACTAACCGCGCTAATAGAAAGAGAGAAGGAGGGGAACAAACTGGCAGACTACCGGAAACTGGTTGAGTGATTCATGTCACTATGCGGAACATGGGACTAGGCCGGGAGAAAAAAGGTCAATGAAGCAACCGGTACAATGAATTTTTTTTCGGTTTTGTGTAAGGACAGGTTAAATCACAGTCGGTATTCAGTGTTTTGAATCGGTAAAATACGGACTGTAGTCGGTTACAGCGGTTGCTGTATAACCTTTTTTTTAGGGTAACAGATTGTGTGTACATGCTATGATCTATCATATGAATTGCCTATACCACTTGTTTTGTCATTTTAATTTGCCATGTAAGTTGCTATAAATCTGTAATGTACAGATGTTGGTTTGTACCATTCACTTTCAAAAGAAAAAACTTTCAAGCAAAGAGGGGGGGGGGGGGGTTGCTATGTACATGATATGTTCATTTGATATGGTAAAACTGATTTAGGCTCAACAAAAGTTTATTAACAAATCCAACCAATGATTAATGTGTATTTTATTATCATCTTTGTGTTTTTTTTCCATTTTCATAGTTAACAGTGAGACATAAAAAATGCTTTATTGAGTGTCTGAATAACAGGGCTAGGACGACACTAATTCATCTATTTCTAGACATTTAATAATCTAAGCCAGCTGACACCAATAATCTGACATGCACCTAGTGTTAAGCACGGGAAAACAAGATGTCAACGCTAAGCCATTATAAGGCATGGACAGGCACAATAATCGACCGTTTGGACAGCGCACTTCCAGCAGGAAGATCTGAGTTCAAACCTGCTTGAATACCGCCTGGTGGATAGCCTTATTGTTACTGTTATCTTTGTTTAAAGCCCAGCCGACTGTGTAGAACTAATCAGGGCTATCACCATTTCTACACACACACAATACTTCAACGCGAAAAAAGGGAAAAGAAAATAGAAAAGTAAGTACACGTATCAATGCATTCACGCACATAATCTAAGGAGATGCCCCCTGGCGTTGACCACTCCGTCCACTTTACCACACAGGGGATTGAAAAAACATACCTGAACATACAAATATAAACATAACTAAGGACACTAAAGCGTATATAAAACAGGCCTAAGTTACCGAAAATTACTTCCACATATCTCACTTCCCTAGAGCCAAAAATGCAATTAAAATACATATACCCAACTATCAATCCTAAAAGAAAGTACGTAAGACTTTATCAAACACGTACAAGTGAATGGATCAGCAAGACAGAAAATGACAGGAAGAAATGATAGCAAGCAAAGGAATAATGCAGAAACAAAGAGAGCGACAGAAAAGAGGAAATTTTCTAGCACAGAATTTCAGAAGGTGGGGATACCGTTTATACTGAAAGAGCCCCGGGCATCCCCACGGGGGGAGCGATAGGTTTAAAGGGTGGATATTTGTTACCATCTTCAAGGCCGACATGAGTTGCTGACCTGCCAGTCCATGAACCCCTTTCGTGTGTATTACGTTTGCATCGTATCAAATACTCATGTTAACCCTTTGACTCCCGCACCCTATCCACCAACTGCAAAAACTTATCTCTTTGACTCCCTATCCACCAGCTTCCTGCAGCAAGTCAAAGGGTTAAGATCTTGCTTTGCTAGCATGGTAGACAATGCAGGATGGTGGTGGACAGGGTGCGGAAGTCAGAGGGTTAAAGGTCCCGTGAGCCATATCAAGAGTTCAGTGGTCTACAGGAACATGAAAACACCCCAGCATGCACGCCCACTGAAGTCTATGCAACAACGCATTGCCTGCACAGTGTGGGACGAAAATAACATGCATACATGCGAGCAAAACAAACATACAAAAAGATAACTGTTCTAAATGGTGGGGAGGAGGAGGAGGGGGTGGGTGGTGGGGGTGGGTGGGTTCTGAGGCAGAAGTGCATTTCCAAAGCAAACCCCATGTACTGCATTGCCACTACTATTTGAAACAGAGAGAGAGAGAGAGAGAGAGAGAGAGACAGAGAGAGACAGACAGACAGACAGAGACAGAGAGAGAGAGAGAGACTCTGTGTGTGTGTGTGTGTGTGTGTGTGTGGTGTGTGTGTTTTGCGCGCGTGCGTGCGAGCGCATGTGTGTGTGCATGCACGTGTGGAAGTGTGTGTGTACGTTTGTGCACACATACGCGCATACATGCATGAGTGAAGAGCGCAGAACACATCTGTTCATTTTAAGAACCCAAGGTAAAACAGGGCTGAGATAAAGTGCAAGCGTAGAGCTAAGATAGGGCTATAAGAGCGTGCATATGTCTCATCTGAGTGTGTGTCTGTCTGCGCGTTCGTATGACCGTGCACGCACATGCGCACACCAATGCGAGTGTGCGCAAGTGTACAAGAGCATGTGTCAACGTACATGTGTTTGTGTGTAGGATGGTACTGTGGACCACATACTGAGCAAAGGCACACACATAGAAAAAGAGACATACAAGAAAAGACATGGGGACAGAGGACAGACAATGATGAAAGAAAGAAGAAAGAAAGAAAAGAAAAGAAAGAAAAAAGAAAGAAAGAAAGACAGACAGAGACTGTATGGATAGATGATTTATTGTGATAAGAGACTTCTTACCCCTCTGACAACGAGTTGGGGCCCTGTGAAGGTTTAACCCTTTGACTCCCGCATCCTGTTCACCGGCATCCTTCATTGTCAACCATACTAGCAAAGCAAAAACTTAACCCTTTGACTCCTGCACCCTGTCCACCAGCATCCCTCACTGTCAACCATACTAGCAAAGCAAAAACTTAAGGTTTGGCTCCTGCGCCCTTTCCACCAGCTTCAGAAGCTGGTGGAAAGGGTACGGGAGCCAAACGCTCAAGTTTTTGCAGTTGGTGGATAGGGTGTGGGAGTCAAAGGGTTTACAAGCTTTTCTGACATTGTATGGATCATAACTGAATATCAAATAAGAAAATTATTATCATATAGCTGGGTGCCCTTCTTGATATATTATGTACAAAACTGTTTTGACAAGACCAGCAGGAAACAGAGCAAGAGCAGGGGGAGAGGTTGGAGAGAGGGAGAGGGGAGGGGATGGATGGAGGAAGGGATAGAGTGGGGGGAAGGAAGGAGGGAGGGAGGGAGGGAGGGAGACAGACAGACAGACAGACCGACAGACAGACAGAGGCAGAAAAAAAAAACATAGGGAGAAAGCCAAGAAAGAATCGAAGACACAGAGAGAAGAAACAAGCATTCATTCTCATTTAACCTCTGGTGTCTTGAGCTGTCGTTTTATTTTTATGATAAGCACACAATTATGTGTCACACAGAAAAATCAAAGGCAGAGATAATGATGAGGTGACAAACCTGAAGAAGAAGAAGAAAAAATTGCGTTCAACATCTAACGTTCACCCTTTCAAAATAAAACCTATCACTGTCAGTATCACTTTTAAACCACAAATGTCAACAACAACGAAACAATAACCAAAAAAAAAAAAAAAAAAAAAAAAAAAAGCAAAAAAATGTACATGAGAAAGTAAGACAAGTTAATTTTTTAACCTGCACTATTTCCAGCCTACGGAAAAATGCGAAAAAGGAAATGTAAAAAAAAAAAAAAAGTTCTAAAAAATCTCAATGTTCTGGTGCCGTGGCCCACTTAACAGAAACAGCCAGCAAAGTCAGATTAGGTGTTCCATAACATCCACGCAGTTCGCGCGCCGATCAATCTGAAGCCGCATCACTAGCTACTTGTGCGCTAAAGTCAGAAAAGAACACTGCCAAACAGATCCAATCAATTGATCTGAACTGAGCTGAACTGAACTAAATTCACTTTCACACTTACGCCAAGACTTGACGTGGGAGTGGTTATGAAATATATATATTTGCCCTTATGTCATGATCAAAGTCAAAATGTAAGGCAGGAGTGGGAAAAAATAAACAAACAAACAAAAAAACCACACACACACACAATAATATAAAACTATATATATATACATGATATAAGATTAAAAAATGAATGCAGGGTGGGGTTGGAAGAGAAAAAGAAGCCATGCAGAGGAGAGCGAGTGAGACAGAAGGTGGGGGTGAGGAAAGAGACAGACTGACAGACACAGACAGAAAAGAGAGCGAGTGAAAAAGAGAGCGAATTCAGACTTTATATGGTGTGTACAATACAGGCCGAGAGTGAGAGAGACAGAGACAGACAGAGAGAGAATGAGAGAGAGAATGAGAGAGGACAGATACAGAGATAGACAGACGGAGAGAGAGAGAGAGACAGAGACAGCGACAGACAGACAGACAGACACAGACAGAAACAGACAGACAGACAGACAGGGAGAGACTGAAAAAAAGGCAACTGATGCACGTGACTCATGACAAGACAAATAAAAAATCTGTGATTTTTATCAATAATGGTTCTTCCACAGAAATTGTGACTCACATGAAACTGAAAGCTTGTGTGCACAAACACAGACTCATGCACACTTCCTATGTATCACACACACACACACGCACGCACACACACACACACACACACACACACACACACACACACACACACACACACTCACACACGCACACACATGCACGCACATGGACGCGCACACACATACGCACGCACCACGCACGCATGCCCCCACCCACTCACCACCCACACACACACCTGCCCACCTACACACACATGCATGCATGCAGTCCTGGTTTTGATAACACTTACTCTGGAACATTACTTCGGACAAGCTTATTCAGACTGAGAACAGAGTTACATAGCCTACCCCTTGTGTAAAGATGGCAGGATTTCCTGATTCAATCATGTCTTCCAGTTCCTCATTGGTCGTCGTCTTCCCAGCTGCAAGCAAAGGTAAATAACTTTAACATCTTCTGACAGCACTGGGTTCAAATCCCTGAACCAACATTCAACACGACAAAGAAGTTGAATCACTATGGCTGTGTTTTGACTGCAATTCAGAACACAATACTGTTAATCCGTACGGTTAAAAAAACAAAAAAACAATCCAAAATGACAATAACAAATGTAGTACAAGTTATCTAGGAAAGGATTTACCCTTTGACTCCCGCACCCTATCCACCAACTGCAAAAACTTAACTCTTTGATTCCCTCACTCTCTCTATGCGCTTCCTGCATGAAGCTGGTGGATAGATAAGGGAGTCAAACGGGTTAAATGTTTGCTTTGTTAGCATGGTTGACAAATCAGGAGTCAAAGGGTTAATGAGAGAGGAAAAAACTGATCAAAATATATCCTCCCTGGGACAGATCCAAATCAAACCCAACTCCCCTTTCCTTCCGGGAAAAACTGAATTGTAGGCATATACATACACATAAACACATTCAAAATCAACAAGGACTGCTACAAAGTTGCACACATGACAGGCTGAGACAGAACAGGATCTAATAGTTTTCTTTTATAAGTCATTAATCAAGCGCTGATTCCACAATCTCTGTCTTTCTGTTTCATCCCATCCTTACCACAGAAATAATGTGGAAAGAGAGAGCACTTCAGGTATGCATTTGTGAGAGAGGGCGTGTGTATGTGACAGAGTTCTCCTATAGAGCGTCTGCAGTCGCTAAATACCCAGAGTCCCCCTTTTCATCCAGCGCCACCTACATGGGTGATGTCCCTTGAATTGTCTGCTACAGACAGCACAACCAACTTATACCACACCCATCCTCACCAGAGAAACAATGTGGAAAGAGAGGACGCTTCAGGTATGCACATGTGAGAGAGAGTGCATGCACGTGTGTGTGTGTGTGTGTGTGTGTGAGAGAGAGAGAGAGAGTGGGAGGGAGGGAGGAGAGAGAGAGACAGAGAGAGAGACAGACAGACATACAGACAGAAAGACAGAGAGAGAGAGGGACAGAAACAGAGAGACAAAGACAATGACAGAGAGAAAAAGACAGATAGAAAGAGACAAGAGAGACAGAACAGAACAGTAAAGGATGAAACAGATGAATATGTATGACTGATAAAAACCACATTAACACAAACAAAACCATACACAAAAAATGATACAAACAGAAAGACACAGACAAACCGACAACCACGCCAACAAAAAAAAAAACATCCAAAAGACATGAGACAGACTCGCAAGCACACCGACAAACACACAGCAACAGATACACCTGTGACGTACTGATTTCCAACTGGCGCTGAATGCGACCTTTGCAGCGCTCTCTGTAGTCAATCTGGCAGGCATTATAATCGTTCATCACCTCCACAAACTTCCTCGACAGGGTCGCATGCTGAAAATTCGTTCACAGAAAAGGTTAAAATCAACATAAAAGGAGTCAGCAAGTATAAGACGGTTTTATGAAAAGTGAGAATGATTTTTCATATTTAACATCAGACGTTTTCCAGTAACTGAGTAAAAGTGACAGCAAGTAAAGGACTACAGTACTAACTATTACCTGACATCGTAGTATTAACTATCAACTAACACCACAGTCGTAGTAGCAAAAATCTCCGGGGAGAGCTCGACAGCAGAAGACCCTCAAAGAAACCCCGGTCAAGCAAGCGTTTCCGCTCTTACCTCCTTACACTCACTCTAAGGGGACTGGACTGCACCAAGATCATGACTCCTGGATGCCCCTCTGTTGTTGCCCTTTTGTTTTTTTTCCTTTAAAACTGTTTCCTCTACCTGGGTTCAATCCTGCGCATCCAAGATGATCAGGCATCTCAAGGCCAAATCACCCTTGAGACAGATGTCTCAGCCACTTAGCTATCGTACAATACATAGGGGAATTTTAAACTTGATGAAATTCACATTTTTTCCCTCTTTAACCAGATTCAGCTGGAACTCTTTTCAGCTGCTTCTGCCGTTGCCTTTTAGTGCTCTGGTCCTCTCTGTTGGTTGTGTGCCAAAGCCTGGGTCTCTGCAAATGTGTGTCCTCTCTCTCCCAGTAATCAAGAGCTGCTCCATAAGATTATAGGCTGATGTGCTCATCAATTCCCTTGTTCCAACCTCTCTGGTGAGGACTATAGCTTGAAAACCGGATTTCCTCAAGTTGCTGGCTAGACGGGTATACTTCTCAATCTTGTAGATGTGGGCTTCTTATTATCTAACACTACAGTACGAGGGTGAGTCAAAAAGTAATGCCTTTTTCTTTAGTACAGGAACAATCACTGACTGACACAGGAACATGTATCACACCTCAAAACGAAGCTGGTCCTCTGGGGATCACATCCCTTCTTCTCAACACAGTCACCGTTTCTCTCAATAGCAATGTTCCACCTTCAAATGAGGGCATGTATCCCTGCCTCGTAAAATTCTGTTGACTGTGCTTGGAGCTACGTCTTCACTGCAGTTTTCACTTCCTTGTCACTGGCATAATGTTTGCCTCTCAAACCTTCTTTCATTGGGCCGAAGAGATGACAGTCTGAAGGCGCAAAGTCTGGTGAGTATGGTGGATGCGGTAAAGTTGTCCACCTGAATGAGGCGATTGTCTCCCTTGTCCTGATGCTTGTGTGTGGTCGAGCATTATCATGCAGAAGGAGGACATTATCGATTTGCAAGTTGGGCTCACTTGGATTCTTGCTTTGAGCCTCGTCTGGGTCTTAATGTATGCCTCAGAGTTTATTGTTTCTCCTCTTGGCAAGAAATCAACTAAAATGACACCTTGAGCATCCCAAAAGACAGTCGCCATGATTTTCCCAGCTGACTTTTCCGTCTTGAACTTTTTCGGTTTTGGTGACGTAGGGATGGAGGGGTTTCCCCACAAATTACTCTGCCCCTTTCTACTCCTAAAAACGATTTTTTGATTTCAGTTAGGAAGAGAAAACTTGGTGGAGTCACCATGTAACAAGATCCAACGACCTTGCTAAATCAATCCACCGGGGAAATGTTGAGAGAGGAAGACGGAGGGGAAGACAGAAGAAAAAAAAATCATGGACTGACAACATTGTGGAATGGACAGAGAAAACATTTGCAGAGACCCAGGCTTTGGCAAACAACGTACAAAGCCAGAAGAATCTGGTGAACAGATCTTTGGTGTGGGCGCCCCAATGGTTTCACAAGGAGATAAGGGAAGAGAAGTAGGAGAAGAAAAACGAACATGTTGCGTTTACAGCCGGATGTTGTTACTAAAGGCAATGATCATATGATAAAAAGAAGTCGATGTACTGTTGAGTATCTCTCTCTCTCTCTCTCTCTCACACACACACACACACACAACACACACACACACACACACACACACACACACACAACACACACACACACACACACGCACACACACACCTCTCTCTCTCTCTCTCACGCTCTCTCTCTCTCAACCCTCCCTCTTTCTCTCTCTCTTAAACACACACATATACACACAATCACAAAGATGCACACATACATTATGCATGACGCAAGCATGCAAACATGCAGGTTTCACACACACACACACACACACACACACACACACACACACACACACACACACACAATTAAGCATGCACACAAGCACACACGTGTGCGCACGCACGCACACACACACACTACACACACCACACACACACCCCACACACACACACACACACCACACCACACCACACACACACACACACACACACACACACACACACACACACACACACACACACACACACACACACACACATATTATATATATGATGCGCCTATGAAAAGGTTACAATGAGAGAGCACAAGAGACAAACAGAGAGGAGACTGACCGGGTTTGTAGTGTTAGTTTGTTCAGGAGGAATTCATCACATATAAACATACATTTCACCCAAAGTTTGCCAGCAATGATCTCACAGACTCCTTGAGTCTGCACACAATTTCATACCATGCATTGGAAAGGACTTGGGAAAAAAAAATCTGTAGCCCACCCTTGTATTATCAGCATGGTGCCCAAACCAAATGTGCTACAGCATTAGCAGCCACTACAAAAACACTGCAGCTTGCATACAGAATTTAATCCATGACCTCTGCGTTGTGAGTATGGCACTGTAATCAACTGAGCAAACAGGGTCAGAAATAATAAGAACAACAACAAATGATGCTGATGCTGATGCTGATGCTGATGATGATGACGATGATGATGGTGGTGGTGGTGGTGGTGGTGGTGGTGGTGGTGGTGGTGGTGGTGGTGGTGTTGAGGACGATGAGGATGATGATGGTGGTGGTGATGGTGGTGGTCATGGTCATGGTGGTGGTGGCAATGGTGCATGGTCATGGTCATGGTGGTGGTGGTGATGATGATGACGATGATATGATGATGATGATGATGATATGATGATGATGATGAGATAAAACACATGCTGACAGAAGACAGAGGAGGTGACAAAGACAGGCAGACGGTTTAAGCTCACCTGTGTTTTTCGAATTCTGAGATCCGCTGTACAGGATTTTGTATGCTCCTCTTGTTCGATGTTTTGTTCAATAACTGAAACACACAGAACAAGGTAGTTTCTTCAATAATTGAATCACACCATAATCATTTCCAAGAAGATGACACAAACAAACAACAAAATGAAACAAAAAACAAACAACATTCACTATCTCTTTCATTTTGGTAATGTTTGCCTGCTCATTTTTTAAATTGGTATTTTCATCAAATAGCTTTAACACAGCAGATGATTTATATCATCCAAATTTGCCGCTGATAAACCAACACACGGATGGCATGTCAAATATCTGTAGTAATATAACAGTAATGGATCATAAAATGACATGTCCCTGCTTGCAGCAAATAGACCACTACAGTAGTTTTAGTTCAGAAGTACACCCAATACCATTCCTGCGTATGATTAACATTAACCCTTTGACTCCCGCACCCTATCCACCAACAGCAAAAACTTATCCCTTTGGCTTCTGCACACCCTATCTATCAACTGCAAAAACAACCCTTTGCCTCCTGCACACCCTATCCACCAACTGCAAAAACTTAATCCTTTGACTCCCGCACCCTATCCACCAACTGCAAAAAGTTAACCCTTTGACTTCTGCACCCTATCCACCAACTGCAAAAACTTAACCCTTTGACTCCGCACCCTATCCACCAAATGCAAAATCTTAACCCTTTGACTCCCGCACACTATCCACCAACCGCAAAAAAAAACTTAACCCTTTGACTCCCGCACACTATCCACCAATTGCAAAAACTTAACCCTTTGACTCCCTCACCCTATCTACCAGCTTCCTGCAGGAAGGGTTACGTTAAGGGTTACGTTTTTGTTTTGCTAGCATGGTTGACAATACAGGATGCTGGTGGACAGGGTGTGGGAGTCAAAGGGTTAAGACATCTAAATTTCCCACTCAATGATCAGAAAGGGGGATTGGGCTGCAGACCCACCTTTATTGTTATTGTTATTTTTGTTTAAAGCCCAGCCCACTGCGTAGAGCCATATCAGGGCTATAACTGTTTCACAACATACATGATACACAATACTTCAACAGGAAAGAAAAGCAAAAGAAAATTAAGTACACATATCAATGCATTCGTGCACATAATGTAAGGTGATGTCCATGGCGTTGACCACTCTGTCCAATTTATCGCACAGGGGATTAAAAAAAACAATTAACTGAATACAAATTTAAACGTAAGGAAGGACACTAAAACATATGTACAAACGGGCCTAAATTACCTAAAATCATTTTCGCATAACCCCACTTCCCTAGAGCCAGAAATGCACCTAATACATGTACCCAATTATCAATCTTAAGAGAAAGTACACAAGACTTTATCAAACACATACAGGTGGTCAATGGACCAGCAAGGCAGAAAATGATAGGAAGAAATGACAGAACGCAAAGGAGGAAGACAGAAACAAAAAGAGTGACAGTACAGAGAAGATAAAATTTCTAGCACATAATTTCCAGAAGATGGGGATACTATTCATACTGAAAAAGCCCCCGGCATCCTCACGGGGGATTGCAGAACCACCTAATAACTGACCATCAGAGTAAGTTTCTGTTTTTCAGAATATCGTCTCCGTGCTGGGAATAAATTCCACACGTACTGACGCCACAGATGCCATGAGATGGATAAGATCCAAAGTAATCATGGCAGACGCCCTACACCTGCGCATAAGCCCTATGAGCTCGTAAGGTCTTAGGGGTGAGAGGGGGGGGGGAGAGATCGTGGGCCGCCTGAGGGTTTAACCCCATGTTGGGTGTCCTTCCTTACCGAAACCTGCGAAACCCGATCGTATTATACGAAACCAAGAGTCAACAAGTCTGCTGACCATGTTATGATATCATGTGGCAGACCCTCTCTCACAAAGTTCTAACACTTTGGCAGACCTTCTCTCACCACTACCACTATCGCCCCCCGGGGGAAAAAAAACAAAAACAAAAAACAAAAACCACCACCAACACCACCAAACTGGCATTTCATAATCGCATGGCGTGTGGGTGTGAATGTGGGTGTGCTCTCCTTTTTGACGAAGGGTACATTTTCAAACAATGTGATGGTGTGAGGATTTTGGGCCTGCGTTATTTCACTGAGTTACATAAACCTTGACAGCAGCACACATGCAATACCAGACACGTTTTGAAGATCGAGGAGTTCTGGCTTATGACGTTTTGTTCGAAAGTCAGGATGGATTTAAACACACACACACACACACACACCACACACACACACACACACACACACACACACACACACACACACACACACACACACACATATACACACACATAAAGTTGGATGGATAAAAAAAAAAATCATTGCTTAACAGAGATCAGGTTTCGGGGAATTTGTTAAAGAACAACACTGCACACAACCCCTTGTATTATGAGCACGGCTCTCTAACAATGGAGTCTGGAGTTTGTTCAAGAGGGATTCATCGACCTCGAACAATTCTAAATGCGCTCTGCCTAAATCTGCCAACAATTATCTGGCAGACTCTCTGAGCCAGCGCAAAACCCTATGCCCTGGCAAAGTCTTGAACTGAGGATTGGAAAAGGGAAGGGGAGGGGGAAAGACCTTTGAAACACTCAGCTGACACCACCAGAATGATGGAAACATTAAGAAGGACAGCAAACAGGCCAATATTTAATGTCATATGAACTCAAGATATCAGATCCCGAGCCCACAGCTCTATCAAAAGAACCAACCAGCCCAAGCAAATGGATCATCAGAAAAATGACCACAGATAAAACCTAGGCAACTTGCTTGAGATATTTTATCCCACTGCGGCGGTCCTCAAAGAAAAAGAATGCACGAAGGCAAGTTTTTAATCCCAAACAACATATCAACTTTCCTCTTTGCAAAGGCAACTGTACGTCATATGCCAAGTCCCCCATTTGATTTTCCAACAGAATATCAACTTTCCTCCTTGCAAAGGCAACTGAAAGTCATATGCCAAGTCCCCATTTGATTTTCCAACAGAATATCACCTGTCCTCCTTGCAAAGGCAACTGAACGTCATATGCCAAGTCCCCATTTGATTTTCCAACAGAATATCACCTGTCCTCCTTGCAAACGTAACTGAACGTCATATGCCAAGTCCCCATTTGATTATCCAACAGAATGTCAACTTTCCTCTTTGCAAAGGCAACTGTACGTCATGTGCCAAGTCCCCCATTTGATTTTCCAACAACATATCAACTTTCCTCTTTGCAAAGGCAACTGTACGTCATATGCCTAGTCCCCATTTGATTTTCCAACAGAATATCAACTTTCCTCTTTGCAAAGGTAACTGAACGTCATATGCCAAGTCCCCCATTTGATGTTCCAACAAAATATCAACTTTCCTCCTTGCAAAGGCAACAAGTCCACATTTGATTTTCCAACAACATATCAACTTTCTTCTTTGCAAAGACAACTGACCGTCATATGCCAAGTCCCCATTTGATTTTCCAACAGAATATCACCTTTCCTCCTTGCAAAGGTAACTGAACGTCATATGCCTAGTCCCCATTTGATTTTCCAACAATATATCAACTTTCCTCCTTGCAAAGACAACAGTACGTCAAATGCCAAGTCCATATTTGATTTTCCAACAAATTATCAACTTTCCTCCTTGCAAAGGCAACAAGTCCCCATTTGATTTTCCAACAACATATCAACTTTCCTCCTTGCAAAGACAACAGTACGTCATACGCCAAGTCCCCATTTGATTTTCCAACAGAATATCAACTTTCCTCCTTGCAAAGGCAACAAGTCCCCATTTGATTTTCCAACAACATATCAACTTTCCTCTTTGCAAAGACAACAGTACGTCATACGCCAAGTCCCCATTTGATTTTCCAACAGAATATCAACTTTCCTCCTTGCAAAGGCAACAAGTCCCCATTTGATTTTCCAACAACATATCAACTTTCCTCTTTGCAAAGACAACAGTACGTCATATGCCAAGTCCCCATTTGCTTTTCCAACAACATATCAAACTCTCTTTCTTGCAAAGGCA
>JAPXFY010000025.1:32880478-32882978 GCA_030674185.1 Monoplex corrugatus | reverse complement strand
CACACACACACACACACACACACACACACACACACACACACACACGCACACACACATACACACACACACTCACTCACTCTCTCTCTCTCACTCTCTCTCTCTCTCTCTGTATGCAGCAATTTGACGTTTATCAGCTATATTACAGAGGGGTGGGGGCGGAAGTGGGGGAGAGGTGATATAGATTATTTCGTCTCTGATGGGGAATTAATAACACACACAGACACAGACACAGACACAGACACAGACACACACACTCTCTCTCTCTCTCTTCTCTCTCTCTCTCTCTGGGTCGTAGCAATGTAATATATATATATATATCAGCTATATTGCAGACGGACTGGAGCAGAAAGGGGGACCGGGAAAGGTGATGGAGATGATTATTCGCCTCTGATGGGGACTACTGATTATAAATGTCACAATGACATCACATACCACGTAAACCAGCTTTTGCTGGTTTAGTTCGTCGTTCGTTCGTTCGTTCGCTTGCTTGCTTGCTTGCCTGCCTGCCTGTTTTTCCCCTCTGCGGGGCAGCTTGCTCCCACACCACTTCCCGCCCCTCCCCCCCCCCAAAAAAAGTCAAATAATTATTGCCAGCTAAACTCAGTCAATACCTGTCATGCCTTTTCCCCCAATCCTTTAATATTGTGGCTAGTTTAGCTCTGTCTGTATCTGTGTACTGCTACATGCCATTTCGAGCAATCATTATTGCTATTTATTTTTTATTGTTATTTTTGTTTAAAGCCCAGCCGACTGTGTAGAGCCATATCAGGGCTATAACCGTTTTCAAAACATACACAACATTTCAATACAAACAAAAAGAAGAAAATTAAGGACACCTATCACTGCAGTCGCGCACATAATCTAAGGAGATGCCCCTGGCCTTGAACACTCCATCCAATTAATCGCACAGAGGGTTTAAAAAACATACATGAATACAAATTCAAAAATAACCAAGGACACCAAAACATATAAAAAACGTTCCTAATGTTACTGAAAGCTAATCAGTGACAATGTGCATTTTGTACAAATGATCCTGAAGGCTAATCAGTGACAATGTGCATTTTGTGCAAATGTTCCTGAAAGTTAATCAGTGACAATGTGCATTTTGTACAAATGATCCTGAAGGCTAATCAGTGACAATGTGCATTTTGTGCAAATGTTCCTGAAAGTTAATCAGTGACAATGTGCATTTTGTGCAAATGTTCCTGAAAGCTAATCAGTGACAATGTGCATTTTGTGCAAATGTTCCTGACAGCTAATCAGTAACAATGTGCATTCTGTGCAAATGTTCCTGAAAGCTAATCAGTAACAATGTGCATTCTGTGAAAATGATCCTGAAAGCTAATCAGTGACAATGTGCATTCTGTGAAAATGTTCCTGAAAGCTAATCAGTGACAATGTGCAATTCTGTGAAAATGATCCTGACAGCTAATCAGTGACAATGTGCATTTTGTGCAAATGTTCCTGACAGCTAATCAGTGACAATGTGCATTCTGTGCAAATGTTCCTGAAAGCTAATCAGTAACAATGTGCATTCTGTGCAAATGTTCCTGAAAGCTAATCAGTAACAATGTGCATTCTGTGCAAATGTTCCTGAAAGCTAATCAGTGACAATGTGCATTCTGTGAAAATGTTCCTGAAAGCTAATCAGTGACAACGTGCATTCTGTGAAAATGATCCTGAAAGCTATCAGTGACAACGTGCAATTCTGTGCAAATGATCCTAAAAGCTAATCAGTGACAATGTGCATTCTGTGAAAATGTTCCTGAAAGCTAATCAGTGACAACGTGCATTCTGTGAAAATGATCCTGAAAGCTATCAGTGACAACGTGCAATTCTGTGCAAATGATCCTAAAAGCTAATCAGTGACAATGTGCTACTTGGTGCAAATGATCCTAACAGCTAATCAATGACAATGTGCATTCTGTGAAAATGATCCTGAAAGCTATCAGTGACAACGTGCAATTCTGTGCAAATGATCCTGAAAGCTAATCAGTGACAATGTGCTACTTGGTGCAAATGATCCTAAAAGCTAATCAGTGACAATGTGCATTCTTGAAAATGATCCTGAAAGCTATCAGTGACAACGTGCAATTATGTGCAAATGATCCTGAAAGCTAATCAGTGACAATGTGCATTCTGTGAAAATGATCATGAAAGCTATCAGTGACAACGTGCAATTCTGTGCAAATGATCCTGAAAGCTAATCAGTGACAATGTGCATTCTGTGAAAATGATCATGAAAGCTATCAGTGACAACGTGCAATTCTGTGCAAATGATCCTGAAAGCTAATCAGTGACAATGTGCATTCTGTGAAAATGATCATGAAAGCTATCAGTGACAACGTGCAATTCTGTGCAAATGATCCCGAAAGCTAATCAGTGACAATGTGTATTCTGTGAAAATGATCAAGAAAGCTATCAGTGACAACGTGCAAATCTGTGCAAATGATCATGAAAGCTATCAGTGACAACGTGCAATTCTGTGCAAATGATCCTG
>JAPXFY010000025.1:32867978-32870478 GCA_030674185.1 Monoplex corrugatus | reverse complement strand
GTGTATGTGCGTGAGCGTGTGTGTAAGTGTGTGTGTGTGCGCCCACGCGTGCGTGAGTGCGTATGCGTGTGTGGTGTGTGTGTGTGTTTACGTGCGTGTACGTGTGTGTGTGTTCATGCTTCCTATCCACCACCACA
This sequence comes from Monoplex corrugatus, assembly GCA_030674185.1. Taxonomy (NCBI): domain Eukaryota; kingdom Metazoa; phylum Mollusca; class Gastropoda; order Littorinimorpha; family Ranellidae; genus Monoplex; species Monoplex corrugatus. Next base: position 32,870,341 of record JAPXFY010000025.1, on the reverse strand, counting down.
CTAATTAATTAATAAACAGCACCCTACTTGTCTGGGTCACGAGAAGAGAGACAGCACAGACAGACAATTTCAGCGGGTATGCGAATGAATGGCCAGACCCGTTTCAAGTCATCAGGGGTCTAGGTAGTATGGCTACTTAGCGCTACTAGTCTAGTGTCTGACACTCTTGAGTGTGTGTGTGTGTGTGTGTGTGCGTGTATGTGCGCGTGTGCGTGCACGTGCATGCGTGCGTGCGTGAGTGAGTGGCGCGCATGTGTGTGTGTGTGTGTACGCGCGCTTTTGTCTATCTGTCCGTACTGATTGGTCAATGACTGAAGTCTACTCAACTGTGACTTTTGACAACAACAAAAACAAGACCCCAAAAAAAAAAAGGTGAAGAAGGGGGACACTTCTTTTATAATAATACTGAGGAGAAAAAAATTAAACCACAACTGAAGAGAAGAGAGAATACATTGGGCTATACACAGGTGAAGCAACTAACACGAACCCCAACTATCTAGAAACAACAACAACAACAACAACAACAAACAACCACCAACCAACCAACCAACAAACAAACAAACACTGACTAAACTCAACGGGGGTACGCCCAAGTAATTTGAGAGGCTGATAAAAGACTGATGTGTTAATGATGTTGGTCCAAGTATTTTGTAAACTGTAATCTTATCAGCATGGATCGTTTAAACTTAACGCATGTGTGTGTGTCTGTGTGTGTGTTGTGTGTGTTCGCGCGCGCGCGTGTCTGTGTGTGTGTGTGTGTGTGTACGTGTGTGTGAATGAGAAAGACAGAGAGAGAGAGAGAGAGAGAGAGGTGTGTGTGTGTGTGTGTGTGTGTGTGTGTGTTGTGTATAAGAGTGTGAAGTGTGTGTGTGTGTGCATGCGCGCGTAGGTGTGTGTGTGTGTGTGTGTGATGTGTGCGTGCGTGTGTGTGTGTGTGTGTGTGTGTGTAGTGAGAGAGTGTGTGCGTGCGTGCTTGTGTGTGTGTGTGTGTGTTGTGTGTGTGCGTGCGTGCGTGCGTGCTTGTGTGTGTGTGTGTGTGTGTGTGTGTGGTGAAAGTGTCCGTGCGTGTGCGTTGTGCGTGTGTGCGTGTGTGTATGGGTGTGAGTGGCGATACATGTTGTATGATCGGACACAAGTCAGCATCATGAGAATGAGAGTTATATACACGCAAATGTCTCTCTGCCAGCGCCGGACCCTGGAAGTGTCCGTACGTGCAACCATCTATAATGCATATATATGAGAGAGAGAGAGACAGAGAGAGACAGACAGACAGACAGACAGACAGAGATCAAAAGAAGGGGAAGGAAGGAAGGAGGGGGGGAGAGAGAGAGATACAGTGTGTGCCTGCGTGTGTTTGTGTATATGTTTGTGTTGTGTGTGTTGGTCTGTGTCTGCTCTGTGTGTGTGTGAGTCTGTGTGTGTTGTTGTGTGTGAGTTGTGTGTGTGTGTGTGGTGTGTGTGTGTGTGTGTGTGTGTGTGTGTGTGTGTGTGTGTGTGTGTGTGTGTGTGTGTGTGTGTGTGTGTGTGTGTGTGTCTGTGTGTCTTGTGTGTCTGTGTGTGCGTGTGTGATATGCAAATGCACGATCTTGTACGATCACTCGTAATTCTAGTATCATCAGTGTGTGGTATTTGAACGCAAATGTGTCTCTGCAAATGTGTGTGCCTGAAAGTGTCAGTGCAAACATCTATACAGTATGAATGCGTGCATGCGTGCACGCATTTGTGTGCGTGTCAGTGTGTATGATGTACATGTGTGATCAAGTAGGCCTACAATCGAAGGTCAGTCAGTATCATCAGTGTGTGTATGTGAACGCAAGTGCGTCTGCAAATACGTCTGCCTGAAAATGTCTGTAAGAACAACCATCTATAATACATGACTGTGTATGTGCTTGTATGTCTCAGTGTGTGTGTGTGTGTGTGTGTGTGTGTGTGGTGTGTGTGTGTTGTGTGTGTGTGTGTGTGTGTGTGTGTGTGTGTGTGTGTGTGTGTGTGTGTGTGTGTGCGCGCGCGTAGTACGCGTGTGTCTGTGTTTGTGTGTGTGGTGTGGTGTGTGTCGTGCGCGCGCGCTACGTACGTGTGTTGTGTTTGGTGTGTGTGTGTGGTGTGTGTGTGCTGTGTGTAGGTGTGTGAGTGTGTGTGCATAAGTGTATGTGTGCGTGCGTGCGTGTGCGTGTGTGTGTGCGCTCGCGCGTGTGTCTGTGTGTATGTCTGTGTGCGCGCTCGCGCGTGTGTGTGTGTGTGTGGTGTGTGTGTAAATATGTCATGTTGTGCACGTGCATGTGTGGTGTGTCTGTGTATGTCTGTGTGTGCGCGAGCATGTGTGTGGGTGCGTGTGTCTGTGTGTGAGCGTAAGCGTATGTCTT
>JAPXFY010000025.1:32852978-32862978 GCA_030674185.1 Monoplex corrugatus | reverse complement strand
GTGATTAGCAACACATTGATCAGCAAGTGATTAGCAATACATTGATCAGCAAGTGATTAGCAACACATTGATCAGCAAGTGATTAGCAATACATTGATCAGCAAGTGATTAGCAATACACTGATCAGCAAGTGATTAGCAATACACTGATCAGCAAGTGATTAGCAATACACTGATCAGCAAGTGATTAGCAATACACTGATCAGCAAGTGATTAGCAATACACTGATCAGCAAGTGATTAGCAACACATTGATCAGCAAGTGATTAGCAATACACTGATCAGCAAGTGATTAGCAATACACTGATCAGCAAGTGATTAGCAATACACTGATCAGCAAGTGATTAGCAATACACTGATCAGCGAGTGATTAGCAATACACTGATCAGCAAGTGATTAGCAATACACTGATCAGCAAGTGATTAGCAATACACTGATCAGCAAGTGATTGGCAATACACTGATCAGCGAGTGATTAGCAATACACTGATCAGCAAGTGATTAGCAATACACTGATCAGCAAGTGATTAGCAATACACTGATCAGCGAGTGATTAGCAATACACTGATAAGGAAGTGATTGGCAATACACTGATCAGCAAGTGATTAGCAATACATTGATCAGCAAGTGATTGGCAATACATTGATCAGCTAGTGATTAGCAATACATTGATCAGCAAGTGATTAGCAATACACTGATCAGCAAGAGATTAGCAACACATTGATCAGCAAGTGATTAGCAATACACTGATCAGCAAGTGATTAGCAACACATTGATCAGCAAGTGATTAGCAATACATTGATCAGCAAGTGATTGGCAATACACTGATCAGGAAGTGATTAGCAATACATTGATCAGCAAGTGATTAGCAATACATTGATCAGCAAGTGATTAGCAATACACTGATCAGGAAGTGATTAGCAATACATTGATCAGCAAGTGATTAGCAATACATTGATCAGCAAGTGATTAGCAATACACTGATCAGCAAGTGATTAGCAATACATTGATCAGCAAGTGATTAGCAATACATTGATCAGCTAGTGATTAGCAATACATTGATCAGCAAGTGATTGGCAATACATTGATCAGCAAGTGATTAGTAATACATTGATCAGCAAGTGATTAGCAATACATTGATCAGCAAGTGATTAGCAATACATTGATCAGCAAGTGATTAGCAATACATTGATCAGCAAGTGATTAGCAATACATTGATCAGCAAGTGGTTAGCAATACATTGATCAGCAAGTGATTAGCAATACATTGATCAGCGAGTGATTAGCAATACATTGATCAGCGAGTGATTAGCAATACATTGATCAGCAAGTGGTTAGCATTTACATTGATCAGCAAATGGTTGGCAACAGATCTCGTCCGTATATTGCAACAGCCCTCCCGTCACAAACAGCAGACACCCCACACCCAACCAACGTCTCTCTCTCTCTCTCTCTCTTCTCCCTCTCTCTCTCTCTCTCTCTCTCTCTCACACACACACACACACACACCGCGCACACACACGCGCACACATACATACATACACATACACACACACACAGGACGCAAGCACGCACGCACGCACACGCACGCACACACACACACACACATACACACACACACACACACACACACACACTTGTGACAGAGCGAGAGAGAAATAGCGACAAAAGACCGACAGAGACAAAGACTGACCGACAGGAACACGAGAGACGAGAAAGAGAAACGAGAGAGGGGGGGGGGGAGAGAAAGAGAGAGTGGGAGAGGGTGGGAGGGGAGACAGAGGAGAGAGAGAGAGACAGAGAGACAGAAAGACAGAGTGAGAGAGAGCGAGAAAGACAGACAGACAGAAAGTGAGAGAGAAAGAGAGAGAGAGAGAGAGAGAGACGAAGAGAAGAGAGAGACGAACACAAGTTCAGGAACGGAGTGGGGTGAGGGACGAGACACCGAGAACAGACGAGAGGGACCACAGAGACACACACACACACACACACACACAGAGAGAGAGAGAAATAGATGAGGGGGGCTGGAGGAGATATGACTGGATAAACAGACACACACATAGGGACGGACAAGGCAGAGCACAGACCAGACCAAGTATCTAGCGGACAAAAACAAAACAAAACAAAACAAAACAACAAACAAAAGCAGTGCCCCCCCTCGCCTGGTCTCGGCAAACTTCATTTCAAATAATGGGGCATCCGCATCGGAAACAATTCTCAGAGGACAGCTAAATTTTCTTCACACGTGCGGAGAAACCAGCTGGAAGAAGCAGCAGCACAATCAATGGCGGGACTCTTAAAATGGCAAGGAGAGGAAGAAGAGGGTGATAACTGGGTGAGTGGCGAAAGGAGGGAGGAGGGAGGAGAGTGGAGAGGGGAGGGGAGAGGGAGGGAGAGGGGAGAGAGAGGAGAGAGACAGAAGAGAGAGCGAGAGAGAGAGAGAGAGAGAGAGAGAGCTGATTTTATTATAATGAAGCGACACCGCACGTCTAATGTGAATACCACAGGTCAATCTCAAATCAACTTCGATCTTAAAATTTGACTCTCTCACCCTATCCACCAGTTTCCTACACTACGCTGCCAAAGCAAAAACTGAACCCTTTGACTCCCTCACCCTATCCACCAGCTTCCTGCAGGAAGCTGGTGGATAGGGTGGGGGAGTCGAAGAGTTCAGTTTTTGCAGTTGGTGAATAGGGTGCGGGAGTCAAAGGGTTAAACTCTTCATCATTGCCATCATCATCATCGTCATCGTCGTTTTCGTCGTTATTATTATTAAGACCAGCATCAAGATGAGGATGACGGGAAAAATTTTTTAAAAATAAACTAAACAAAACAACAACAAAAAGATAAGGATGACGACATATATGGTGATGGTAATGGCGACGATGACAACAGCAAACACGTGCACCGTCAATTCTTACTCGTCCCATTACAAGACAGGCCTACTATTATATTACGATTTACATTAAACATCACATCACAATTTACATAAAGCAGCACATTACCACATTACAAAAGGATCGCTGGTGTCGCCGTTACATAAATACAAGTACGGAAAACAGTTTTTCCGTTTGCTACACACAGCCTGTTTGGTGAGTTCTGGTGAGCCTAACTATTTTTAGCCGAGATTCATGATCTGATGCAAGGGGAGAGAAGAAGACGGGAAAAAAACTCTGACCCGCTGGATGACAAAAACCTGAAACCTTTTTTTTTTTTTTTTTCAAAATAGCTTTTTCATGTAAATGTAAATCATTGATTTCCAGTTTGTTCAAACACCCCGCAAGAGATGGCTTTTCAATGTAAATAATAAAAATGTATTGATTCAGACTACTCATTGCAATGTTGCTCACTGAACAGTCAGTCAGTCACCAGATCGAAGAGAAGACAAGCCACTGGTGGCGGGCGAGTGGAAAGAGAACGGTAAGACAGACAGACGGCGATTGACATGAGGTCGCTGGTTTGGGGGAGGGGGAGGGGGAGGGGCGGAGGAGGGGGAGGGAGGGGGTTTGGGCCCCCTACCCACCCACCCCTTTCAACCAACCGTTGTCTGGGCCTTTGATCACGCCGGTGCGGGTTGACCTGTGATGATGTAGTTGCTGTATCTATGATCCGCCTCTGTCACTTTTTGTAAAGAACTCTAGATAGTGTTATCGTTATTGCTGCTTAAAGCCCAGCCGACTGCGTAGAGCCACATCAAGGCTATAACCGCTTCAAAAACATACACAAATGCAAAACTTCAACAGGAAAAAAATAAAGAAAAAGAAAATGAAGAACATATCAATGCATTCGCGCATAATCTAAGGACGTGCCCATGGCGTTGACCACTCCATCCAATTTGTCGCACAGGGGATTAAAAAAAACACACACACACTTGAATAGAAATTCAAACAAACCTAAGGACACCAAAACATATATAAAAACGGGCATAAATTACCTAAAATTGCTTCCGCATATCTCACCTCCCAAGAACCAAAAATGCACTTAATACATGTACCCAATTATCAATCCTAAGAAAAAGTATGTAAGACTTTATCAAACACATATATGTGAATGGATCCAGCAAGGCAGAAAATGATAAAAAAAGAAATGACAGAAAGCAAAGGAACTAGGCCGAAACAAAGAGAGTGACAGAAAAGAGAAAATTTCTAGCACAGAATGTCCAGAAGGAGGAGATACTATTTATGCTGAAAGAGCCCCCGGACTCCCCACGGGGGGAAGAGTTCTGATAAGGCCCATTAAAACGAAGTCGTCGTCATCATCATCATCATAATAATAATAATAATTACAATATTTATATAGCGCAAAATCTTGATAAAATCAAATCTAAGCGCTGAAGCAGACACATATGCACGCACGCACGCACGCACACACACCACACGCACACGCACACACACACACACACACACACACGCATGGCTATAAATGGGGAGAAAAATAAAAGCAATAAAAGCAAGAATAAAAGCAATGGAAAATTATAGAGAGCATAGCATATACAATTATATATTATAACCATGTGATTCCCCTCCGAGCGGAGACAGGCTGCAGAGGGGAGAGGGGGGGTTGAGTGAGGTTAGGATTTTATGCAGAGGAGAAAAGGTGGGTTTTGAGAGCGGACTTGAAGGAGACAAAAGTAGGTTGCTGACGGGCTGAGAGAGGAAATTTGTTCCAGGAGAGTGGACCAGAAACAGAGAAGGCTCGTGGACCATAGGTATTGAGCTTAGTGCGTGGAAAGCGAAAAGTCAGAGGATCGGAGGCAGAGCGGAGGGTACGTGAGGGAACATAGATCTCAAGTAGGCTTGACAGGTAATCGGGGGCTGCGTTATTGAGGCTTTTGTAGAAATCAACTTTTGATACCTACGTCAGAGAACATGCATTTAATTCATGTCTGGTGAGTTTAACCAGTCAATGCAGAAACAGCCAATCCTCGCCCCCCCCCCCCCCCCTCCCCGCCCGCACCAACATACACATACAAAATAAGAAATTAATCAAAAACGTTTACTACATCCACTTGCTGAGGGCGGAAACGTTATCCTGTTATTAATATTATTAATCACGATTTGTCTGGCCACTGACAGCGAAATATTGTTACTGTTGATACTTTTAAAACTTGTATGTTGTTATTAACTGTTCTTGTTGTTGACGATGATGATAATAATACTACAGCGGTTGTTGTTACTGTTGCTGCTGACAGCGAAATATTGTTACTGTTGATACTTGTTGTTACTGTTGCTGACAGCGAAATATTGTTACCGTTGATACTTTTAAAACTTTGTATGTTATTATTAATTGTTCTCGTTGTTGATGATGATAATACTACAGCGGTTGTTGTTACTTGGTTACTGTTGTTGTTTTAACAGGCAACTAAGCAGTGCAATTCATGTTGTTCACCATGATGGCGATCAGCTGAGCTACCTCCAACAGTGCAACAAAACACGACTGAACCCTCTAGCTTGTTGCTTTATCTCATTGCCTGACATCGTTGCTTGTTTTGAAGCTGGTTCAACAGGGAATCACTGCACTAAGAAATTCCCTATACGCTCCACCCAAATACGCCGGCAATTATCTGGCATACTGCACGAGCCCGCTCCAAACCCTACGTGCTGGCAAGGTCTGAAACAGTGAGGGGCTGACCCATCTTTATAAATAAATATATGCCAATTGTATTAAAACACCAAGTGTACGACGCATGCATAACGCCGACTGTGACATATGGAGCCGAAACATGGAACCTGACGAAACGTCAGCTCCTAAAACTGCGAACCATGCAAAGGGCCCACGAACGGATCATGATGGGAATCACATGGAAGGACCGGAAAACGGGGCATGGGTAAGAGGAAAAAACGAAGGTCCAAGACATATGAAACACAGTTTGTGAAAGAAAGTGGAACTGGGCTGGTCATGTCATCAGGAGATCTGACAACAGATGGACCACCAAAGTGACGCACCGGATCCCTCGAAGCCAAAAAAGGAACAGAAGTCGCCAGAGAACCAGATGGCGAGACGATCTAGAAAAGTTCGACAAACAATGGACCAGAACAGCAGTTAACCAACAACAGTGCCGTGCGATGAGGAAGGCTCATGTCCAACAGCGGAACCAAACAAGCTGAAATGAAGTGAAGACCTATGAAACAGCAAGCTGACACCACCAGAACGATGGAAACTTTAAGATGGGCAGCGAACAGGCCAATTTTTCGGTGTTGCAGGCTGGGGATTGAACTCGAGATATCAGATCTTAATCCACAGCTCTATCTAAAGTACCAACCAGCAGCACACGTGAAGAACTGTAGCCTGTCTGAAGAGTTGAACCCGCAAGCTTCACGTTATGAGGATAGCGCTCGAACAACTGAGCTAATGGGAGTGTACATAAAATCGTGCCTCCAATCAACCCCTTCCCCCCATCTCCCAGGGCTGAACATTATCTATACCTAATGCCTAATGCAAGCAGCTATTACTAGCATCAAGACAACGCAACGTCGATATTTAGCCATATCTTCATTAAGTAAATGAATGCCTCCTACTCGCCATATAGGCCATAACAAATAAGCAAGCCACTGAGAGAGAGAGAGAGACAGAGACAGAGACAGAGACAGACAGAGACAGAGAGACAAAAAGACAGACAGACAAAGACAGAGAGGCAGACAGACATACACAGGCCATAATGAATCAGCATGCAAAGGGGAGAGAGAGAGAGAGAGACAGAGACAGAGAGACAGAGACAGAGACAGACGAGAAGAGAGAGATGCCTTTTTCCTTGGGCTGATTCGGTCAAGCTCACAACTCTGCTGGCATCCACGTTGTCAGCCTGATTCGCTATTAATTAATACAACCTCCAGTGTAGCGTCGACGCCAAGCTAGTACTGTACCAGAGCTTGTGTCCTTTTTATCCCACACTATGGCTCATCATGACAGAAAGCGACCTTGCCGAGTTATCAACCTTCCAAAACACAGAACGTCCGAAGAATCCTAAGAATCTTCTTGGCCAAACAACAATCTACAACCAACAACTACTTGCCCAATTCAGTCGACAGAATACGGACACTACCATCATGAAAAGATGATAAAGATGGATTTAGGGACATCATCCGAAGAAGCAAGATAACATCACCTGGACTGCCTTCACTGAACACTAGAAGGAAGACCTTAAAACCCTTCACTTAACACCAGAAGGAAGACTGTAACACCCTTCACTGAACACCAGAAGGAAGACCTTAACATCCTTCACTGAACACCAGAAGAAGACTGTAACACCCTTCACTGAACACCAGAAGGAAGACTGTAACACCCTTCAATGAACACCAGAAGGAAGACCTTAACACCCTTCACTGAACACCAGAAGGAAGACCTTAACACCCTTCACTGAACACCAAAGGAAGACTGTAACACCCTTCACTAAACACCAGAAGGAAGACTGTAACACCCTTCACTGAACACCAGAAGGAAGACCTTAACACCTTTCACTGAACACCAGAAGGAAGACTGTAACACCCTTCACTAACACCAGAAGGAAGACTTAACACCCTTCACTGAACACCAGAAGGAAGACCTTAACACCCTTCACTGAACACCAGAAGGAAGATTTAACACCCTTCACTGAACACCAGAAGGAAGACTGTAACACCCTTCACTGAACACCAGAAGGAAGACCTTAACACCCTTCACTGACACCAGAAGGAAACCGTAACACCCTTCACTGAACACCAGAAGGAAGACCTTAACACCCTCACTGAACACCAGAAGAAGACCTTAACACCCTTCACTGGACACCAGAAGGAAGACCTTAACACCCTTCACTGAACACCAGAAGGAAGACCTTAACACCCTTCACTGAACACCAGAAGGAAGACCTTAACACCCTTCACTGGACACCAGAAGGAAGACCTTAACACCCTTCACTGAACACCAGAAGGAAGACTGTAACACCCTTCACTGAACACCAGAAGGAAGACTTTAACACCCTTCACTGGACACCAGAAGGAAGACCTTAACACCCTTCACTGGACACCAGAAGGAAGACTGTAACACCTTCACTGACACCAGAAGGAAGACCTTAACACCCTTCACTGGACACCAGAAGGAAGACTGTAACACCCTTCACTGGACACCAGAAGAAGACCTTAACACCCTTCACTGACACCAGAAGGAAGACTTTAACACCCTTCACTGGACACCAGAAGGAAGACCTTAACACCCTTCACTGGACACCAGAAGGAAGACCTTACCACTTTTGACTCCCGCACCCTATCAACCAACTACAAAAACTTAAACCTTCGACTCCTCACCCTTTCCACCAGCTTTCAGCAGGATCGGGTCAGGGAGTCAGAGGGTTAAGTTTTTGCTTTGCTAGTATGGTCGGCAATGCAGGATGCTGGTGGACAGGGTGTGGGAGTCAAATAGTCAAGAACGGAAGACCCAAGAACACCTGGCAACGAACGATAAGACCTCACGAGTGGCCTTGAGCCAAACCAGGGGTACCATACAGAAGCTAGCCCAGAACAGACTTGACTGGAGAAGCTTCGTTACTGCCCTAAATGCCAATGTTTAAAACAGGGCAGTAAGTTGTAAGAACAATCGCTTCACAGAAGCAAACGACGAAGAGAGACAGGCGTATGAGTCACTGAGATGGCAGGAAAGCAAGAACAGACAGACAGACAGACAGTCAGACACACAGCAGACAAGAGACAGACAAGACAGACAGACAGACGGACGGACAGACAGAGAAAACAAAATGATAAATACTTGGAGACTGGAGTTTGTACAAGAGAGATTCATCGCACTTTCATTTCTATATATCGCTTCACCCAAATCTGCCTCCAATATCTGCCTACAATGACATGGCAGATCCCCTGAGCCTATGCACCCTCTGCCTATAGCAAGATCTTGAGATCAGGAGGGAGAGAGAGAGAGAGAAGGCCGGACATATGAAACAGTAAGCTGATAGCAGAAGAAAGAAGGAAACATTAAGATGGGCAGCGAACAGACCAGATATCAGATCTCGAGTCCACAGCTCTATCGAAATAACCAGCCAGCCCGCAAGAAAATGACGAAGAGAGTGAGTGAGAGAGAGAGAGGGAGACAGACACAAACAGAGAGACAGAGAGTGACAGAAAGAGAAGACAGAGAGAGATGGGGGCGGGAGGGAATGAGCGAGGGGGGGGGGGAGAGACCGAGGCAGAGACAGAGAGAGAGAGAGAGAGAGGAGGAGAAGGGAGGGAGGAGAGGAGAGAGGAGAGAGAGAGAAATGAATTAGCGAGAAAACACAGATAAAAAAAAATTTCACACATTACAGTGCACTATTATTTTCATACTGAGTGATAAGAATACATAATACTAAATAACATAACTATGCTGGATTCCGATACCGGATCTATGCTTTACATAACTGTCCATAAGCTTTTTTGCAAAATTTACAACTCAGGTACATATTCCCTCTCATGCACGCACGCACGCGCGCGTGACACACACACACAACACACACACACACACACACACACACACATACACACACCACACACACACACACACACACACACACACACAGCTCAATGATACACACTATCTCTGTCTTTGTTATTCCCAAAGAAAGACAAGACAGGCAATGGGAAAGGGATTCATATCTATCTATCTATTTATCTATTACATATACATTATATATTTATTATTTTATATATATATATATATATATATATATGTATATATATATATATATATATATATAAAAAAAAACAAAACAAAAAAAACATAAGACCAACAATACAGATAAACGACAATGTGAAAGAGTCATCAAAAATACCAACTGAGTAGGAAATGTCACACACAAAAAAGAAAGAAAGAAAGCAACAGAAAAAGAAAAGAAACACACACACACACACACACAAAACTCAGTCCGATCCACTTGAACTAAAACAGGAAATATTACTGTAAACAAACAATTTCCTTTTGCACTTTCAAGGCTACGTGGAATGTTATCAACGAGAAGCAGGGACTGATATTACAGCATGCTAACG
>JAPXFY010000025.1:32832978-32847978 GCA_030674185.1 Monoplex corrugatus | reverse complement strand
GATATGATTTTAGGAGAAAAATACAATAAAATATCAGCTAACCGCTTTGATGCTTTGTGGGGCTGGAAAACATAGCTCACTAATTAGTTCGCTTCTTTGTTGTCTTTTACGTACGTTCAACAAAGGCTAAATAACCAAAAGTATTGTTCCAGTATTGTTTCGTTAATCTACTCTTTGACTCCTATACTCCCGTCCACCAGCATCCTGCATTGTCAAACCCTGCTAGTAAAGCAAAAAACTTAACCCTTTGACTCTCGCACCCCGTCCACCAGCATCCTGCATTGTCAACTTGCTAGTAAAGCAAAAACTTAACCCTTTGACTCTCGCACCCCTCCACCAGCATCCTGCATTGTCAAACCTTGCTAGTAAAGCAAAAAACTTAACCCTTTGACTCTCGCACCCCGTCCACCAGCATCCTGCATTGTCAACCATGCTAACAAAAGCAAAAAAACTTAATCTTTGACTCCCTCACCCCGTCCACCAGCATCCTGCATTGTCAACCATGCTAACAAAGCAAAAACACTTAACCCTTTGACTCCCTCACCCCGTCCACCAGCATCCTGCATTGTCAAACCATGCCAGCAAAGCATACAACTAAACCCTTTGACTCTCGCACCCCGTCCACCAGCATCCTGCATTGTCAACCATGCTAACAAAGCAAAAAAAAACTTAACCCTTTGACTCCCTCATCCCGTCCACCAGCATCCTGCATTGTCAACCATGCTAGCAAAGCACAAAAAAAAACTTAACCCTTTGACTCCCTCATCCCATCCACCAGCATCCTGCATTGTCAACCATGCTAGCAAAGCAACAACAAAAAAACAACCCTTTGACTCCTCATCCCATCCACCAGCATCCTGCATTGTCAACCATGCTAGCAAAGCAAACAAAAAAACTTAACCCTTTGACTCCCTCATCCATCCACCAGCATCCTGCATTGTCAACCATGCTAGCAAAGCAAAAACAAAAAAACTTAACCCTTTGACTCCCTCATCCCATCCACCAGCATCCTGCATTGTCAACCATGCTAGCAAAGCAACAACAAAAAAACTTAACCCTCTGACTCCAACACCCCGTCCACCAGCATCCTGCATTGTCAACCATGCTAACATAGCAAAAGACTTAACCCTTTTGACTCCCTCACCATATCCACCAGCTTCCTGCAGGAAGCTAGTGGATAGAGTGAGATAGAGTGAAAGAATCAAAAGGTTAAGTTTTTGCAGTTGGTGGATAAGGGTGCGGGTGTCAAAGGGTTAAATAAATACGCCATCTCCTTCTATCGTCACGTGTTTCTGTTTTCTAATCTCTTGAATGCTGGTAAGTCATTCTGATGCCGATTAGCCTACGTGTTACTATGTCAATCCGTTACGCTACCGGATGCATGGAAACGTCTGTTTTAGAGAACAGAGGCCTAGATGTTTGGATGACAGGCACAGAAGTAGAATGCTCCTTCCCTATCTCACTGCACAGGTTCAATCCTCTCCCCCCCCCCCCCCCCCCCTCCAAACTCCACTTTCCAGTACACATAATTTTCAAGACGGTAGAGTTGTACTAAACAGTACAAACTAAAACCGAAACGGTGCATCTAAATACTTTTACTGTCAAAAAGTTTACACCTGGGATGGGAAATGCTGAAAAGAGACAGAAAAAAAGAGGAACATAGGGAGGCAGGGGTATGCTCCCCTGAAAAAAAAATTCTACTGGATTAAAAAAAAAAAAATCTGTGCAAACTATATTTAATATAATAATACAATATTATATAGCGCAAAATCTGATAAAATCAAATCTAACGCTGAAGCAGACACACACGCAAGCACGCACGCACGCACGCACGCACGCACACACTCGCACACACACCACACACAACCACACACACACACTCACACACAGCATGACTAAAATGGAAAGAATAAAGCAATAAAGCAAAATAAAGCAATGGAAATTAGAGAGCATAGCATATACAATTATATATTATAACATGTGATTCCCTCCGAGCGGAGACAGGCTGCAGAGGGGGGGGGGGGTTGTTGATGAGGTTAGGATTTTATGCGAGAGAAAAGGTGAGTTTTGAGAGCGACTTGAAGAGACAAAATAGGTTGCTGACGACAGAAGAGGAAGTTTGTTCCAGGAGAGTGGACCAAAACAGAAATGATCCAACTGATGAATACAAATATTGTTCTTTATCATCTGGTGTGGTCTTTGTATGGATCAAGATCTACCCTGGACGCTATCTTCTTCACAGTGCTGCATGGGAAGCAAACTGCGTGTTCAATCATCATTCGAGTGCTAACCCTTGACTCCCGCAGCACATCCACCCACATCTGCATTGTCAGCCACGCTAGCAAAGCAAAAACTTAACACTTTTGACTCCCTTACAGGAAGCTGGTGGATAGGGTGAGGGAGTCAAAGGATAAAGTTTTTGCAGTTGGTGGACAGGTTGTGGAGTCAATGGGTTAAAAGGTATTGTTTGCACTATTCTCTTTCAATACATGCACATACGAAATCACAAATTAACCTTTTGACTCCCGGACCTTGTCCACCAGCACCAGGCATTGTCAACCATGCCAGCAAAGCAAAAACGACCCTTTGATTCCCTCACCCTATCCACCAGCTTCCTGCAGGAAGCTGGTGGATAGGGTGAGGGAGTCAAAGGGTTGTTTTTTGCAGTCGGTGGATAAGGTGAGGAAATCAAAGGGTTAAACTCATTATCTTTACTTTGAAACAAGGAAGCTGGAGATGGATTTTCCGAGGAAAGGCCCATGTAATCCGAGAAAATTTATTCTTTTTTTGCCGCGGAAATCCGCGGATCCGAGAATTCCCACCCCTGATGTTTACATATCATAAAATCTATTTTTTCTCCGGAAACATGAGGGAAGTCTTGATTCCCCACCCCCTTCATTCTTCTATTTGTTCTGTTGTTTGTGGTTTGTTCTTTGCTTGTCATATGTTTACGAATAACAAACGCCAGCTGGCCGAAAATTTGCGCGTGTCTTGTATTATTACATACGCGTACTGGTTCTATTTGTGTGTGTGTGTGTGTGTGTGTGTGTGTGTGGGGTGTGTGTGTGTGTGTGTGTGGTGTGTGTGTGTGTGTGTGGTGTGTGTGTTGGTGTGTGGTGTGCGTGCGTGCGTGCGTGCGCGCGTGCGCGCGTGCGTGCGTGCGTGCGTGCGTGTGTGTGTGTGTGTGTGTGTGTTTCTGGTTCATAAATCACCCACATTTCCATTCAATTTCCGCATAATCGTAAAAAAAAAAAAAATTTTAAAAAGTCCACATGCATCATCCTCTCATCCAAAGAGAGATACATTTCACTACATTGTCATCTGTTAATCTGTCGGCAACATCATTCTTGATGGTAGCCGCTGATGCTTGCCCCGTCAGCCTCTCCATCCCCTTCTTTCTACAAAATAGCGTGAGGGGGAAAAAAAAAGGAAAAAAAAAACAACAGCAGCAGCAGCGGGGCACCCAGGAGTCACGATATGGATGCAGCCTGGTCCCCTTAAGATGTAAAGAATCTGGGAGGAGGGGGGGGGGGGGCTTTGCATCTGAGGATTTTCTGCTGTCCAGCTCTCCCCCAGAGCTTCTTGCTACTGGCTTGATTTTGTGTCTATCGCACACAGAGAATTGATACAAGGACAGACAATAAAAACTCGTTAAGTTTCAGTTTCAGTATCTCAAGATGACATCTCCGCGCTCGGAATGAATTCCACATGCACTATCATCACAGGTGCCATGTGATGGAGAAACTCCAGACTGATCACGGATCAAGCCTTAAGCCTGCACATAAACCCCATGAGCTGTCAGGTCCTGAGGTACCAAACATACCCCAATCTGAGGTTCCCAAACATACCCCAATCTAAGGTACCCAAACAAACCCCAATCTGGGGTACACAAACATACCCCAATCTGAGGTACCAAACATATTCCATTCTTAGGTACCCAAACATCTCCCAATCTGAGGTACCCAAACATATCCCAATCTTAGGTACCCAAACATACCCCAATCTTAGTATACCCAAACACACACCCAATCTTAGGTACCCAAACATCACCCAATCTTAGGTACCCAAACATCCCCCAATATTAGGTATCCAAACAACACCCAATCTTAGGTACCAAACATGCCCCAATCTTAGGTACCCAAACATACCCCATTCTTAGATATCCAAACATCCCCTAATCTTAGGTACCCAAACATACCCCAATCTGAGGTACCCAAACATCTCCCAATCTAGGTACCCAAACATTCCCCAATCTTACGTACCCAAACATTCCCCAATCTTAGGTACCCAAACATCACCCAATCTTAGGTACCCAAAACATTCCCCCAATCTTAGGTACCCTAACATCCTCCAATCTGAGGTACCAAACACACCCAAATCTGAGGTACCCAAACATCCCCCAATCTGAGGTACCAAAAATCCCCCACCCTGAGGTACCAAACAACCTTCAATATAAGAGATATCTAAACATCTCCAATTCTGAGGTATCCCGACAACACCAGCACCATCACCATCACATCACCACCACCACCACCACCCTCTAATCTGAGCCATCACCTTTCGTTCAAAGTGTTACACCTCTGACGACTGTTATTCAAGCAAATAACAAAAGAAGACAAAACAAAACAAAACAAAAACAAAAAGTAGGCCTGAGTCCGTACAATTCTGCCTGGCAGACAGGTAAGCACGCCTTCCGTGTGGTTAGCTTACGTTACACGTCTACAACACTGACCCACAGACAGAATTTTTCCATACATGCCTTCAGACTCATTACGCCGTCACACCTTCCAGCCTTGCGGACTGCCGAGGGAGAATGTGACTCCATGTAGCACTATGATTAGCTGTCTCGGCTGATCGAACCTCCACTTCCCACCCACCCCACCCTACCCACCCTCACCCTTCTTCCATTTCCATAACCCTAATCCCCCATCCCCACCCCCCCAAACAAAAGGTCGCCTGATGTTTCGGTTGATCGAATCAACCTTCACTCCCCAACCATCTCGACCCTTACTAAACGCACACAGTCTACATCGATCCACCTCCAACTCCTCCTCCTCCTCCCCCCCCCCCCCCCCCACCACCAAAACCCCTTATAACCACCGTAATACAATTAGCTTCTGCTTTCATTCACTAGCACCGTAGAAAGCCATTAACTACAGTACTGTTTCTGCTTACTCCTCACCCCCAACCCCTACTTACCTACCCCCCCCCCCCTTTCCACACTCAACAACCACCACCACCACCACCCAGGGCTTCTTCCTTCGAGGCTACTACACACACTTCCACCACATACGGCCTCCTCCACATTCCGTTCCGCCCACCCACCCACCATAAGCTAGCGGCGTATTGATCGCTGCAGAAGCTGCCGCTGGCGGTGGTGATGGTGGTGATGGTGTGGGGTGGTGGGGGACGAGCCGGCGGTTGAATGGCTGGTGTCGGCTGTTGTTTTCAATGGAAGCGGAGCTGCTAGACAATTCTGCTTTATCTATTTCAGGCCCTGGTGTGAGCCGAGCGGGCAATCTAAACTTAGGGACAGCAGAACCTGGCGCGGATGGGGGTGGGGAGGGTGGTGGTGTGTTAAGGCTCCGATGAAGGTGGTGGTCTTCTTGTGTTTGCTCACCTTTACGATCTCTCTCGTTCCAAAAGCGGGTGGGTGGTGGTATTGATTTAGATCCATGGCCCTTCCGTGTCTGCCAGTCTGTCGAGGTATCTATGTTCCAACTACGCTGCATTCGATATGCAATATCGTAAATCATTGTCCTGTCAGAACGGACTTTCTATCTGACGCTCGAGATACTTTTCTTCTCTGTACTCAACGCATAACCACAGCGCATCACACTTCTCCTGCAGCCTTCTTTTCTGCCTTCTTCTTCTTCTCCTTTAACCCTTTGACCTTCGCATCCTGTTCACCAGCATCCTGCCTTGTCGACCATGCTATCATCATCAAGTGCCCTGCCACATGGCGTTGGCGATCATGGCCTTCCATACGCATCTATCCCTTGCTGCCACAAGCGCATCTTCTACCCTTTCTGTCCTCAGCCACTCTGCAAGTCTGTCTAATATTTTTTTTCCCTGGGTCTACCTGATGCTCTTTCCCTCCAGCTTCCCTGTTGTGACCTGGTACCTCCAATTCCCCTTTCTTCATAAAATGGCCTACAAATGTTGCCCGTCTCTTCCTTATCTTCCCTATCAATGATCTTCTTGTGTTTGCCTCCATCAAGACTGTCTCGTTTGTTTCCTTTGCTGCCCAACGAACTCTCAACATTCTTCTTAGAAACCACATCTTGGCTGCCTCAATCTTGTTCTGACTAGCAAAGCAAAAACTTAACCCTTTGATTCTCTCACCCTATCCATCAGATTTTTTTTAAGTTAAAGGACAGCGTGCGGGAGCCAAAGGGTTAACTCCGTGAAAAGCACTGGGGCGCCACACTAAAGAACTGTTCACCAGATTCTTCCAGCTCTGTCGGTTGTATACAAAAGCCTGAGTCTCTGCAATGGTTTCTCTGTCCATTCTGCAATGGTGTTTTTTTCCCCTCCGCCTCTCTCCCTGAACAGTTCCCTGGGGAACTGATTTAGCAAGGCCACTGGATCTTGTTACATGGCCATACTAACGCCGTTTTTTTTTTTTTTTTTTTTAACTGATGTCAGAAGGTCTTCACATGGTCCAGTGGTCTGCTTGATGGTTCGTTGCACTTTGTTCGCTGGTGATACGATCAGTGGTATGTCTGCTGCTTACATGTAGTGTCGTGCGATAACATCTCATTTCCATGGCTTGAGTTCTGGAAGCAGACAGATGTAATAAAATCTGTATATTTTTTATTTACCTACCTACAGCTTCCCCCCTCCCCCCTCTTCTCCAAAGACTGACCAGGACAGTTCTTTTATTATTGTGGATTTATTTTGTGATTCATGTGTGCAGTAAAGTTCGCGCGGTGCATGCGACTTCCAAGTTCGTCTTCACATCCGAAAAGCAAGCACCCAGACTATCACTCGATATTTTGTGGGATGGGGAAGAAAAAATTCCCGTCCAATCCTGGAACTGAACCTTGGCCCTCCAAAAGCAAGCCCCACACTGCTGAAAGTCTAGTACCAAGACTACCTGTCGAAAATTGGTGGAAAGGGGAAGAAAAAATTCCCGTCCAGTCCTGGAACTGAACCTTGGCCCTCCAAAAGCAAGCACCCACACTGCTGAAAGTCTAGTACCAAGACTACCTGTCGAAAATTGGTGGAAGGGGAAGAAAAAATTCCCGTCCAATCCTGGAACTGAACCTTGGCCCTCCAAAAGCAAGCACCCACACTGCTGAAAGTCTAGTACCAAGACTACCTGTCGAAAATTGGTGGGAAGGGGAAGAAAAAATTCCCGTCCAATCCTGGAACTGAACCTTGGCCCTCCAAAAGCAAGCACCCACACTGCTGAAAGTCTAGTACCAAGACTACCTGTCGAAAATTGGTGGGAAGGGGAAGAAAAAATTCCCGTCCAATCCTGGAACTGAACCTTGGCCCTCCACAAGCAAGCACCCCACTGCTGAAAGTCTAGTACCACCAAGACTACCTGTCGAAAATTGCTGTAAAGGGAAGAAAAATTCCCGTCCAGTCCTGGAAATGAACCCTGGATCTCTTGCATGTTTGGCAGGTGCTTCAGCCACCCTTTATTTACCTATATGCGTGCATCTTTACTGATAAATGTATAAGAAATGATTTCTCTGTTACGCTGTACTTGTAGGTGTACTCTTGAACAGATGGTTCACGTGCGTGTGGTTAAATTCTGGTGGGTTTTTTTTTTATCTACTACATGGCTTGTTGATCTTTAACCCTTGACTCCGTGCCCTGTCCACCAGCATCCTACATTGTCAACATGCTAGCAAAGCAAAAACTTAACCTATGACTCCCTTACGCTATCCATCAGCTTCTGCAGGAAGCTGATGGATAGGGAGAAGAAGTCAAAGAGTTAAGTTTTCGCTGTTGGTGGATAGCGAGTGGGAGTCAAGGGGGTTAAGAAAGGAAAATAGTGACATCTCCAACGGCAAATAACCTGTATTTGCTTCTAATGAACGTCTCATCCCATCTTGAATCCTTTCTAGACATTTCCAAAAAAGGTCTGGATTTGCCTCCTCAAGTTTTATCGTGCCCCCTATCACAATTTTACAGCCGAACTGATCTAGTTCAAAATAATTTCCATTTCTACCTTTTCTCAAACTGAGAGGTGTTGTTTTTTTTGTTGTTGTTTTTTTAATCGTTTTCCTTTCTACATATACCCATTTGGGTAGACAATCTCATTTGCTGGCAGAGAGACAGAGAGAGAGAGAGACAGACAGACAGACAGACAGGCAGCAGACAGACAGACAGCAGACAGACAGAGAGAGAGAAAAAGAAAGAGAGAGAGAGAAACAACCAGACACAGAGAGAGAGAAAGAAAGAGAAACAGAGAGACAGACAGACAGACAGACAGACAGACACAGAACCAGAATCATTTAAATGCCAAAGAGTGCAACTTTCTGTACACTGCTCTGTGTGGCAATACGCCTGTGCTTGGCAGCGTAGAGGGACCAGAGATCTATAAACATCTCCGGCAGAGCTGAGCCAAGGCTAGTCCGAAATAGGTTAATCCACTTAACCACAGCCAAGAAAGAGACTTACACGGTACACAAGGACACACAGCTAAAGGCAGACAGACCAAGACAGAAACTGTAGGATGGAGGAGTAAGCGAGAAACAGCAGAAGGAAAGACAGAGACAAGAGAACAACAGGTTACACAATACTAAATTACACAGAATTTCTAAACATCGAATTAAAATAAGGAGGGGGGAAAAAGGAGCGGGCGAGGGGGGGGGATGATAAAACCACAATCTCCTTAATCTCCTTTTTCTCACAGCAATTTTGTTTGTTTTTTTGTTGTTGTTTTTTTGTGAGTGCAAATCTGGACAACTCAAACACACAACACTCCCATGCAAGTTTACAGGAACTACAGAACGCTATTTAAAATGAATACTGAGTTAGAATTTGATGGTCATCGACCAACTGAGTCTGTTTTTGTTGTTGTTGCTGATGCTGTCGTTGTTGTTGTTGTTGTTGCTGCTGTGTTGTGTTGTTTTGTTGTTTTGAGGAAAACAGTCATTTCGTTGTTTCTGCTATGACCTAAAATTGGGCCTCCGCAAATTCAAACACAGGTCAGACTACTGCTGACATTTTTAGAGTCAGAATGACCCCCCACCCCAAAACAGAGCCTTTCCCAGTCCATCTTTTACTCATTGTTCAGTTATGATTCTCTGAAAGTCTGGACAAAAACTAAAACTCTAATCTGAAACTGCAAACACAACTAAACAACAATCAAAATAATGTCAACTAAAAAACAAAACAGAATGCCTTGTCAACGTTAGCTGACATTTCTGGCTACAGACACCTACAGGCACACCTCAGATCGATCTGAATCGTTTCCCTTTTTAAAACAAACCTAAAAAAAGGGGATGGGGAAGAAAGAAAGAAGGAAGGAAGGAAAGAAAGAAAAAGCCAGAAAAGGCGACAGGCCAAAAGGAAAAGTGATAAGACAGAACAGAAGAAAGCAGCAAGAAAGAATGGAAAAGACCAGCAGAAAAAGAACTGAAACAAAAGAAGAAAAAAATTAGGAAAGGGGGGGGGGGGGGGATGCAGCAATAACATTATGGCTTGCAGCCAGACTCCAGTGTATCCACAGGCCATCAGAAAGCAATCCACGAGGCAGCTAATTAGTCCCCTGTCTCAGCTAATATAAATAAGTCCCTGTGCCCGGAAATCACTGCACTTTCCGAGCCCCCATTCATTATGCCCACATATTCATTAGAGGAGGCGGAGCGACTGCGTCAAGCTGTAATAAAGCGCAATAAAGGTCGCTGCCAATGTCGGGTGCATGTAAGCAGTGCGACAGGGTGAGGAGAGTATCATGTCGAGCATGGGAGGATACATGCTGAGGGGATAAGGGTGAAAGTATGCTTGAGTGAGGATGGCTCTGTTTGAAGTAGATGACACTAGAATTGTAATTCTAGTAATCGTAAAACTAAAATTCTAGTAAAATTGTAATTAAAAAAACAACAAGTAAACGAATGAAAGAAAGAAAAATAAACAGGTGATTTTTGCTCTGCATTTCTTCACAAACACAACACAAACCAGCACGTCAGATATAAGAAATACTTGAACAGGATAAAAAAATAAAAAATAAAAAATAAACTTGTATTTAAATCGGATTACACGGGCTGAGAGGTTGTTCTGACAAAGCCGTGGTGGACTCCAGAACTGACACCTCGATTCAATCCCAACCCTCACCTGTCACTTCACCTGGTGACTATGTTATTATGTATCGTAATTCGTAACGTCCTGTCCTGAAGCACTCTGCCCTCTCTTGGGAGAATACGTACAATAAAGCATAAAACTCCAGAACTGATACCTCGAGTTCAATCCCAACCCGTAACAATAAAAACTGACCTGTTCGCTGTACATCGAAAGTTTCCATCATTCTGGCGATGTCAGCTTAGTGTTTTGTATGGCCCATGGGACTTCCAACTGGACGGTCTGAGTTCAATCTTCCCTAGGTACTTCCAGCCTGTGTGTGTGTGTGTGTGTGTGTGTGTGTGTGTGTGTGTGTGTGTGTGTGGTGTGTGTGTGTGTGTGTGTGTGTGTGTGTGTGTGTGTGTGTGTGTGTGTGTGTGTGTGTGTGTGTGGTGTGGTGGTGTGTGTGGTGTGGTGTTTGTTGTGGTGTGTGTGTGTGTGTGTGTTGTGTGTTGCATGCAGAATATCAAATATGTACATTTAAGTTCCTCTGAGCCATGTCAAGAGTCTGTGGCTTACGGAAACTTGAAAAACATCCAACATGAAACCCCACTGAAGACGGTGTATACACACTGTACAGCAACACAGCCATTGCACAATATGGGCAAAAGAATACGCAAACAAGCATCAGAGAGAGAGAGAGAGACAGAGACAGAGACAGAGCAGAGAGACCCAGACAGACAGAGACAGAGACTGAGAAGGCAGGAAGAAGAAGGAAAAAATGGATACTGTTCTATCTGCACGGCAGTCTGCTTCTCCCTTATCGTTCATCAGCACTTCCTTGTAGCTATAGCCCTTATCCTTCCTTGTAGCTATAGCCCTTACCCTTCCTTGTAGCTATAGCCCTTATAAAGTAAGTGACAGTCGCAACAGCATATCTGAAGCAAAATACAGTGCATTACGATATGCCTGGCCATATCAGAAGCACATCAACCAGAAGTCATTTCAGTAAAAACAGGTATAAACTAAATCTGAGTCCAAAACTGTTGCCTACATCAACATTTATCACGTCAGTTGATCAATATTTACTCCCAAAGTCAAAATATCTGATAACTGTTACAATACTGCCTATCAATTAACATCAGGAAGAGAGTTCTTGAATGTTATATAGAACCAATACTGTTGTACGGATGTGAGGCGTGGACAGTCAACAAGCAAAGCCAGAACAAGATTGAGGCAGCCGAGATGTGGTTTCTAAGAAGAATGTTGACAGTTCCATGGACAGCAAAGAAAACAAATGAGACTGTCTTGATGGAGGCAGACACAAGTAGATCATTCATAAAGAAGATTAGGAAAAGACAGGCAACATTTATAGGCCATTTTATGAGGAAGGGGGATTTGGAGCACCTGGTCACAATGGGAAAGCTGGAGGGAAACAGAGCACCAGGTAGACCCAGGAGAAATGCTAAACTGTAGAGTGGCCGAACACGAGGAGGGTGGAGGAGATGCTTGGGGCAACAAGAGATAGAGACAGATGGAAGTCCATGATCGCCAACGCCATGGGCAGGCACCTGATGATGATGATGATGTTACAATACTAGAAGTAACAGAAAACAGAGGAAAGCCTGCGTGGCTTGACTGTGTTATTACGTATTGTAAATCGTAATGTTGTGTCCTAAGCACTCTGTCTCTCTTGGGAGACTATAACTAAAACAATAAAGCATAAAGTTCCACCAACAATATGAATCACACAAGAGGAAATTCCACTGACGACATTGGCCAACTGATTTAACATGAAAAAACACCAAAAAAACATCGATACATCATCCACCAATCTGGGAATCATCTATTTGGGAATTTTATCTATTTAAACAACACATCTATCTCATATGTATCTCAAGTGCATTACATATTCCATAAGGATATTATCGATACAAAGTGTCATTCATCAATGATGTCGACTTATGAGAATGTTGTCACTTAAGGACATCATCTAAAATGGATCGCATCTACTTTTGGGACTGTCTTCAATTTATGGTGACATTTTCGTCCCCAATTTTGGCAACGTTCTCAGACATGTATTCACTACTTTTTGCCAGAATGTTTCTATTTTTGGCTGCTTGTGATCTGCAGTTTGTTGGGCCTGCTGATCGATCATTTATTCATAACTTTTCCTATCAAATCACAAGACTTGTTGCCATTTGGAAAAGATGTAACTATATAAATAGCCCAAATGGTCCCTCACACAAAAGCTTACAGTTCAGGTCACGCTGAACTTGAGGTTATTTTCATTTTCTCTCTCTCTCTCTCTCTCTCTCTCACACACACACACACACACACACACACACACACACACACACACACACACACACACACACACACACACTCAGATACACACACACACACACACATACATATATATAAATATATATACATATATACATACATACATACATACATATAATAATACATACACACATACATACATACACACATATATATACACATATAGATAGATAGATAGATAGATAGATAGATAGATAGATAGATAGATAGATAGATAGATTAGATAGATAGATAGATAGAATAGATAGATAGATTATTGATTGATACGACAATAGACAGATATATAAGATCGATAGATAGATAGATAGATAGATAGGTAGATAGGTAGATAGACAGGTAGGTAGACAGATAGAGACAGAGATAGAGATAGACATAAAATACAGATATATATAGAATATATATATTATAATGCAAGCGCTTCAACAACCACACAAGAGACTCTGTAACTCTGCGAACTGCCATCGTAAATTCCTAAATGAACTGGGGGACTGACTCTGCCGTGATAGACATACAGGTCCCCGTGGCCTCCCTCACCTCCCTCGATACCATCTCCCTACACCTCCGCACCATAAATTTCTACCGGGCTGCTAGGAAGCTCTCACTCAAGCCTTCGGAACCTACAGCGTAAAGCTCACACTATCTGTCTCCAGACTCCAGAGGCATTATCGACATCACTGCCCAACACACAACAAATCACTCACTCCCTGTTCTTGGCCGACCTCTTCCCCAAAACTACCTCGCAAAACTTCCAAGTAAACAAATAAATATATCAGGATTGTCAAACCATGCTGCGTATTTTCGTCGTTCTTGTTGCTGCTGCTGTGTGAATTTGAACTTTTTTTAAAATTCAAAAACAAAAAACAAAAACAAAAAACAAAAAAAAGCTGAATTCTGACTCTGAATGAAACATGCCTACATTAATTCAAACTTTCCCAATTATTCTTAAAAAAAAAAAAAATCTTCCCAGCTATTTTGGCGATGATAAAATTGAGCCCTCAGATTGGGTAGTTAACTGTTATAAGCACTCAATTTCAACAGGCACAGTGGAACAACGTTTGCAGTCACAAAGGCCCAGGATAAGATTTAAAACGGGCAAAGGAGGACACAGTTCCTGGTTATCTAAGAGCAGATTTTCATATCTATGTTTAGCCTAATATGGCCCCATGGATGCACTTGTTTAATCATTTGACTCTTGCAGCCTATTCACCAATTGCAAAAATTGAACCCTTTGACTCCTCACTTTATCCACCAACTTCCTGATCTATTGAATATGTTCAAGTAGTAGTAGTAGTAGCAGTAGTAGTGCAGTATGATTATTGTTGTTTTCGGTGTTGTTGTTGTTGTTTTGTTGTTGTTGTTGTCGTCGTCGTCGTTGTTGTTGAATGCCCAGCCACATCAAGGCTATATCATCTAAAAACACACACAACACCTTGATGACCCTGGAAAAAAAAAGCACGGGAAAGAAAAAGTACACATATCAATGCATTCATGCATGCAATCTAAGGATGTTCCCCTGGTGATGAGGATTCCGCCTAATTTATCACCAGGGTTTAAAAAAACAAACCTAAATAGATATATACAGTATAACTAAGTACACTAAAACGTGTGCGCGCGCGTGCGTGCGTGCGTGCGTGCGTGCGTGTGTGTGTGTGTGTGTGTGTGTGTGTGTGTGTGTGTGTGTGTGTGTGTGTGTCTGTGTCTGTGTGTCTGTGTGTGTGTGTGTGTGTGTGTGTGTAAAAACTGGCCTACATTAGAAAAATTGCTTCTGCATGTTTCCTTTCAGCCAAAAATGCTCTCTCTCTCTCTCTCTCTCCTCCTCTCTCTGTGTGTGTGTTTGTGTGTGTGTGTGTGTGTGTGTGTGTGTGTGTGTGTGTGTGTGTGTGTGTGTGTGTGTGTGTGTGTGTGTGTGTGTACATAGAGGGATACAGATATATATAAAGATATATACATCCAATTATCAATCCTACCGAAAAGATATGAAAGCTTTATAGAACACCTACACGCGAATCGACCAGCAAGGCAGAAAATGACAGAAAGAGATGACAGAAAACAAAGAAGCAAGGCAGAAACAAAAACAGTAACAGAAAAAAAGGAAATTTCTGTCACAGTATTTTCAGAAGCTGGGGATATCGTTTATACTGAGGGAGCTCTTGGCATTCCCACGGGAGTACGTTCAGTGCTAAAATTACGCAAGTTAGGGCGAGAAAGAAAAAAAAGAACAACAACAAAACTTCTACTACCAAGGCTTAACAAGCCTGCCTGCGTTTCATGCATTCGTTGTTGGCCCAATTTACAATGTCAAAAAAAAAAAAAAGGTGACGGAAACGACAACTACAAAAAGCCTTTTATAGTGGTACACTCATTGTTACTGCTGTTGTTGTTCTTGGCTCTATGCTTCCATCATGCCTCAATCAT
>JAPXFY010000025.1:32822978-32827978 GCA_030674185.1 Monoplex corrugatus | reverse complement strand
CGCTGCGTGATAACGTATGTGGGATAAAATACGCATTCAGTTTGACAAGCGAGCTCGATGTCTAACTAACTGGACCGATTCATGGTCCAGAAATAGTCATCGACAAAATGGTCGATGCTGATCCAAGTGAATAATATGTCTATATTTGATAAATATAAAGGAACAAGTGTTCAATGAACACTCAGGTTACAACTTAAAATATTTATTACGCACTCTGTAATAATTCAGTGGTTGTTCTTGATGATGAATGATGGTAGTGGCAATATTAGATTTTTAACTGATAAAAAGAACAAAAATGAATGAGGAAAAGTAAAGTAAAATGTAAAGTTATATTGAAATAAGAAAATAAAATCAGGTTCGCCTGCTCCAATTCATGTGTCTTTGCTTACATGTGGATGCTTGTGTGTGTACATGGGTGCGTGCATGCGATGAGTGCGTTCATGTGCGTGCGTGCGTGCGTGCGTGTGTGTGTGTGTGTGTGTGTGTGTGTGTGTGTGTGTGTGTGTTTGTGTGTGTGTGTGTTTGTGTGTGTGGTGTGTGGTGGTGGTGGTGTGTGTGTGTGTGTGTGTGAGTGTGTTGTGTGTGTGTGGTGTGTGTGTGTGTGTGTGTGTGTCTCGCTCCTGCAAGCACGTGTTTTATGTTCATTTGTTCTCAATTTTATGTCTTTTCACACACAAAAAAGAAGAGAGAGACACGAGAGAGAGAAGTATGAGTGTGTGCGCTATGTGACAGAGAGAGAGTGAGAAGACACAAGAGACAGAGAGAATGTGTGTGTGTGTGTGTGTGTGTGTGTGTGTGTGTGTGTGTGTGTGTGTGTGTGTGTGTGTGTGTGTGTGTGTGTGTTACGTGTGTGTACGTGTGTGCATGCATATGTGTGTGTACGTGCAGGCCTGCACAACAATGCCATTTTTGCCATCAGTGACAATATGTGATTATCTTCCATTTTCACTGTCAAAGCAAAACTCTTTAAAAAAAATTTCAGATAATTTGGAAAGGGGTTTAACGCTTGCATGCCTTGTCAATCTTCATTCATATCAGAACAACAACAGCAGCAACAACGACAACAAAATAAACACGATCCTTGACACTCAAACTCCGCAGATCCCATCATCATTCAGACGAATGGATCATCTGAATTCTAGAATTTGCATGACAACCGAAGATCTGCCATAAATGGAGCCCCAAAGTTATGACAATTCTGCAGATCAGCAGGAAAGCCTAACAAAACAAACCCACACGTTCACTCTAGAAAAGCAGTGTTAGCAAGCAATGACAATGACATAGGCGTGATGAAAGAGGACAGGATCCTCGCTGAAGTTTTGTTTGTTGATTTTTGTTGCGTCCCGTCCCCCCCCCCCCCCCCCTTCCAAAGTTCCAATTCCAAACCTTGCTCACACACACACACACACGGGTGTGTGGTGGGATCAAGGGTCTTACTGATTATTAGTATATTACACATTTGTGCGGACTGTACTTGGGACTATCCAAGGGTAATGAACCTCGCTTCAACAGATTTTGCAAATTCCACTAAGTGGCCCATGTACTGAAGATTCGTGTACACGCATCTTTACATGTTTGCAAAATCTGATTACTATTGCTGTTGTTGTTGCTGCTGTTGCTGCTGTTATCATCATCCTTATTATCATCAACATCAGCAGCAGCAGCAGCAGCAACAGCATCATCATCGTCATCATCATCATCATCAACATCAACATCATCACTTCAAAGCCCAGCCGACCGCACAGAGCTGTATCAGGTGTATAACCATCTCAAGAAACATACAACACCCTCACTGACCCTGAAAAAAATTGGAAAAGAAAATTTAAGTACACACATCAATGCATTCGTAAAATCTGCTAAGTAAAAAAAAAAAATACCCCCCCCCCCACCCCCAAAAAAAAATATATTCCTTAAAAACCTCTTTATCAATAAGTCTAGTAAGTAGTTGGAACGACAATATTATCCCACTGCCGAAGATCGAATGTCTGGGCTGTGGAGCAGAAACAAAACCAAGACAGTATTTGACTTTTATGTTCCTGCTGAATCATTAATGGTTTCATTACGCAACCACGTACGAAAAAAAAATCTGTGCAATGAAACAGTAAGAAAAGAAACGTTACTGTTTTACTGTCGTGATAATCTTTTATGTCTGATGTTGTAACGATGCACTCTCAGCATATGTGTTGGTGAGTATACTATACATCACAGCCACTTGTGAATCACTGTTCCTTGTGAATTACTCTCTTCATACAGTATGACGAAAAGCAAATAAATGTGATGACTTTACATTCATGGGGGAGGGGGGGGGGGGAGGCAACAAGTCTGTTTTGTGAAACCTCCAAAACAAGGACATCACTATACTGGCAAACTATGATACTATCCCATCTGATTAGTTACGACTTTGGTATAAAGTTACTCTACTGTCAAAATCTGATACAGTTAACCCTTTGACTCCCGTATCCTATCTAACAACTGCAAAAACTTAACCCTCTGACTCCCTCACCCTATCCACCAGCTTCCTGGGGTTGAGGGAGTCAAGGGTTAAGTTTTTGTTTTGCTATCATGGTTGACACAACAGGGTGCTGGTAGATAAAACGCGGGAGTCAAAGGGTTAAGGCTGCTGGCGATCAAGGCCTTCCATACGAATCTATCCTTTGTCGCTGCAAGTACATCTCCTACCCTCTCTGTTCTCAACCACTCTGCAAGTCCATCCAACATTTTCTCCCTGGGTCCACCTGGTGCCCATTTTCCCACCAGCTTTCTTCTTGTGACTAGGTGCTCCAACTTCTCTTGCCTCATAAAATGTCCTGTAAATGTTGCTTGTCTTTTCCTAAACTTCTTTATTAATGATCTTCTTGTTCCTGCCTCCTTCAAGACTGTCTATTTTGTTTTCTTTGCTGTCCATGGAACTCTAAACATTCTCCGTAGAAACCACATTTTCAGCTGCCTCAATCTTGTTCTGACTTTGCAAGTGACTGTCCACGCTTCACATCCCTACAACAGCGTTAACATCCCTACAACTGATGTTAACTGACAGATATTTGTTGTGAAAGAACGCTTTTCATGGAAAACAATAAGAGTTATATAAAATGTATGTCAACACACGAATCTGCATGTGCACATACTCTCCCAAATGAGAACCTTTAAAACTTCTGCTTACAATAAAAGAAGCTGGGAGACTTCACAGCCCAAACAAATAGATATCAACACACACACACACACACACACACACACACACACACACACACACACACCACACACACACACCACACACACACCACACACCACGCACGCACGCACGCACGCGCACACACACACACACACACACACACACACACACACGTACACACACACACACACACACACACACACACGTACACACACACACACGTAACAACACGTACACACACACACGTACACACACACGTACACACACACACAGAAGCCTTTTTCAATGTAACTAAAAGAATTGATCCCAATGACTCGGAACAAGGCTTTGTGTGTCTGATGCATTTGTTTAAGAACGTGTCAACAAAAAACGGCAGTGACGATTCTGCTGGACGGATCGTTACCATGCACAGTGTTACACACGTCCTGCCTCCTAACACAACAAAGTCAACAGTCACACACGAGTCTGTCTGATTACAGTTCGTTCCTTTCAGTGCAAGAGAGTGAAACGAGAGGGTCTGATAGAACCAGAAAAGTGAAATGAATGGCTTGACCACAAATGATTTTTGTTGTTGTTGCTGCTGTTGTGCTTTTTTGTTGTTGTTGTTGTTGTTGTTGTTGTTGTTGTTGTTGTTGGTTGTGTGTGGTGTGGTGGTGGTGGTGGTGGTGGTGGTGGTGGTGGTGGTGGCGGCGGCGGGGGGAGATTGTTTATTGAATGGCTTGACTACAAATGGTTCGTTTTTGGTCGTTTTTTTTTTTGTTTTTTTGTTTTTTTTGGGGGGTTTGTTTGTTGTGTTGTTTGTTGGTTTTGTTTTCCCCCTTTAATTTTTCATTTCATCCTCTGATCTCTCTCGCTGTCTTACCCAAAGGGTGGTGGGAAAGAGAGAAAACGAAAAAAAGAAGAATAAAGCATTTCATTTCATCTTCCCATCTCTCTCGCCTTGTTTTATCCCATGGGCGGTGGGAAAGAGAGATGGAAAACGAGATGAAAAGAAAGAATAAATCATTTCATTTCATCCTCTCATCTCTCCCCTTAATTTATCCCAAGGGTGGTGGGAAAGAGAGACGGGAAACGAAATGAAAACAAAAAATAAAGCATTTCATTCATCCTCTAATCTCTCTCTTTGTTTTATCCCCAAGAGTGGTGGGAAAGAGAACGGAAAAACGAGAAGAAAATTGCTTAATGTACCCCAAAGGTGGTGGGAAAGAGAGACGGGAAACGAAATGAAAAGAAAGAATAAAGCATTTCCTTTCATTTCATCCTCTCATCTCTCTTCTTGTTTTACCCCAAGGGTGGTGGGAAAGAGAGACAGAAAACGAGACGAAAAGAAAGAATAAAGCATTTCATTTCATCCTCTCATCTCTCTGCTTAATTTAGCCCAAGGGTGGTGGGAATGAGAGACGGGAAACGAAACAAAAATAAAGAATAAAGCATTTCATTTCATCCTCTCATCTCTCTCCTTGTTTTATCCCCAAGGGTGGTGGAAAAGAGACAGACGGGAAACCGCGACGAAAAGAAAGCATAAAGCATTCTTCAATATGACGGCTCCACATCCTTCAAAACGACAACCTGTACCTGTCATCACATTTCCACCTGAAATAAACCTGCAAGTCTTCCGTTCCGCCCTAGCCACAAGTCCATTTTATCTATCAGGCAACAGAAACGCGCTTGACATGCAACTGTAATAATCATTTTTCTCCTCTCTACCCCCAACCACTCTTCCCGCCCATGGCTGAACAGGTCCGCGCAACACAATGGCATCGCTGTTGCAAGTATAAGACGACTGTTGTGGCAGCCGTTGATGGCATTCTGGGGGTTGCTGCGGAAGTTG
>JAPXFY010000025.1:32797978-32820478 GCA_030674185.1 Monoplex corrugatus | reverse complement strand
CACACACACACACACACACACACACACACACACACACACACACACACACACACATACACACACGCATACTGCATCATTCAAAGAAGTGAACTTTCAACCTTTCCCGATTCCCCCCCCCCCCCCCCCCCTCATAAGGTCATGTGTGCTGCTATGCCCAAGGCAAAAAAAACACACTGCATCCATTGCTCTCGGTGTCTCTCTTGCTCCCAATATCTGAATATGCAAGGAACGGAGAGAGCGATCAATGGCTACCAGCGCCATTCACAAAGCTTAAACTTTCTCCAACACAGCATTTTTTTTTTATTTGGCCACACCGTGACCACTAGCCAAGACAGTTGACTGAAATCCCCCATTAGATGTCTGATGAAATTTATTTCTCTCTCTCTCTCTCTCTCTCTCTCTCTCTCTCTCTCTCTCTCTCTCTCTCTCTCTCTCTCTCTCAAAAAAAAAAGATTTGTACTTAACCTGAAGGTGAGTGTGATAGGTCTAACAATACAATCGAAAATAGGCGTAAGATTGCTGTATTGCAAAATATGTGACAGTAAACAGTTTGTGGAGCTTCCTGTACAATTTCCAAAGATGGAAAATTGCATGCAAATCCATTTTTTATTACACTGCTGCTTCAGCAACCCCGCAGAGATGTCACTAATCCCTGGCCCTGACTTGTGACTGCTAAAGCTGACCTACCAACACAGCAGGTGTCAATCATTCCCAGGCCTACGCTATAAGTTTATCCTTGACCCCACACCATTCCACCAGCTGCAAAAACTTAAGTCCTTTGACTCCCTCGCTCCACCAGCTTCCTGCAGGAAGCTGGTGGATAGGGTGATGGAGTCAAAAGGTTAAGTTTTTGCTTTGCTAGCATGGTTGGCAATGCAGGATGATGGTGGGTGGAGCACAGGAGTCAAAAGATACCAAACTAAATGCATCAGCAAAAGGAATAGATTTACTTATGTTTAGATGCCGGTGAACTCTCATCTGCATGCTTTTCACATTCTCAAGGCACGCTGTTCCAGCATCACAGAAAACTCACAGCTAATGATGCATTTCATCTTTCTGACCATAGTCATTTGCAAAAAAAAAAAAAAAAAAGAAAAAACGTTGCCTTTCCCCCCAAGAAAATAATAGGCCATTTGTTATATACCCACCAATTATAGAATCTATCACCCAAATTTTTAGTTGGCAATTCACCCTTTAATGGCCTAGGGGTAGCGTTGATAAATTTTAACAACACCTTTTGCCTCAATACAAACTGTGAAGCAGGACCGTGGGTTGATTTCAATCGATTCCCCTTTTTTCCTTCACGTAAGACTCAAGACAGCGCGCGCGTAACACAACACACACACACACACACACACACACACACACACACAACACACACACACACACACACACACACACACACCACACAACACACCACCACACACTATTATCCTTTTAACATTCTTCCCACATAATCAGCTGCTATGCTGCATGCATCCCACACTCCTGCCTCTCTCCTCCCTCACTATCTGCCTCATCTGTCCAGAAGCACAGAAATGGAGAAATAAGACAAACACACGGACACACAAACAGAGACGAGAGAGCAAGAGAGGGAGGGAGTGAGTGAGAGTGGAGGAGAGACAAACAGGAACAGAAACAGAGCAGAGAGTGAGAGTGGGGGAGACAGGGAGACAGAGAGACACAATCAGACAGTCAGACAGAGGATAAGACACAGACAGACAGACAGACAAGACAGAGGATAAGACAGGCACAGAGACCGGGAGGGGGGGGGGGGAGAGAGAGAGAAACAGACACACAGACAGACAGAGACAGACAGACAGACAGGCAGGCAGGCAGAGACAGACACAGGATAAGACGGGCATAGAGACGGGGGAGGGGGGAGAAGAGACAGAGACAGACATGCATACAGACAGACAACACACACACACACACACACACACACACACACACACACACACACACACACACACACACACACACAGAGGCAGACTGACAGACAGAACAGAACAGAACAGACAGACAAACCGATAGATGGACGGACAGACAGACAGACTGACAGAAACAGAAGCGAATCAATGGCAGAGCGGGGCCCCGATTTTCTCCCCGATTTTCTCTCCGCTCACAAGAGGCGCAATACATTCATGGATCAACATTGATCAGGGCCAGTCGCGCACAGGGAGGGGAGGCAGGCATATATACATCAGGAATATCTTCCCCACCACCACCGCCACCACTACCCCCTCAATCCCATCCCCTCGCAAACACGTCTGTCCATACAACAACAAAAGAGGATTGCAATTTCCCCTCCTGAGCCCCAAGACGGGAGGGAAAGCTGGCGCCAAACTGAGAGCAATGTGGTTGTTTCTTTCTTATTTTTCCCCCCACCAGCCTCCTTGGGAAACAGATAAACAGACTTGGGGGAAAAAAAAAAAACACAAGAAACGGGACAAACCAAACAACCCGAAATGATTCATTCAACATTTGATGAGGCTAAGGGTGAGTGAATGAATGAATGAATGAATGAGAGACACAGATGAGTGAATGAATGAATGAATGAATGAATGAGAGACACAGACAGACAGACTGACAGACTGACAGACAGACAGAGTGTGTGTGTACGTATGCATTCACAAGTTGATGTGGATGTTCACCGAAACTGGTTTCTTTAACCCTGTGTGTGTGCGTGCGTGTGTGTGTGTGTGTGTGTGTGTGTGTGTGTGTGTGTGTGTGTGTGTGTGTGTGTTGTGTGTGTGTGTGTGTGTGTGTGTGTGATCTGTGTCTGTCTGTCTGTGTCTGTTTGTCTGTGTGTTGCTCTGTGTGTGTGTGTGTGTGTGTGTGTGTGTGTGTGTGTGTGTGTGTGTTGTGTGGGTGTGTGTGTGTTCGCGGGCACTCGCTTGCATTCGTATGTACATTTATGTGAATCTTCACGAGATGTTTATATGTACAAGTTAATGTGAATCTCACCGAGACTGGTTTATATGTACAAGTTAATGTGAATCTTCACGAGACTGGTTTATAGTACAAGTTAATGTGAATCTTCACGAATGGTTTATATGTACAGTTAATGTGAATCTTCACCGAGATGGTTTATATGTACAAGTTAATGTGAATCTTCACCGAGACTGGTTTATATGTACAAGTTAATGTGAATCTTCACGAGACTGGTTTATATGTACAAGTTATGTGAATCTTCACCGAGACTGGTTATGATGTACAAGTTAATGTGAATCTTCACCGAGACTGGTTTCCTTGACCGTATCTTTACTCAAGACAAAACGTTTCTCGTACGCATGACCAATTTGCAACTTAGTGGAGAGAGGTGGATCAGGATTACAGTGAGCAACAAGTGTGACAACAGTACTGATCAACAAGGTGATATCTTGGCTTTGAAACAGGTCAAGTAATGATACTTTCTTTTCCAGCGGTAGAAGTTGTTAGCTAAAAGCCAACTTTCCAAATGTGCTGTGGCTTGCATCCTGGAAATGTTTTCGTGTTTCCATAAGCCAGCCACAGACATGACTTCCTGAGATATCTATTCACGTTTTCATCAAAATTCTCTCTCTCTCTCTCTCTCTCTCTCTCTCTCTCTCTCTCTCTCTCTCTCAATTCTTCATGAGTACAACAGAATGTCACTGATCCATTTATAGTCTTGTACTCAGCAGCAGGATGCTAAAAATGTATCCGTTTCAAGTTTTGATTGACTTTGCACAAGATGGCATAACAAAACAGCACAACGCTACAAATGCCGCGTATTGATAGAAAAGCTAAAGGAATCGTGGCGAAAGCCATAAGCCTACAGATTTGTATGTTTTCTATCAGTAGCTGTATCTGTCCATCTGCCTGCCTGCCTGCCTGATTGCTTGGCGAGTCTGTCAGCTTATCTGTCTCCCTACCTTCCTCCTTAGCGGAACGTATCTTTTTACTCCCCACCCCACCCCACCCCAACCCTCGCCACTTCTCCATCGTCTGTGTTCCTCTCTGTCTCTCTTTCCCCACCCACCCATCCCCACTCATTCTTCTCCAAACCCCCACCATCCCTTTCTCTCAAACATAATTCATTCGCAGCTAATATGGCAATGAGGAAAGTACCATCCGAACTTCTCCATCTTGATGTTGAACCCTGTCTGAGCGCTGACATTATTATGATTTGGAAGCTGGAACGCAAAAGCCGCCTGGCCTCAAAGGCTGGTCATCAGAGAAGATGAAACACCTCCGGCCAATGACATTTACTCTGAACCATCCCCGCTGCACTTACATGCTTGCCTCTATCAGTATCACTGTTGAGAAAGATGTTGAAAACACCGATCCACGACAGATTCGACCTTCGACACTTTTCAGCTTCTCATGGCAAACGAGACTGGTCTGTCCATGTGAAATTTCACAACCCATATGCAAAAGAAAAAGCATTGTTGTTTTGTTGTTATTGTATTTGTTGCTTAAAATCCAGTCGACTGCATAGAGCCATATCAGGACTATTACCGTTTCAAGGCACATACAAAACCTCATCATGCGGGAAAAACAAAGAAAAGAAAAGAAAAGAAAAGAAAAGAAAATTAAGTACACATATCAATGCATTTGCGCACATAATCTAAGGACATGCCCTTGGCATTGACCACTCCATCCAATTTATCGCACAGCCGATTTAAAACACACACCTAAATACAAATTTAAACATACATAAGGACACAAAAACATATAAAAATTACCTAAAATTGCTTCCGCATATCTCACTTCTCTAGAGCCAAAAATGCATTTAATACATGTACCCAATTATCAATCCTAAGAAAAAGTATGCAAGATTTTATTGAACATATAAAGCTGAATGGATCAGCGAAGCAGAAAATGAAAGGAAGAAATGACAGAAAGCAAAGGAATAAGGCAGAAACAAAGGGAGTGACAGAAAAGAGAAAATTTTTAGGACAGCATTTCCAGAAGGTGGGGATACTATTTATACTGAAAGAGTCCCCAGCATCCCCATAGGGATACTAAAACAGTATAGAAAAAATTTAATAAAATTTTTTTTCAAACAGTAAAACTTTTCTCCTAATTGTTGTAACTTTCTCCTACGAACAAAAACAAGCCACAACAAAATGAGCTCATTTTTAATACCACCTTGGTAAAACAATACATGTGCTTGGTTTCTGAAGACAAAATTGTCTATGACTGCACTCAGTTTTCATTTCAAAATTATACCGTTCCGTTCTTCTTCGGATATTGGACAAGCTTTAAATATTGGACGGGCTTGCAGAGTGGCTGAGGACACAGTGGGTGGGAGATGTACTTGCAGTGACAAGGGATAGATTTGTATGGAAGGCCATGATCGCATTTGTATGGAAGGCCATGATCACCAACACCATGCGGCAGGGCACATCATATCATGATGATGAATTATACCATTAAAACTCAAACTGAACACAAATACGCACTAATGCATGTGAAAATATGCATACACACATATATATGCGCGCACGCGCGCGCACGCGCACACCACACACGCACACACACACACACACACACACACACACACACACAACCTCTTCATTATCTTCTTTAATGCCTAGCCTAACAAAAATCAAAAGCTGCTCAACTGTTTACAGGCCACATCCAATTCATTTAAATGATTGCATACGCACTTTCCTTTGGCAGGCAATTGCATTAAATGATTCTTTATAACTTTTTGTCAGTGTGCGTGCGTGCGTGCGTGCGTGCGTCTGTGCGTGCGTGTTGTGTGTGCGTGTCTGTGTGCATGTCTGTGTCTGAGTGTGAGACAGAAAATGTGGCAAGTGTGAATATGTGCGAATGTGAATGTGTGTAACTGTAAGAGCATGCAGAAGCTGAACGTATTCAGCTTCAGTATGCGTGTTTGTGGGCAAGTCATTGAGAGAGAGAGAGAGAGAGAGGGAGGGAGAGAGAGAGAGGCAGAGAGAGGGAGAGAGAGAAGGAGAGAGAGAAGGAGAGAGAGAGAGAGAGAGAGAGAGAAGAAAGAGAGAAAGAGAAGGAGAGAGAGAGAGAGAAAGAGGAGAGAGAGAGAGAGAGAAAGCATGTGTGTGTGTGTGCGCGCACTTGTACGCATGAATGTTTGAGCATTTTCACGAATAAAACAACTAAAATCAAACCAAGATCCAGAACCTAAACTTCAACAAACAAAGGTGGTCGCTGCACACGCACAGCCTCTAATCCTGAAGTCTTTCTCAGAATATTATTAATACATTTGGGGTGTTGGAACATGCAGCTCATACATCAGTTCCTTCAACAATCTATTTTCCACACTACGATGGTGTACAAACTACAACCATCAGTACAGCTACACTGCTGACCTTTGGACCACACTACAGAATAATGCACAATGCAGCACAATGTAGGATGATGATGATGATAATGGAGTCTCACAATGATAATAATAATAATAATAATTACAATATTTATATAGCGCAAAATCTTGATAAAATCAAATCTAAGCGCTGAAGCAGACACACACGCAAGCACGCACGCACGCACACACACGCACGCACACACACACACACACACACACACACTCACATGGCTATAAATGGGGAGAAAGAATAAAAGCAATAAAAGCAAGAATAAAAGCAATGGAAAATTATAGAGAGCATAGCATACACAATTATATATTATAACCAAGTGATTCCCCTCCGAGCGGAGACAGGCTGCAGAGGGGGGGGGGGGGGGTTTGAGAGTGAGGTTAGGATTTTATGCGGAGGAGAAAAGGTGAGTTTTGAGAGCGACTTGAAGGAGACAAAGTAGGTTGCTGACGGACAGAGAGAGGAAGTTTGTTCCAGGAGAGTGGACCAGAAACAGAGAATGATCCAACTGATGAATAGCTATATTGGTTCTTTATCACCTAGTATGGGTCTTTGTATGGGATGCAAGATCTACCCTGGACGCTTATCTTCTTCCACAGGTGCTGCATGGGAAGGGAACCTGTGGCCTTGGGTTCTGCTTCCTCTCATCCCTCTTCTGTTGAACAGCAGCTCTTCAAATATTCTGCACTGTTCAAACATGATCGTGCCTTTGGTGCTCTGTTGTCACCAGGCTGCTCTGTTGCATGCAATTTCTTTCCAGTTGGTGGTCTTGATACTACAACTGATGAGGCTGACCCTCTAGAGTATCCTTGTATCACTTTAATGGCCTTCCATGGATTCAGTACCTTTGCTTCAGCTCTCCATAAAGCAGCAGTTTGTGAACGCAGTTGTCTTATATATAACAAACAACATGTCCTGTCTAAAGAAGATGGCATTTCAAGAGTAGAAACACTACACCTGGCAAGCCACATTTCTTCTGAACTTAAAGGTTGGAAACTTAATTCTGCCACCTGATGCTGCAGATCTTGTCAGATGTCTTTGGCAGACCTGCTCCAGCTGTTGAATTGCTGTCAGTGGATAGTCCAGGTCTCGCAACAATACAACTGGGTGTTCAAGATAACTGCTATACACAGCAAACCTCAGTGGCAAGCCTGCTGCCAATGGTCTTGCCACAACCTCTTGGTCAATCTTCAGTCAATCTTCCAAAGGCAGAGCTGGCCTTGGAGATGCGCAGCCCCACCTCAGTATCAAAAGATACATTACTGCACACTATACTACCCAAGTAGCAGAATTTGTCTACATATTTGTTCCTCTGTTTGTAGATGGCAACTGGAGTGATGAAGACCAGAAGCCTAAGATGATGTTGGCTGAAACATAGCCTCGCTCTGCGGACATTGACTGAAAGGCTGAAGCATTTGCAGTCCATAGCAAACAGGTCAGTGATGGGGTCAGTCGACACAACCATAAAAGCTCCAGAAAGTTCCAAAAACAGAGTCTAAATTCCACAAATTTGCAAAAGCAAGAAAGGTAAGTGAGAATGCGAAATTAAATGGTAATGTGTTGGTACAGATATGTCGGTAGTAAAATGAAGCAAACATTTGTCAGTATTTGGAGGGGAAAAAAACTTAAAACAGTTACAAGGAAACACAGGGAGAAAACAACCAAACTGTACAAGACAACACATGAACTTTACAATACACACATATTCTTGCACTTACTTTTCAATTTTGCTCTGACTTTGTTTGCATTTTTCTTGATTTCCAGCATCAAATCCTCTAACTCCTCCTTCATTTCTGAAAAATAAAAAAACAATATGTTATTTTCAATTCCAGTATGCTATCATCACTTGTTACATAATGACACAAACTGTGTAATACTTGTTTTATAACACCCAATGGATCAGAATTTTCCTATTTGAATATTCTGTCCAATACAGATGAAAGCACAATAATAAAAGGTGCACAGTTATTTCTCAACATTATAGATTTTATAGACATAGAGCTATACTACATCTGTACCTAATGATCAACAATTTATAGATTATCTACAGTCAATATATATATTATATATATATATACCTGTATCAAAGTATTGAGTGAAATTTATAGATCACCTATATAGATCAAGAGCTATATATACATATGTGACCTCCCAGCAGGAAATCAGTCTTAACTAGCATTTTGGGTATTTTGAGATATACATATCACTGGAAAGTATACATTCTGCTGATTATTTTGGTACTTAATAAAGCTTGTATTCAAAAAAATGTTGTAGTTATGTATGTTTAAAGTCATTAAGTTGTATGATGGCCATTCTGAGAAAACGGCCTCTTAAGTTTTTACGTACTCTCCTACACATTTTTTTAAATTTCTTTACTTGATGGCTTTGACCGGTTTGTTTCTAATTTTAGCTGTCATTATCCGAAAGGTGCACCAAAGAGCTTTCTGTCAGTGTATTACATATGGCGGTCTGTACAGGTTACAGTTCACAATAAGAGATAAAAAAGGTACTTTTGGTAAGAAATTTGTTCTTTCTGCCACGATCAGTACATTAAAATACCATTTTAAATTGATTAATGATATTTTTTCAAGAAAAGAATTTCTGTGGGGGATAATTATTGTCCACAGAAATCAATTTTGAGAAAAAGTCAAAACACCCCAGATTGACCCTCAGTCACCTTTTCAGCTCCTAGTGCTGTTCGACTGACTGCGAGTTAAGACTAAATTGGTGGTGGGAGGTCACATATATACCTGTATCAAACGTACTAAGTGCAATTTACAGATACCTATATCAAGAGCTATAATATATACTATAATATATATATACACCTGTATCAAACGTACTGAGTGCAGTTTATAGATCACCTATAACTCAAGAGCTGTATATATCTGTGCCAAAAGTACAGTTCATCAAGTACTACTCAAACACATTTCAGTATAGCTTGGCAAAGTAATATTCAAAGTCAAAGGAACATTTGGTCATAAACAATTTTTTTAAATCGTTATTCAGCAATTATTCTAGGTGTATGTGAACGAATCTGACACAGACACTCGCATACATGTCAAACTGTGTGGTTAACCCCTGATTCCTCCTTTTTTTTCATTGTTTTCCAAATACTATGGCACACAAACAAAACACTACCCAAAATTAGATATTTTTGTTCCAAACATGTTTACAATGATTCTGCATAGCAATGGTTAGCTTGTGCTGTGAATATGTAGACAGTAGAGTATTCAAATATTGTCTGATTTTCACTTTGTTCAAAAGGAGAGATCTTTCATCTTTAATGGATATACAAAGAGCACCAGTAAATTGTATTTTCAAACCAAAAACAAAAACAAAAAATATACAAAAATGTTTTTCTCTTTACTAAGGATTTTGGTCTGACACTATTGTATGAAAGATAAGTTATTAGGTGTGAGTCAAGTAGTGTTTGACACGCAAATACTTGTGATATCCTGGTAATTGGTGGCCCAAACAAACGAAATGGACCACCAAAATTTCTAGGCTGCTTATTGAATAATTTCCACCTGACTTGGTACTGAGGTACAGCCAACTCGAGTAACTCTCCGACCTGCTCCCTCTTGCAATCATTCTATCCTCCTTTTAATTTATCATCAAGAATAAACAAGAGTACACTTACTGTCATCTGTCTGTGGTGCAGACAGAATCGCACTGTGTTTCTTCTTCACCTCATCAACATTGGCTGCTATTTTATCTATCATCTCTCTGATCTCGTCAACCTGGAGAGAGGAGAGAGAAAAGAAAAAAAAAGAAAATAATAAACAAATAGCCTTCAAGCTCTCTCAACCTGGAGAAGAGAGAGAGAAAAGAAAAAAAAAGAAAAAAAAAAAATAATAAACAAATAGCCTTCAAGCTCTCTCAACCTGGAGAGAGGAGAGAGAAAAGAAAAAAAAAAAGAAAATAATAAACAAATAGCCTTCAAGCTCTCTCAACCTGGAGAGAGGAGAGAGAAAAGAAAAAAAAAAAGAAAATAATAAACAAATAGCCTTCAAGCTCTCTCAACCTGGAGAGAGGAGAGAGAAAAAAAAAAAAAAAAGAAAATAATAAACAAATAGCCTTCAAGCTCTCTCAACCTGGAGAGAGGAGAGAGAAAAGAAAAAAAAAGAGAAAATAATAAACAAATAGCCTTCAAGCTCTCTCAGCCTGGAGAGGGGAGAGAGAAAAAGAAAAAAAGATAAAACAATAAACAAATAGTCTTCAAGCTAAGAAACTCTCCCAAATGAGAACCTTAAAAACTTCTGCTTACAATGAAAGGTGCTGGGAGATTTCATAGCCCAAACAACAGATCACACATGAAACGCAAGCACACACACACAACACACACATGGATGCCACACCACACACACCACACACCACACACACACACACACACACACACACACACACACACACACACACACACACACACATATGGATGCACACACGGCGAGGCGGACACACACCACGCACGCACGCACGCACGCACGCACACACACACACACACCACACACACACACACACACACACACACACACACACACACACACACACACACACACACACACACACACACACACACACACACTCTCCCTCTTGGGAAAGCATCCCAAATTTCACCGATGAACATACAATGTTGAATACGAATTATCCAAAACAAAAAAAAAGGCGAGCGCAGAACTAGTAACTTTTGACTTCATCTTACAGGCTGCTGTTTGCTTCTTCTGACAAAGCTGTGGAATCAAGATGAGTTTTTTTTTTTAAGTTCAATTACTGAAAAACAAACTGACCCCCATCCTAACGATCCATCATTCTGGTGATGTCAGCATAGTGCTTCATAGGTGTCTTCCCCCTTCCCTTCCCCATTTCAAGACCTTGCCAGCAAAAGGGTTTTGTGCAGTTTCAGAGTCTTCAAGGTAACTGCTGGCAGATGTGGGTGGAATGAACATGGAACTGTTCAAGTGCAGTTCTTCTTGAACAAACTCCAACAAACTCGCAAAAAAAAAAAAACAAAAAAAGCCTTTCATTTCAATCAGAAAGAACTTTGTATTTGTTTGTTTGTTTGAGCAAAACATCTTTAAAAAGAAAGTTCAAACTTTCTTCCCTCATAAAATAGGTTGTCTGCCTTTGAAACTTACTGATCAGAGAAGAGTCTTCCAGCCTGTTCGCAGTTAAGAGCTGGGTCAATTTGTTCAATTTAAAAACAATCGTTGACTATTGATCAGTCAATATCAGTCTGCCAGAGAATCAACATACAATCAATGGACAAAGTTTGCTC
This sequence comes from Monoplex corrugatus, assembly GCA_030674185.1. NCBI lineage: Eukaryota > Metazoa > Mollusca > Gastropoda > Littorinimorpha > Ranellidae > Monoplex > Monoplex corrugatus. The sequence continues at coordinate 32,808,874 of JAPXFY010000025.1, read as the reverse complement.
GCTCAAATTCACTTTGTCTTCAGCAATTATCAATGTTATTACATCAACAATTGGAGTTCTATCATCAATTGGATCAAACATATGTATCCATACAAGCTTCCTCTCTCTCTCTCTCTCTCTCACATACAAACACACACACACACACACACACACACACACACACACACACACACACACACACACACACACACACACACACACACACCACACAAAGAGCAGTCACCTGTTCAAAGAATTCATCCATGAAGCCGCTGCCATCCACATTGACAGCGACATCGTCCCCATCATCATCATCACTTTGCGCCTGCAACATCATCACCACCAATACATAATTAGTATCAGTCTCCTTTTACAGCTTGTCCATAGCCATTAAATTTGGTGACTAAGCATTGTGATATCATTTTATGCTTGTTTATTTGATTTGGTTTGGCTTGGGGGGGTTGTTTTGTTTTGTTTAGCTGTTTGTTTGCTTGGCTTTTTGTTTTTTGTTTTGTTTTGTGTGTGTGTGTGTGTGTGTGTGTGTGTGTGTGTGTGTGTGTGTGTGTGTGTGTGTGTGTGTGTGTGTGTGTGTGTGTGTGTGTGTGTGTGTGTGTGTGTGTCTGTCTGTCTGTCTGTCTGTCTGTCTGTCTGTCTGTCTGTGGTGTGTGCACGCATATATGCGCGTATGTGTGTGTTGCTGTTGTCGCTGGTGTTGTTGTTTTGTTGTTGGTTTTTTGGGGGTCACTGTACCTGGGGCTGTTATTTTTTCAAGAAAGTAGTTCAGTGGCTTATCTGCGCTCGCCCATTACCTTTGCATTACAAGCTTTCAGTCCCGTCTTGATGCCTTCCTCAAACTGATTCACTCTTTTACTTAACTGCTGTGGAACTGCATACGTTTCACTGAATGTGGAATGTGTATTTGCAGGCAGGTAAGAGTGACATCGTACCAAACCATTCTTCAGTGATGGTTGCTTTTCTTTTTTTTTGTTTTTTGGGGGGTTTTTGCTTATATTCCTTATGGTCCCAGGATAACACTCAGGAAAGCCCTAAAACTATAGAAAATGGGCGTCCACTGGTCAAAGATGTTGGAAAACAACCATCTTTTCAACTCTGCTAAAAAGTACCTTACACTGTGTGACCGACCCCAAGCCCAGTAAATATAATAACCCATGGCTCGGTAAGAGTAAAGCCAACCTCACACTTTCTTGATGAAAGTCTTCTTACTTAAAGATAGTGGGTATTACCAGGCAAACTACCAATTCTTTTTAAGTTTACTGTTTTAAAGTTTTTAGTTCTAATGCACTGTGGGTTAGTTACTGGAAACTGAGAGACTGAGACTGAGACTGGAGATGACGCGAAGAACAGTACTGGAGGTTAAGCATCCCCTGCTCATTGCAAATGTCATCTTGGACAGTTCAAAACAAAGTTAACCCTTTGACTCCCATACCCTATCCACCAGCTGCAAAAACTTAACCCCTCGACTCCTTCATCCTATCCACCAGCTTCCTACAGGAAGTTGTTGGATAGAATGAGGGAGTCAAAGGGTTGAAGTTTTCGTTTTGCTAGCATGGTTGACAACACAGGATGCTGGCGGGCTGGGTGCAGGAGTCAAAGGGTTAAGAAATCAGCAAGAAATCAAACTGGTAGATAGAAGAGGTAAATGAAAGAAAGAATGCAAAAAGAAGGCAGAGGAAATGAGACTGGGCAGAAAACTAAACACTTAACCCTTTGCCTCCCATATCCTATTCACTAGCATTCCACATTGTCAGCCATGTTAGCAAAGCAAAAACTTAACCCTTTAATTCCTTCACCCTATTCACCAATTTCCGGCAGGAATTAAAGGGTTAAGTTTTTGCTGTTGGCGGATAGCGTACGGAAGCCAAAGGGTTAAAACAGCTGCTTTATCCCCAGCGACAGCAGGAGGACTTAATCAAACTTCTTCATGGTCTTTGAGCATCACCACCACCATCTTCAGCATCTACTGACAACACTCAAGACAATACTGACCTTAGCCAATGTTCAACAAATATAACAAAAACAAAAATCAAAAAAAGCATCCAATCCCATCTAGATTCAAGTCAACATGACCTGTGAGACTGTCACAAATATTAACAATACAGACCTCCAAACCTGCTGACACATACATTACAATAACAATTTCATTTGTGTCTATATGCACAAACACTCCATGTCAAAAGCATGCTAGCTGCACTTCACACAATTGAGTAATGGACAGTTTTTTTTACATTTCATACAGTGAGAACAGTCAGAGACACATTTGTGTATACATTAATATAGCAAGCATGAATAATTCTTTAAGAATAAATTTCATTTGTGGTTCCTGAAACAATTTTTTTTCCCATGTCTTAGCAATGATTGCTAACAGTAACAAAGGCTAAATACAGACAAACTCAAGCCAAAGGATTAGATAACCATCAAATTAAAGTAATCATTAACAATACTCCAGATCTGCTGATATCAACAATACCATAACATACAAACAAGAGAGAAACAAGATTCTGTTGTGTAAAGAGATTCATTACTAAACACTGCAGTGTATTCATAGTAACCCCCCCCCCCCCCCACACACACACACACACACACACATACACATATATATATAAGAGGGATATAACCAAATGTACATATCATTTTTATGTATATATAGTATATACACTGGCCATAATTATCAAAAAAACCATGAACACCTATACACTTTGGTGATATTAATGATAACACATAATAAAAAATATTCCAAGATGATACCTGAAGATAATATCAAAATTAACTCACAGATTCATATGTCGAAGAACTTTTTTTTCATGATAAACAAAAACAAAACAAAGTGTGTGTGTGTGTGTGTGTGTGTGTGTGTGTGTGTGTGTGTGTGTGTGTGTGTGTGTGTGTGTGTGTTGTGTGTGTGTGTGTGTGTGTGTGTGTGTGTGTGTGTGTGTGTGTGTGTGTGTGTGTGTGTGTACATGTATTTTGTGTAAGCACATTTTTGCTCACATGCCTCGGTTGGTTGTTTTGTTCGTTTTGTTTTTTGTTTTGTTCTGTTTTGTTCTGTTTTGTTTTTTAACCTTTCTACCTCTTGGGCTTTGTCTGAGAGTGCTAAACTTACATCAACATAAATGTGACATTTAAAAACATTTCAAATATATCAAGTTATAAAGACACTGTCAGTGAGGGGAGAATGCTCTCTATAAATAAGATGCCAATATTATCAAACTACAGTGCACTGGGTACGACTATTACAGTATTAGGCAATGTATGATTGAACAGCTAACTGCGACATAATCACAATACTGGTATTCTTTACAAGGAAACTACCCTCCTTTAACAGTGAATATGGCAGCACATCTATGCTGTAATAATGCTTAAACACTTTGAACATCTACCATAATTTGAGAAGACCAACACACGCACACGCGTACACACGCGCACGCACGCACCACACGCGCACGCACGCACCACACGCACACGCGCACACACACACACAGAGACTGCATTTTTGGCTGAAAGGAAACATAATATGCAGAAGCAATTTTTCTAATGCAGGCCAGTTTACTTTCTCTCTCTCTCTCTCTCTCACACACCACACACATACACACACACACACACACACACACACACACACACACACACACACACACACACACACACACACACACACACACACACACACACACACACTGTAACAGATATCTTCCTGCTGCTGGTTGTCGCTGTCATTATTTCTTAACGTTCAGTTACAAATGCTGTAATTGTTCTTCACACAAAAAGTCAAAATCTAATTCACAATGTCAGCATTCTGTTATAAATGCTGTAATTGTTCTTCACATGAAAAGTCAAAATCTAATTGGCAATGTCTGCATTCTGTTATAAATGCTGTAATTGTTCTCATATGAACAGTCAAAATCTAATTCACAATGTTAGCATCCTGTTATAAATGCTGTAATTGTTCTTCATATGAACAGTCAAAATCTGATTCACAATGTTAGCATCCTGTTATAAATGCTGTAATTGTTCTTCACATGAAAAGTCAAAATCTAATTGGGCAATGTCTGCATTCTGTTATAAATGCTGTAATTGTTCATCACACGAAAAGTCAAAATCTAATTCACAATGTTAGCATCCTGTTATAAATGCTGTAATTGTTCTTCATATGAACAGTCAAAATCTGATTCACTACGTAACTCTCTATCAAGGGAAGTTTGAGCTGCTCCTGAAACATTCCTGAACAATTTTAAGCCAACAACACTGATAACAACAAGGTTTTTAAAACTCAGGCTAAAAGGCTGTACGAGATGACCCAACACTGTAATAGTTCAATACTGATTACTGCAAGTACAGCAAGGACTGACATTTGGTCTGTCAGCTCCAGATGACAAATTTAGATGAGCATAAATACCTTTAACCTTTGTTACAATTGTATGGACAGCACAAACAAATGTCAAGTGAAAATAACATGGGAATAATCCTTCCAAATGTCAGCACAAAGAAAACAATGTCATCACCTATTTCCTGATGTTAAACTAAGAGCAAAGGCACAGTATATCAAAGGTAAGAGAACACACACACAAAAAAATATATATATATCTGCTAAACATCTCTACATAATATTCAGACATAATGATTAGTTCTGCTGAATACCTCTCTATATAATATTCAGACACAAATTAATGATCAGTTCTTTTTTAATTCAATAGTCCACAAAAACAATGACAAAATATTGCACAATATGCATAAAAGTATTCAACCAATCCACCTTATCTCACTGCTAAATTAATATGAGACAAACTACCCCCTCTCTCTCTCTCTCTCTCTCTCTCTCTTCACACACACACACACACACACACACACACACCAGTCTCTCTCTCTCTCTCTCTCTCTCTCTCTCTCTCTCATCAACAAAAAAAAAAATTTTAAACTTTAAAACTACAATCCTCAACTACACTACTCCAGACTTTTTTATATTTTTTTTTTAGACTTTACTCATTCTATTTGAATCCAATCTCTTCCTGACAACACGGCAACCAAGCAAACATAAACAACACGTCCACCAACAAACAAAACCAACAAAAAAGCCCCAGAGAAAAATAATGTCCGCCTCTAACTAGATTGAGAATCATTGGGCAATTCTGCCTGCAGCATAACTTCCGATTAATTTGCCGACGTGCTGGTCTTATACTGGACACGATGCTTTTTTTTTTCTGCTGGTGCTGCCAGAGCCACAAATACCACTGTGACTGTGGGTTGTGGCAGTTGACAGAAATACTTGTTCAGGCATCAGTTTCCCATACACTATCAGTAATTCAGCAATTAAACGTTAAGAAACATCAGGCACTGCGACTTTATCCTACCACATACCAATCAAATAATACTAAGTAAGTGGCAGTTTCAGTTTCAGTTTCAGTTTTAACCCTTTGACTCCCGCACCCTGTCCACTAGCATCCTGCATTGTCAGCCATGCTAGCAAAGCAAAACCTTAACCCTTTGATTCCCTCACTTTATCCACCAGCTTCCTGAGGGGGTCAAATGGTTAAGTTTCTGCACTTGGTGGATAGGGTGCCGGAGTCGAAAGGTTAACTAAAACAGTGTGTTCACATTCGTAATGCTTAACTTTATATCAATGCTACGTCATGCGAAAAAAAGGAAATTCAAAAAGTAATGACATATAAGGCAAAAGCCTGTGTAGTTCTAAATCTTGGGTGCTTGGCAAGGTCTTGAGCTTAGACCTAATTTGTGACTGTACATTATTCAATACTGTATAATATCTTTTGATATCACTGAATCAGATTTAGGCTGTACTGCAAATACGATATCTTTCCATCAGTAATGTCCTATAAATCCCAACAAGAACCATACTGAACGCTAACAAACTGACTTAAAGTCTTAAATGTCAGTTTCTGATCTTAAAATGATCCTAAGTGCCAGCTTCTTGAATAGACAGCAAGCTCTTACAAGTGCACAGCTGAGATCCCACATCTCCAAGTAACATAACACAGGTTCTACACCCACAAAGTATCATCTTCCACCACTTTCCCAACCCATCAAACCAGCCAGTGTCATTGATACTGGAGTAAGTCCTTTGGGCAGCAACTCTCTTTGATGGCGACTCCTGCTATCCCAAAGAAGCTGTCCAAGTTTTATCACCATCAATCCTCTAATCCCAAAATGTACTGCCACCCTCCATAAGTTTGCATATATATTGTTGCTCCCTGATGTGTAAATGCCACCTATCCCCCCGTCTGTTCAACTCTCTTTTTTTTCCATGATCTCCTTATGTTTCTGAGATTTCTAATGATTCAGGAAAAGTCCAAAGAGTTTCCATTTCACATTGCAGGAGCTTATCTTTGGCATACTTTTGAACCAGTGCCAATTTTTGGCTCTTGTCTTTTTCTTCATTGAGGATTTTCAGTCCTTAAAATTGATTTAAGGGAGCAGTTATGCATTAGCGAGTAGGCTGTACAGAAGGGAATAAAATGGGCTTCAATTATTTCCCCAAATGGGCTTCAATTATTTTCTCAAATGGCTTTCATTGTTTCCTTACTGTGGCGCATGTTTGGGCTTCAGATGTTCTTTTTGTGGATCCAGTTGGTGAGACATTGTATTTACAAATGATGGGCTGAGGTTTAAGACTTGGAAAAGGAGCAAATGTGACCGTTCCACATTCTGATACAGTTTTGTTACAGTTTGCAGTCAGCGTGTCAGACCTTTCCCAAACCTAAACTGTTACAGTAAAGATTTTTCCGTAATGACACAATGAATAAGATCTACAGGTCTTCCCACAGGTCTATTCCTTCCCTTTTTCTTTTGTTGGTGGTTTTTTCCCTCTTGTTGTTCTTGTCCTTGTCCTCCTCCTCCCATTACTGTTAAAACTTTGAAATCAAGCAAAACTGGGTCCAGTTCATCTCTAAGCAATCTGATTCCAAGCTGTGAGCCCATCAGGGGACAGGGACAGAATATTTCCAGGCTTCTTTTAAAAACTTTTTTACCACTACTGGTCTTCATATGCACTTTGTGTGGAAGGACTTAAAACCTTACTGAATGAATGAATCCAGATTCCTCTTCCAGTTCCACACCATACATTTTGTACAAGCTCTGACAGATCCTCAAGTAGATCATTCATATGTGGAAAAGGCTTCCAAACTGTACTGATCAAGGATATTAAAGTGAGAAAAAAATTTAACAGTCAAACAATATTCATGTACTTTATAAGCTGCTGTTGACCTAAAACTAAGCCAGGTTCACTCATCAGACATGAAAACTAAGGTTGCCTTGCTTTTCTCTCTTTTATCACATCTTAATGGACCTCAATCCCCCACTGGACTTCATCCCCACCCATCCAAGTGTATACATCTGTGTGTGGTGTGTGTGTGTGTGTGTAACACACCCCCACACACACACACACACACACATTACATAACACACATCCCATACATATATATACATACATACATGTATACGCAAATACCTACAAAAATTGAATAACTGAAATAACTTGTCTGGAACTTAATCCACACAATTCCGCTTGTACTCATAACTTCATAAGCTGAAAGAATAAAATGACAAAAGAAAATCAAAACAATGAAACGAACACATCAATCTAGTAAAGTTCTCAAAAGAGGTTTTGAAAATAAACAAAAGAATTATTCATTTTTTCTTGGAATATCCCAGTTAAACTTCAGTGGAGGACTGCAGGGAGGAAGGTGGATAAAATTATTGAATAAACTTGCTATACAGAAAAAAAAAACAAGCCAAACAACTCTCTCTCTCTCTCTCTCTCTCTCTCTCTTTCATACACACACACACACACACACACAAACAAACACACCACACACACACACACACACACACACACACACACACACACACACACACATCACACACACACACACACACACACACACACACACACACACACACACACACACACCCCAAACCACTGTACAATCTCCAAATCAACTCCTGAAAATTCAACCAATTAGCTCACTCAAAATTATTAACACTCAACACTCAATCTCTTACTACAGTTAATAGATCTACATGGATACCTCTGGTGTAGGTCCCACACTGTAATGACAAGAAAGAAGGGCACCAAACCCAAAAAAACATTATGCACTAAGACTACCCGAGTGACAGCACAGAACCGCTATGGTAAGTAAACAGGGCAGCAAAATGACAGCAAAATGGCCTGAAACTGATACTAACTCACAGACTTACTTTTAAAACAGGAATCTTACGATTCAGTGGCATGAAAGTGGCAGATAAAGCAACTGATCAGTGTTATCCAACACTGTTAATCCAGTTGGTAAAACTTGGAGAAAAAATGTACTGAATATGTTTAATACACTAACAGTGATTACAAGTAATTCTAACAAAAATTACATAACACAGAAGTGTATTGTCATAAACGAGTTCCTTCAGTTAAAGTATGGATCTGCAAAGCATATAAGCTTCAAATAAATTAAAATACAAACGAAATACAATATCAAATCTAAAATTGTTGTGATTATGGTACTCATCAAAAGCACTGTTAAAATGAATTAAATTCGCTTAATGCAAAACATGGTGCACAATTTTAACCCTTTCAATCCAACACCCTGTCCACTGGGTTCTTGCTGGGAGCCCGTGGATAAGATGAGCTGAGGAAATAAAACTGAATTTATACATCCGTTGACATCAAATAAGTTTCAGAGTTTAAAAGGAATGGAGGGATATGTGGAGAACTAGGACTGGAGGTCCACAAAACGAAGAGTCCAAACTATTACAGTTGTTTTACCACTATTCAACAGTACCTGTCCTGAAGTTTGACAGAAACTACTGTCTAACATTTGTCTTAATTCTTTCCCTCTGTTCCTTCATTAATTCTTTCCCTCTGTTCCTTCATAAATACAATCAAATACATAAAATCAACAAGTAATCTTTTTATTTATTCAAACAGTGACTCACAGACACTGCTCTCATTCAACCAATTTCATGACTGATTTTAGCTATAACAGCTGTTTTTGAATATCACTGCACACTATTCTTTCTTTTATACCAGCCATTTAATAAACTTCTCTCTTAAATAAAAACAAACAAAACAGTTCATCTTCTAAATCTGACATAACAACTACTGGATCATGGCATAGAATGAGACTTTTACATGGTAACATACTGTGAAAACAAAAAAAAACAAAAAAACATCTGTTACTTGCAAAGCTGGATTTCATGATTAACAACATTCAGAACTGCTCTTTGACAGTTTTACTCTATCAAAATCACAGAACTTCCTGCTGGGCATTCGGTTTCTGCACAAGTAACTCATACTATCCAAATTGACCAAACGCATACCTAGACTTTGGTTTAACTAGTATTGAAAGCTCCTCAACACAAAAAGCAGATCCTGCAAGACAGTCCTCTTGGATTAAGTCAAAAGGTAACCATTTTTGCCATATTATGACAATCTGTCCCTCTTCACAATTAAACAAAATGGAAATCAAATATCAACAAACTTGCTGATGACTCAACCTGAGACAGAGCAAGGAACACAACAACAAAAATACTAACAAAGCAACCAAATCAAAGAACAGAAGACCCCCACTGTCTACCCCACGTGGGTAAAAGGTGATAAATAATCACTGACCTCTTCATTTGTAATTTGTAAGTGTACTGCTTCCTAGATTAACAAAACAAGGAATAGGGAAAATAATGAAAACAAAAAAAGATTGACACAGGCCTAACCAAACAAGTGTATGTCTCTTTTAACCTTACAAATGAAACAACAAAACAAGAAAATGAACAGAACGGATCAAGCCTGAATTGGAAAGGTGAAGAAGCCAGCATCCCACTTTACCAGAACTTCTGCAGACAGACCAGTCTGAAGTTCATGAAAATATCACAATGAGAGATATAAGGAGTGACAGACACATGTTCCCAACCAGTTTCATCCTTGGCAAGAAAACAAAATGGAGCAGGAAAAGAAAACAAAACTACAGAGGCTGGCTGGATACCTGTATCAAGGTGAACTCATCATCTTCCTTGCTCGGCTTTGATAACTTAAAAACACACATTAAAGGAAAACATCAATTATCACTCAATCTGAAAAATGGCCTGCTTAGTATACAATCAACTATCAGCATGTTTGAAACAAGATAATCAGACGTCTGTGCCTTTAGAAACAAGCTGACAGGCACCACAGTCAAGTGGGTAAGATGTCAGACTTCTAATCTAAAAGGTCTGGGTTTGATCCTGCCTGGTGTGTGCAGACCCGTTAGTGACTAAACCCCATTCGTGTGTAAATATAAATATATGCAAGCAGAACATCAAATATGTACAAGTTAAAGATCCTGTAAGAAAAGTTGAGTGAAGTCTGCATCCAGTGGCTTAAGGAAACATGAAAATATCCGACACACGTTTCCAACAAAGATGGTGTAAGCAGAATGTGCTGCAACATACGACGTGCACAGTGTAAGCAAACAAGACGCATAATACCTAATATCACACATGTGGACAGACATTAAATGAAACTTAAACAAGACGCATTTATGCATTGGGCAAAAATTTTAATACCTAAAAAAAAAATTTTTTTTAAAAAAAAAGGTTAAAAAAAAAAAACAGAATGAAATAAGATACATAAACTGATAAGTCCAGTGCAATACTCTTACTGTGGTATGGACAGACCTCAATGCATTTTTAGAATTCATAAGCCAAACATATTACAAATTACAAAGAATACATAAAAATTAGTAATCATCAACACTTTCAATTATACATCAAAATGAATGTTTGTTCAAAATTAAAACACAGTGTGCAATACAATAGGCAGCTCAAGTATCAAAAGTCAATTCTGCAACATCTGCACCAAGAATACATTTAAGTTGGCAACATCTGCCTATAGATCTATACACACACCTGCCACTGTACTGAAAA
>JAPXFY010000025.1:32787978-32792978 GCA_030674185.1 Monoplex corrugatus | reverse complement strand
AGATCAATGGAGTGGTTGCCTAGTGCTAAAACGCCGCCCCATCGTGGGTCAGAGAGGTCAAACGTTCTATTTCCAGTCACTGAGTCAGACAGGCACCTCCCACTCACTCCCATCTGCCACTAGACCTTGAGTGGTTATCCAAGTGCTAATCTTTTGGATAAATGAGACAATAACCAAAGTTCTTTGTGCAGCATAAAATGTAAAGTCCACAGTTCAAATCTTCAATTCTTAATCAGGCAGAAATTTTTCTTCCTTCTTCAATAAATCTTGAATAGTGTTCTGAGCGCTGCACTATCAGATCAAGCATTAATTAACCCTTTCACTCCCGCACTCCGGTCACCAGCATCCTGCATTGCCAACCATGTTAGCAAAGCAAAAACTTAACCCTTTGATTCCCTCACCCTATCCACCAGCTTCCTGCAGGAAGCTGGTGGATAGGGTGAGGGAATCAAAGGGTTAAGTTTTTGTAGTTGGTAGATAGGGTGCGGGAGTCAAAGGGTTAAACAAGGCACCATGTGCAGCAAAACATTTTGACTAAACAGCTCTAGAAACTCGTTTAGCAAATACGCGTATTGCCTAAAAATTGCCTGAAATACACACATTGCCTGAATTCGTACATTGACGCTAACATATACACCCGCACTGGCCACAGCAACAAAGATGTCCCCGGCCACAACCACAAAAATGCTTATATAAATATAAATATTTAATACACATCAAAGACTACACAAAAGAACAAAAATAAAAAGTAATGATCAGCATTGCTATCAGTAATCATACTTTTTTCAGTGACAGCATAGGCCCCATGCGGCCATACATATTACTAATAACTTTAAAACTCTTCAAACTTTTGTACAGTGATGAGTAATATGAAACAGTACAGAATTAAGACATAATAAAAGTTTCCTTGTATGTGGAATCCATGGAAAAGGTAAATGTGACCATACAAAACAAAGCAGTGCCCGTAATCAAAACTGAATGTTCTGTTCTTTGGTCTCACAATTTATATTATAATTATGACTAGTCAAATACACTGAATTAATCAACAATATACCGCAGATCTGCCTCCACTATAACCAATCCTGTAAACATATCTCATCAAATACAGTAATCAATTGTATAGCTTATCATCAGTATTATATTGATCAGTGTATCAGCACTATAGCAGATAGACTATCTCAGTATCTGCTTTAAGTTAAACTGTAATCCACCCCACAAAATGATAAATCTATTACTTGACCGTATCATCAAGATATCAAGTTATCAATACTACAGCATAATGACCTCTCTCTGTAACTGCTTTACGTTAAAGTCTTAAATTGTAATCCATGTTACAAATATGACAAGGCAAATTACAGCAACTGATACTATCAGTATCATCAGTATAACACTACAGCTGATACTAGTGATAGATCAGTCCACCTCAGTACAGATCTGAGTCAAGTTAAAGCAAATCTGACTAGTCAAATACACTATAAATTATCGATAATATCATCAGTATCAACAGTACAGCTGATGCCACAATAGAGAGCTCTATAATCTCAGTATCCACCTCAATCATTATCCATGCTGCAAACAAAATCAACACAATACTAAACTGGGAACTGGATTGTGTTAAGCACCTTACAGATTTTTTTACTGTGTAGGTATTTTACAACTATATCACTTATCAGATAATATTAATGTTAATGTTATCAAATTATTGAGCACAAATTGCTGCCTCCTACACTGCCATTACTGACCATATCAAAACACCACTGAAAACAGAAACAACAGTCTAAGTCATGGACTTACAGAACAAAACAACAGCATATCAAAAGACTGGCTGAACCTGAAGCTCAGCATGTGCGCATGTGTTTCCTAAGTGACCAATAATAATGCGCACATGCTTTACATGTCATATGCAGGCAATACTTCAACTCACAGCATACAGTACCTGATGCCAAAGCATAGCACTGATAACAGTAAATTGAGTAATATAATACAGAACTGCTCTGTGAACCTACTAAACTTACTGGTTTCTCAAACTTCAAATCTGACAGTCACAATGCCATCAGTGGACCAAAAAGGTGACAGATTTCTTCAACAACTTTGCATAAACAATCACAGAGCTGGCCAAACTTTTCTTGACTTTTGTCTTCACAGTTCATCATCAGCTGAGCCTAATTTGATGTGGTATCATTCCAGCAAAAAAAACAAACAAAAATTTCACAGGGCCTAGCTTTTTGGACAAGCAAGGTAGACAGACAAACTTTCATGTTCAAGCAACTATTCAATACCAAAGACACTGAATGGTTCAGCAATTTGAACTTTTGATTCTGAAGTTGAACATCATATTTGGATGACTCAGGAACTCTGACCTTAAACTTGAAAGGTATACTGCTTTACAAAATTTATGAGGAATTGATGCAGACGGGTTTAAGTTAACACACACACACACCACACACACACACACACACACACACACACACACACACACACACACACACACACACACCAAAACACACACACACCCTGTCTGGATGGGAAAACTGCATGTGGAGTAAGCCACAGGCCTGATGTGATGCACTGCCTTAAAGTATGCCTGCAGATGATGCCCACACAGACTCGGTGACAGATATTCAATGGCTGCGATAGTTTTAAAATTTCACCTTTTCACTCCCTTAGGAAGCTGGTAGACTGGGTGAGGGGGTGAAAAATGCTTTACCTTATAAAAAGTTATAGGCCTATTATTAGTCCTGGTAGAAATGATGGTCCCACCCCACCCCCCAAAAATGAAATAAAATAAAAAGTAGGCTGCAGGAAATGCACATTGACCACCCAACAAAATATGTCTACTACCTAGGCCTAATCATTGACAAAATTGCTGAATTTTGACAGACCCATTATTTGTACAGTAACAGACCTAGGAGGGGGTAAAATAAAATTGAACCTAGAACTTTCGCCATCAGTCACAGAAACTGTGTAACAAGTAGATCTGGGCCGGGCAATCGTGTGTAGGCGCCTCAAGGGCCGGAGGGATTGATCTGATCGATTGAATGGCGAGCAGCGTGCAAAGGCACAAGAGCAAGAGAGGTTTATCAACACTCAAACACGGCAGCTAAATCGACCAAATCAAAGCTGTGGGCTTCGGGTGGGAGGGGCACCTGGCAGTGTTTTCTCTTCATGTTGATCATAAAGTTTGGTATCTGTTCATTCTTCATATCTTCAATATTTAAGCAAGACTTGTAAATCAACGGAGGAGACGAAAGCCTCACACTTCTAGTTCTAGGGGCCGGGTCCAAGACTACTGAGGAACTAGAAAGTGGGTTGAACAGTCCACACAACAAAACGCATCGGCATACCACCTACCGCTTTCAGTGCAGCCAAACGATCCTTGGTCATTTTCGCATGCAGAAATCAACGACGCAATCCAAGCTAGCATTAACAGAACCACCTTATCCGTTTGTAGGCCATATATTGCTCACAGGAAGGAATCCCAACCGTTGCTCAAATGACAGGGATCAAATCAATACAATTTTAATATTTGCGACTACGTTCTCTCCATTTCTGCGCAAGGTTCGCTAAAGATTTCTACTTCCGGTAACTGATTAACAATGCGCAGCGCCGTCTGGCGGAAGAAACGTCGCACACAGTATGGGGATTCCCCAGTGATATCGAAAGGAGAAAAGAGGTCTTTTGGGGCAATCTTTGTTTAAAAATACTTTTTTGCTCTCACGAAAGATATATCAACTTATTATTAGGCGATTTCAAACTTTAATACTTTAAGGCTACAGTCAAATAGTCTGTAAATTAAATGACTCATCCGACTTCCGACTGCGCACGTGCGAAGAAAGGGGGCGTGGCCGGCCATCACACTATCCAGTCTAATGTTGCAATAAACGTTTAAGTCGCCGCTGGCGGTGGGTGTCCCAAAAGAAGTTGATCATGTGATGGACGGGGGCGTTGTAACACAGATTCTATCACAGTCTGAAAGTTTCAAATCAAACGGAACATAATCTGTCGTTCTGATATCACAGTCGATTATATTAATTATAGTCGTGCTGGGATCGTACATAATCATAATGAATTATCGTATGATTCAGTGTGTTATTCATGCACAGACCAGAATGAGAATGCTACCTTGACTCACACACACGGAAAAACTCATTTTGGCCTTACCAAACTTTCTCCTCTTTCTCTTCACTCCGCGTCTCTCCTGTCAAACAACTGCAAATGCGTTGCTCTTTCATTTCCTTGTGTACTGCCTTATATTACCAATTTACCAATGTATTTCTTTTCCCATATTTGTAGTTTTTGGCAGATACACAGTTAAGAAACAGCAAATTTGATAAGTATTTTATTTTGGCTAATGATCTGTTACTGTTATTTTTGTTTAAAGCCCAGCCGACTGCATAGAGCCATATCAGGGCTATAACCATTTCAAAACACACAAAATTTCAATTAAAAAAAAAAGGAAAAGAAAATTAAGTACACATATCAATGCATTCGTGCACATAATCTAAGGAGATGCCCCTGGCGTTGACCACTCCGTCCAGTTTATCATACAGGGGATTTAAAACACATACATGAATACACATTTAAACTTAACTAATGACACTAAAACATGTATAAAAACGACCTAAATTACCTTAAGGTCCTTCCGCATATCTCGATTCCCTAGAGCCAAAAATACACCTTATACGTGTACCTGATTATCAATTCTCAAAGAAAGCACATAAGACTTTATTGAACACATACAGGTGAATGGACCAGCAAGGCAGAAAATGATAGGAAGAAATGACAGAAAGCAAAGGAACAAGGCAGAAATAAAGAGAGTCACAGAATTGAGGAAATTTCTAGCACAGAATTTCCACAACATGAGGATACAATTTTTACTGAAAGAGCTTCCAGCATCCCCACAAGGAGTTGGGAGGGGGGGGGAGCCTAGTAACCTACCATTGGAGAATACAGTATCATTGTCATTGTTAATGTCATTTCCCTCCTCCCTCCCTTCATCT
>JAPXFY010000025.1:32775478-32780478 GCA_030674185.1 Monoplex corrugatus | reverse complement strand
TCCACGCCTCAAAACCGTACAACAGCATCGGTTCTATGTAACATCCAAGAATTCTTCCGGATGTTAATTGATAGGCATTTGTTGGTAAGAACGCTTGTCAGTATGGGCACAATCATCATGAAAAGATTATGAAAATAGATTTGTCACATCATACGAAGAGAGCAGGATAACATTACCCGGACTACTCTTCACATGACACCAGAAGGAAGACTGCGTTCTCAGTTATCAAGTTCAGCTGATGTTGCAGTTTTCTATACAGCTGTCTGATTGTACATCTGCGTCATCCTCAGACTGACTTACGATTACTTAGTAAACAGCTGAGACACTACAGCGGATTAGCAAAGATCTGCTCGCTGAATTCAAGTAAGAAAAGAAAACTACATGCTTTGGCATGCCAATAAGACAGAGTGACCATACCACGAGATCGGTTTCTCAGGGATCAATTAAGGCAAAGCAACGGACAAAATCTCAGTGGATTTTAAAAGGACCAAAACGATTTTTCATGACTGCAAGAAGAGATAGCCTATTTCAGAAATGGCCAACTTCACTTCAAAGATGGACGCTCTGAAGAACACACAGAGAGACATGAAGAGAACTTCAACCAGAGAAGATGCTACAACCATGACCATGAAGGCATCAACCCCCCATTCCATTTTCAGCAAAACCACTATGACCACAAGGGCAGTCGTAGCTAAGGCATTAGACATGAGCGTACAATTAAACACTGGCAGGACAGCGATTAAGTGGGTCAACAGCGACACCAAAAATTAATGGCCACCACACCAGTTGCACTGCATCACCACCAACTCAGCACTATCATCATGAAAAGACTATGAAAATAGATTTCTCACATTATCCCAAGAAAGCAGGATAGCATCAACTCGACTATTCACAGGACACCAGAAGGAAGACTGCACCCTCAGCTAGCAAGTTCAGCTGATAGGAAACAGAAGGAAAAAAAACACGAAAAAAGATTAAGAGCGCGTATTTAATACAACAAGACAAGACAGACGCAAATTTTCGGCCAACTGGCCTTTGTTAAGCGTAAGATCACAAGCAAACAAACACCAAATACAAAAATTAGGAGAGAAAGACTGGACAGAGCAGTAGGGAAGTTTCAGTCTTTCTCTCCTAATTTTTCATCTGGTGTTTGTTTGTTTGTTTGTGATCTTACGCTTGACAAAAGCCAGCTGGCCGAAAATGTGCGCCTGTCTTGTCTTGTTGTATTAAATATGCATTCTTCTTCTTATTTGTGTGGGTTTTTGTTTGTTTGTTTGTTTGTTTGCTTATTTTTCTGGTTCCTGTTGGCTTGAACGCGGGCAGTCACACTTGTTTTGGAGTTCAGCTGATGTTTGCAGTTTTCTGCAGAGCTTTCTGACCTCTCAGAGGGGAGAGTAGGACGGGACACAACTCTCTCTCCTGGTAGGCTACACGACGCAATCAACATCGTGGACAACTTGTAGACCCCCGTTCTGACTGGAATGAGGCCTGGCAATTATAAGAAGCAGTAGATATTCCAAGGGAAACCTTCTCTGACTGGTTCAACATGGCGAGCTGGTCTGCTACTCTTTGCAGTGGTCATTATGCTTGGAACAACAGGGAACCGCTCTCAAACACGACAAGGACGACGCCCATCTCTCCTCAAATTCCTCCAATTGAAGGAAGCTCAGAGAAATCCACTGTCTTGGTCTGAAAAGGATTGCAGACTTGTTCCGCCCAGATCAACATGCAGGGGGAGTCCTCCTTTCCGTACCCCCTAAAGAGAAGGAACCTGCTGTAATGGAAGACGGACACGTCTGACGTGGAGTTATTAGAATTATTGGAGTTATTTCAAGAGAGATTCACCGCGCTCGGACGAGTCCATATGCGCTCCACCCAAATCCGCCAGCAATTATCTGACACATTTCCTGAACCTGCACAAAACCCTATGCGTTGGCAAGGTCTTGAAACGGGGAAAAGAGGAAAAGGGACCTATCAAACATTAAGCTGACACACCACCAGAATGATGGAAACATTAAGATGGGCAGCGAACAGGCCAGATTTTAATGTTGCCGGCTGGGATTGAACTCAAGACATCAGATCTTGAGTCCACGGCTCTACCAACTAACCCGCCTTAACGATGGACGCGAAGACCACGAACAATATGACCACATTGCAACAGGGTCAACTTTCGACGAAAGAACGTGCACACACACTCACGCGCGCGCGCGCGTGCGCACACACACACACAAAACACACACACGCACGCACACACACACACGCACGCACTCACACACACACACATACACACACACACACCCAACACAACACACACACAACATACATACATACACTACAACACACACACACACACACACACACACCACACACACACACACACACACACACACACACACACACACACACACAACAAACACACACACAACAACACACAACACACACACACACACAACACAACACACACAACACACACACAACAACACACACACAACACCAACACACACACACACACACACACACACACAACACACACACACACACACACACACACACACACACACACACACACACACACACACACACACACACACACAACACACAGCAGTACTGATCACCCACAACCTTCTACAAACCATGAGACAGCGAACTTCACTGAATTATCTATAGCAACCAGAACGCATGGTCTCCAGCAGTAGAGAGACACACCAGGCAACGACCACATCTACCAAACACTCCCAACAGAAAATAGGTGATACGTTGAGGACAAACAGTCAGAACCCATTCTTAACCCTTTGACTCCAGCACCCCATCTACCAGCATCCTGCATTGCCAACCATGCTCATCATCATCATCAACTGCCTTGCCACATGGCGTTGATGATCGTGGCCCTATGTATCTATCCCTTGTTGCTGCAAGCACATCCTCCACCCTCTCTGTCTTCAGCCACTCTGCAAGTCCGTCCAATATTTTTTCCCTGGGTCTACCTGGTGCTCTCTTTCCCTCCAGCTTTCCCGTTGTGACCAGGTGCTCCAATTCCCCTTTCCTCATAAAATGACCTATAAATTTGCCTGTCTTTTCCTAATCTTCCTCATGAATGAGCTTCTTGTGTCTGCCTCCATCAAGACTTGTCTCATTTGTTTTCTTTTGCTGTCCATGGAACTCTCAACATTCTTCTTTGAAACCACATCTCGGATGCCTCAACTTTGTTCTGGCTTTGCTTGTTGACTGTCCACGCCTCACAACCGTAGAACCAACCATGCTAGCAAAGCAAAAACTTAACCTTTGATTCCCTCACCCTCTCACCCTACACAATATCTTCCCGAAGGAAGCTGGTGGATAGGGTGAGGGAGTCAAAAGGGAAAAAATTTGCAGTTGGTGGATGAGTTGCGGGAGTCAAAAGGTTATATAAAGAACAGGACTTTCATCAAATGTAGTGAACGGGTATTCCGATGGTACCCAATCTAGACAGCTACACGGAGACTTTGAGAAGTCCACCCCCCCCCCCACCTCCACCAAGTCACACTACAAACCAAGCCGATGGCAGTTCCCAAGGTAGTGTGCAGCACGAAATGCAGCACCTGCACGGCTGGAAGAGTACCCCATGGAGGGCATAAATGATAGTAAATGATGATGATTATCGTCATCATCGACGTCGTCATCATCATAATCCTCATCATGATCGTTGTCGTCATCATCAGGTGCCCTGCCGCTTGGCGTTGGCGATCATGGCCCTGAATACGAAAGACACGAGCTTAGCAATACAACACAACACAAAAATCAACACAGTGGCAGCACCACGCACAACACGTGTAGTAAACCCACAGACCACCACCAATTCAAGACAGACAAATTTGCACGCACTGCAGGAATGCCTATCAGAGAATACCAAAAAGGCCAAGGCCAACAACATTATTCAGAACACAACATGTACATGAGATAAACAGGCAGTCACAGCAGAAAATTCATAAGGATGGAAACATAAAGGACAGTAAACGAATGTATCATCATCATTATCGTCGTCGTCGTCGTCATCATCATCATCACCATCATCATCATCATCATCATCAGGTACCCTGCGGCATGGTGTTGGTGATCATGGCCCTCCATATGAATCTTTAGCTGCGGCAAGCACGTCTGCCACAAGCACACGTGCATAATTACTGTTGAAAATTTTGCAAGCAAATTTGCAGGAACCTGACTTATTGTCGTATATCAAAACCTTTCATTCTTGATTGTGCCATTGCGATCTTTACACGCCCAAAATTTGATTTCACTGTACATTTCTCAGCGGCTTTTTCGTTTTACGCTCACCAGCAACCAAATAACCTTCACAGGGGAGACGATCAGAGTGTAGTTGCTGTATTTATATGCAAAACGTTAATGCCCTTTATCAGTTTCATTTGCTGAAGACTCAATGCCCTTTATCATTGATATAAACTGTGTAAGATCCGCATCAAAACAGCAAACCATTTGTTAGGACTTGATAAAGATCTATATCATCATACCAACATATATTCTACCAAATCAAAACACGTACTTCCGTCAAAAAGACGCAACATAGTGCATTCACCACTCTGAAGAGTTTTTGTTAGGTCTGTATCAAAATGGAGATAGCTTTTATCTCTTATTGTGAAATGATTTCAGACTGAAAGCTAAACAAACGCAACCCAGATGATGAACTTGAAGGTAATATCAGATATGCAAAAGACATATATGTAAATTAGTTTCGTGAACTTCCATCGACTTTTGTTCCACATTTCAAATATACTCCACTCAATGGAAATTACCGGGCAGAAATTTACAGCGAATATACATTTATAACTGACCACAGCAGTACTGTAAAAGTTATTTTTGTTGGCTCTGTGTATTTTGTTTCAAAAGCAAATGTATAGTTTGAAATAGATACCTGTGTTGAGTCAGCCCATATGTCCGTACATCTGAGCGTGGCCTTCGCGACATAATGTATGTCGCGAAGGCCACGATCTGAGTCCGTCAGCTGC
>JAPXFY010000025.1:32767978-32770478 GCA_030674185.1 Monoplex corrugatus | reverse complement strand
GTATGTATGTGTGTATGTTTGTATATACGTATGTATGTATGTATGTATGTATGTATGTATGTATGTATGTATGTATGCCCACCGGAGACTGAGTATGCAGACTGTGCAGCAGCATAACGCCTGCACAGTACTGTCCAGACAACGTGCATACGGGCATCCGAAAAAAAAAAAAAAAAACGGAACGAAAAACAAAAACCCGTTTTTTTTCATAATATCAACCAAAGGACATAACTCTTGAGAGTTACGTAGGAATTATCTCCCATGTTGTGAACTTCTCAAATCAAACACAGTTTTCTTTTTTAAAACCGCATTGAAGAGAGAAATCTGAGAGTGGGAGAAAAACAGGGATCGAATAGTTTTGTGTACATTAGCCTTATGTCACACTGGGACAAAGAGAAAGACAGACAAACGGCAAAAGACGGATAGACAGACAGACAGATGAGACAGAGAGGGATGGATGGAGGGAGAAAGAGAGAGAGAAGAGAGAGAGAGAGAGAGAGAGAGAGAGAGAGAGAGAGAGAGAGAGAGAGAGAGAGCAAGTAAGAACAAACTATTTTGGAAGATAAGATAATCGCATAATGAAGCGACGTACTGCTTTTCAACATCCACACCTTGGCAATACAGGATTTACGCAGATACAAACACACTATAACAACACAGATACACTATAACTATAACAACATGAAAAGACGTGCGTCAGCAGCAGAGGCGTTTAATTAAAAAGGATGGCCAAGCCATTCCAACAGTCTCTCTCTTTTATCTTTTTTTTTGTACGAAAAGAAGCACAGAAAACCCAGTCAGTTGTTTTGTACTTCACAAAGTCACCGTGACCTTCGCCTTAGGTCACAATAGGACAAAGAAAAAGATAGACAGACAGAAACAGACAGACAGATGAGAAAGAGAGAGAGGAGAGAGAGAGAGAGAAGAGAGAGAGAAGAGAGAAGAGAGAGAGACAGAGAGAGACAGAGAGAGACAGAGAGAGAGACAGAGAGAGAGAGCAAATAAGAACAAACTATTTCGGAAGATAATGGCATAATGAAGCGACGTAATGCTTTTTAACATCCCGACTTTGGCAATACGGGATTTACGCAGATACAAACACACTGTAACATTACGGAAACACTATAACAACATGAAAAAACGCGTGTTAGCGTGGAGGCGTTTAAAAAGGATATGGTCAAGCCATTCCAACAGTCTCTCTTTTTTCTTTACACGAAAAGAAGAACAGAAAAACCAGTTGTTTTGTACTTCACAAAGTCACCGTGACCCTAATTCAAAGAAATAGATAAAAAAAAAAAAAATCACATTTCGCGTGTAACGAGGACAACAGTAGACAATCACTACAGTGTAAAGCAGAATGTTAATATTGTAGGACGTTCCCGATAAACGTGTTGGTCGTGCTCCTTCTTCAGAAAGTGGCGCTTTTGGGCGCTTTTGGGCTTGTTTGTTTGTTTGTTTGTTTGTTTGTTTGCTTGCTTGTATGTTTGTTTGTTTGTTTACTTTTTTTTTTATTTTTTTTTATTTTTTAAGTCCATGAGATTGTTGTACGGCTCCGAGGCGTGGACAGTCAACAGGCAAAGTCAGAATAAGACTGAGGCAACTGAAATGTGGTTTCTAAAAGGAATGTTAAGAGTTTTCCATGGACAGCCAAGAAAACAAACGAGACAGTCTTGGAAGAAGCATACACAAAGAAGAACATTATTGAAGAAGGTGAGGAAAAGACAAGCAACATTTATAGGACATTTCATGAGGCAAGAACAAGATTGAAGCAGCCGAGATGTGTTTTTTAAGAAGAATGTTGAGAGTTCCATGGACAGCAAAGAAAACAAACGAGACAGTCTTGGAGGAAGCAGACGCACAAGAAGAACATTACTGAAGAAAGTTA
Organism: Monoplex corrugatus; assembly: GCA_030674185.1. Classification (NCBI taxonomy): domain Eukaryota; kingdom Metazoa; phylum Mollusca; class Gastropoda; order Littorinimorpha; family Ranellidae; genus Monoplex; species Monoplex corrugatus. Next base: position 32,768,593 of record JAPXFY010000025.1, on the reverse strand, counting down.
GGAAAAGACGAGCAACATTTGTAGGGCATTTTGTGAGGCAAGCGACATTAGAGGACCTAGTCACAACAGGAAAGCTGGAGGGAAAGAGAGCACCAGGTAGACCCGGGGAGAAAATATTGGACGGACTTGTATAGTAGCTGTGGACAGATAGGGTGGGAGATGTACTTGCAGCGACAAGGGATAGATTCGTACGGAGGGCCATGATCGTCAACGCCATGAGGCAGGGCACATGATGATGATGAGTCCATGTGACATTGATCATGGCGACCTGATTTCCAAAAACTACGATATTCGCAACTCCTTAACGATTCACAGCATTGACCTAAATACAGAAACGGCTGAGAAAAAAACAAACTTGCCAAGATATTTTTTGTCACAGGCGCGTGCGCACGCATACACAGATACACGCACGCACGCACTACCACACACACATACACACACACACTCATGCACACACACACTCACACACACGCACGCACACATGCACACACACACACACACACATACACACTCACACGCTCATGCACACACACACTCACACACACACACACACACACACACACACACACACACACACACACACACCACACACTCACACACACACACACTCACACA
>JAPXFY010000025.1:32760478-32762978 GCA_030674185.1 Monoplex corrugatus | reverse complement strand
CTGACACCACCACAACAACAATGATGTTAAGATGGGACAGTGAGTTGTTAAGATAGGATAGTGAGAAGGCCAGTTTTAATATAGCCGCACCCTGGAATTCGAACCCACAACCATTAGCATGTGAATCCAGCGCTCAAACCAGATGAGCTACTGAGGCCCGCGCATATGTATTTAGTGTTTGACAGCATGTTTTGTATGGCCGTATTCTTCTTACATCATCTAACGTTCGTCGTGTTTTCAACATGATGAAAATAGAACAAATTTTGCTCTGCCCTAATCTCTCTCTCTCTCTCACTCACTAACTCTCTCTCTCTCTCTATGTATGTATGTATGTATGTATGTGTGTATGTATGTATGTATGTATGTTTGTATGTATGTATGTATGTATGTATGTATGTATGTATGTAGCTAAGAAGAAAAAGAAGAAGAATATATATATATATATATATATATATATATATATATATGTATATATATATATATATATAAAATTATTTATATATAAAATTATATATAATATACAAATTAAGACATAAAGACAAAGAAACTGAAATAAATGAGAGAGGATGACCATAATAGCGATGTATACTTTTCGAATGGTAAAAGTTAGCGGCTTAAAGCCATTCTTCAAATATACCACTGCTATTCATGTCTGCTAAAAACACTGCAAAGGCAAGGTAATACAGAGAGAGAGAGAGAGAGAGAGAGAGAGAGAGAGAGAGAGAGAGAGAGAGAGAGAGAGAGAGAGAGAGAGAGAGAGAGAGAGAGAGAGAGGAGAGAGAGAATTACAATACGATTGGACGTAAAAAAAAAAGTATATATATATACGCATTATCTCTGCAGTTTTGCAGATGTTACTGAAAGAGATAGGTTGTACGTTTCAGCGAGGTGCTTTTTTTTTTTTTCAAAGTAAGCAGACATTTTGCTTTGTCTTACAAACACTGAGAGGGAATCAATGTTGCTGCGAAAAACAATAACAACAACAACAAACAAACAAAATAAAAACAGAACAAACAAACAAACAAAAAAACAACAACAAAACAAACAAACAAACAAAAAAACAAAGAAGGATTTCGTGCCACAAATAATCAGACAGAACAGAGGTACTGTCAAGAGACTCGAGAACCTTCTTGAGGCCTTAGGGGCTTTTGGAACATTTGCCGGACGAGAGGAGTTCTGGCACAGGCTACATGTTAGTAGGCCCTATAATAATAATCAAATTCAGACAACACAAGCAGAGTGTGGTAACTTTACATGCAGTTCTTGCATTGACTGGAACTCATTTGTAGTTTTAGCACGAATGATTTCGTGTTGTAGTGCCTACAGTTTGCTGTCACGTAGGAAAAATCGTAGGGCCTACTGATCTGTTTTGGGCTCGTTGGCGTTTGGATAACTTTTGTCATCAGAAAGCTCGGCTAAGAGAGAGAGAGAGAGAGGAGAGAGAGAGAGAGAGAGAGAGAGAGAGAGAGAGAGAGAGAGAGAGAGAGAGAGAGAGAGAGAGTTACAATAATTTAACCTAAATAAAAATAACAGAAGTCAACGCTACGGTATTCGGGATTATTTTTTAAAGATTTTGTTTTGTACCCATGTTCATGAGTTGATTTTTTTTTCTGTATTCTTTTCAAAATCCAAAACAAGTGCGACTGCCCGCGTTCAAGCAAACAGGAACCAGAAAAACACGAAAATAGAATCAATACAACCAGACAAGACAGGTTGTATGAAATACCCGTTCTGATTCTATTTTCGTGTTTTTTTCTGGTTCATGTCTTCTTTTCGGATGGAGACATGTGATGGGTAAGAATGATATCGCCGACAGGTGAAAAGGTATTCTTTTCAGTTTACTATATTTTCATTCAGGCAGGTATGTTTTCAATGGTGTTTCTAATTTCTTACCAGTAAGCGAATCATTTTCTCTTGCTCAGAGGAAGTTTTGCTGTTTTCTTTTTCATTGTCTTTTGTGCAAGCTTGACATAGGCCAGTTGGCCGAAATTTGCGTCTTGTTTTGTGTAATCAATAGGCCTATGCGTTCTCGTTCTATTTTCGTGTGTTACTGGTTTCACGAGCAGTGATCGAGATAACTCTCGGGAAAGCAGAGCAGTGCAGTTGTGGGTAATCAGCATATTATCCACATACTGTACACTAACTCTCTTACAAGCCGCCGAGTAGTGGTGCAGTTGTCAGTCATCATTATCATATCATCCATATCCGGCATATGTTCACGAATTCACAACTTTTTCACCGAGTTTCTTAGCGACGCACTTGATCAGTTCTACGCGCGCTCGTGTGCAGTCACCGAGACTGATGATACAAAAGCTTATTATATGTTGAATCAGAGACTAGACATATTTCAGCACTAAGAATAGAACAGAAGTCCATGTCAAAAGGGTCCCGTCAGCCCCGCCCCCTTTCAAAAGGAGTGACACCCCTTGCCCACAACGCGGAAGTTTTGGTCTAGCCTAAACTTAACAAGTGGGTTGTTACAACCGACGATTCATACGCA
>JAPXFY010000025.1:32667978-32755478 GCA_030674185.1 Monoplex corrugatus | reverse complement strand
GCATCCTGCATTGTCAACCTTGCTAACAAAGCAAAAACTTCACCCTTTGACTCCCTCACCCTATCCACCAGGAAGCTGGTGGATAGGGTGAGGGAGTCAAAGGGTGAAGTTTTTGCAGTTGTGGATAGGGTGCGGGAGTCAAAGGGTTGAACATATCACTGTAATGACCATTCGCTGTGGTGCAGTGGTTCGCGTAACGGACTATCAGCTGGAACACTGTGTGTTCGAATCCCATAATGATAATAATAATAATAATAATAAAGCACATTTATATAATATAGCGCTATTCACCCACACATAGGTAAGGACTCATTGCGCGTTACATTAATTAGTTCATACTCACACATACACACACAAACACACAGTTTAGTTATTTTATTATTTACAAAGTTCATGTTATCTTTATGACACCTATTCTCTTTATTGAATATATGACAACTTGGGTCAAGGGTCTCTCGCCTAACAGGCTTGAGTGTACCCTACCTCAGTTTTATCAAATCGCTGTGGGAGTTATCGGCTCCAACCAGCACCTACTCCTAGTTGAGTATGCTGCAGATTCATCGGAAAGACTGGGACCACATGGTTGAATTTCATCTAGTTCACAGTTGTAAGTCATTGAGGGTGGTGTTCAAGTCTCCTGATTAACACTGCAGGTGTCTGTGTCTCTCAGGACTTGTTGATGTCAGGATGTATTATAGCAGGAAATGTAGAGTACAACACTGTCACACAGTCTCACTCCTAGACAGGACTCCATAGCATCATGATTATCATCTCTATCGCCATCATCTTCGTAGAATTTAGGAAAATTGTCCCAGATCCTTGGTGGTAATGTGGCATAGGAAGTGTGATCAAAACCAACCAACCAAGCAACCAAGCAAGCAACCAGCCAGTCAACCAACCAACCAAGCAACCAACCAGCCAACCAACCATCCAACCAACCAACCTTGCACCAACCAACCAACCAGGCAAGCAAGCAACCAACCAGCCAACCAACAATGAGCCAGCCGAGCAAGCAAGCAAGCAAGCAAGCAAGCAACCAACCAACCAACCAACCAACAAGCAAACAAAAACACATACACACAAAATCGACCAAAACCAAAACCAAAACCAAACCAAACCAGACCAAAACTCACTGTAAATTTAGTGTAAGGAAAAGTCTTTATCTGCACCTGTATGGTAAGATGAGTGGAGGATGTCCACGCACACTCATAAATTTTAAGTTGATAACGCTTTTTACCTGTGCCCCTCCTTTGAATGCTTGCTTGTGTGCTCTTGGGCTTCCTTATCATATCTTCTTTTGTTATGAAGTTTTGCTTCGCCATTCTTGTCAGTATTGGTGATAAGTTGATAAATGGTATATCTTATATTATAAAAGAGACTGTTCAGGAAAGACTTAAATGTATGGCTGTGTTAATTTCATCTTTGTGTGTTTGTTACTTTCATGGTGATTATAAATGACATGCAGGAAGAACCTGTGGGCAGGTAAACTGAAAGGGAATGTATGTGTGTGTAAATTCAGGTATGATTGATAAGATGGGAGATGGTGTTTGGTATTCAAGCACAGGTAAGTTCCTTAGTGATGGAGGAAACTGATAGCTAAACTATTTTAAGTGGTGATACTGATGCAGACCTGTGCAGAATCGGATATTCCTGATGATATTTTGATAAATTCTCCTGTTGAGTTAAAAATAGGTGTGTACACACATGCACACACATGGATGTACATAAACTCACACATGCATGTGCACGTATGCACACATATGTTTGCGTATGTGCACACACATACATGTATACTTTTATACATGTGAATGCATACATGCATGTCTCTGTGAGAGCCTCAATGAATAAAAAAAAGATATATGTAGCCTATATATTTTATATATTTGTATATCAAATTCGTGTATGGATATATCTTTGTTTGTGTGTGTGTGTGTGTGTGTATGTGTGTGTATGCTTCCTTTCCACTGATGCTACCAACAAGCTTGCTGTCTCTTTCATACTATCTAGACTGGACTATTGTAACTCTCTATTCGCAGGTCTCCATGACAATCAACTATTTAAACTTCAGCGCATACAGAACCACGTGGCTCGCCTTGTTCTCCGCAAGCCCAGTCGTGAGAGTGCAAAATCTCTGCTTAGAACACTTCATTGGCTCCCGGTAAAGGCTAGGATTCAGTATAAAGTTGCATGTCTCTGCTTTCAGTGTATCTATCACGAGAACATGCCATCCTATCTTGCCAACCTCCTGCAGGGCTACAAACCTTCTCGAACGCTCCGCTCTTCTGACACCTCACTGTTGACTGTTCCTCACTTCTCTCTAGACACCTTTGGTAAAAAGTCTTTCTCTGTCTTTGGCCCAAATGTATGGAACTCTCTACCACTGTCTCTCAGAAAAACTAAGTGTTTCTCAACCTTCAAACGGCACCTGAAAACCCACCTCTTTCAAACTCATCTAACCTGAAGAGCCTTAGTTTGCAAGTCTGTCATCAGACTAATCTCTCCTGCCTGTATAACAGTATTTTGTGTAAGGGCCTATAGAGCAAGGTGTGTGTGTGCGTACATGTGTGTGTGTGTGTGTGTGTGTGTGTGTGTGTGTGTGTGTGTGTGTGTGTGTGCTTGAGTGAGCATGTGTGTGTATCACTGTAGGTGTACAGCTGAGGAGGGGACAGGGGAGAAATTGAGTGGGAAAGAGACTGAAATACTTTAAGAAACTTTTTCAAATCTTTGTTTGTATGTAAATTGTGATGTATGATATGCGAATAGTTTATAATTTGTGAGGTAATTTTGATTGTCAAGGTGTTAATGCTGTAATACTGAAGTTATAATGTTTTTCCTATATATATGGATTAGAATTTTTCTGTTATCTTCATTCAAAATATTGATTATAATTTTATGTACAACTATTGCGTGCAAACATAGCACATGCACACACACACATGCACGCACGCACGCACGCACGCACACGCACGCACGCACACGCACGCACGTACACACACACACACACGTGCGCAAGCACACACACGCAGCAATATATAAACATAGTATGCCTCTTTATTCATATGAAAAATCTTAATCTTTCTTCATTACATAAGTCGGTGTTTAAATTTTAATTTAATATTCTGTGGTTTCTTGTGTCTTCTTACTTGTATAGCTTTAATGTTTGTTGTTATCTTATTGTGTATGTAATTGTGAACATTTTTTATGACCTTTTGCCTTTCTTGCTAAATGTAAAGCGCTGGTGAGCATGTTTTTATATATATGGAATATGCGCTATACAAATAAACATTATTATTATTATTTATCTCTTTGTGTGTGCGTGTGTGTGTGTATGTGCATGCATGTACTTGTGTTTGTGTGAGAGAGAGAGAATGCGTGTGTGCGTGTGTTTTGTGTGTGTGTGTGTGTGTGTGTGTGTGTGTGTGTGTGTGTGTGTGTGTGTGTGTGTGTGTGTGTGTGTATGCGCGCGCATACACATGTGTTTGTGAGAGAGACACTGTGTGTGTGTGGATATGCATGCATGCATATGTGTGTATTTGTGTGTGAAGTCATGATGTTGTAATTTTAATAAATATATTACATATATGTTCATATGTATCGACAACTGTAGCAAGAAAGTGTGCTGTCATCTTTGTCGTATGTACAGGTGGGCATTTTCATTAAAGATGTTCACATTTGTCTCCAGGTACTGACAAACAACATCGGCCGCGTACGAGGGAATGAGAAAGCGGAAGAAATCATCGGGGATGGCGACACAGATAAACTCTCCTTTCCTGACTATTTCACCCTCATCCGCAACAAAGTTCTTCTGCCCGATAACTCTGACTCAGTCCTCATGCCTGCCACATGCACAGCCATTGACAAGATCTGCTGGTTTCTGTGTGAGGCCAGCTATCACAAAGACAGCCGTCTGGACCAGAGAGGTCTTTCCCTCAGCATTGATGATCTGTTCAAACTGTGGAAAGTGTTTAACTTTTTGGTCAAGGTGGATATGGACAGTACGGAAGACAAACTCATCAAAGCAAGCTTGCCACTGAGGGTGGACGTTGAAGAGTGCTACAGGATTGGTTCTCTCATCAGACAGGCCATAGGGTACAACCTCTGTGAAACTCAGCAGGTGGATCCTACAGAAGAGAAGGAAGGGGATCCATTTGGCTTGGATTTTGTGCAGTTTGTCAGCACCATTTGTGGAGTGATAGACGGCTTAACAAACGAGGTTGTTCGTGAGGGGCTGGATTCTGTGACCGACGAAATTCTCAGTGACATCTTGAAAAAGGTATGCATTTATTCTGTCTGTCCTCTTCAACAAAAGTGTGAAGTCAACAAAGACTTTGCCAGTGGTTGAAAGAGCGAATGAATGACAACAACACGATTGTTGCAGATGAGATAGACTTAGTATCTTTGATCAGTACTATATATATATATATATATCAGACAGCGTGTCAATATAAATTTCTGTCACAAAATAGAATGAACACGCATTTAATACAGCAAGACAAAGAGAACAATGAAGTAATTTACCATTACTAACCATTAAAACAATACACTACCTACATGTAATCATGAACATATATATATTATAATAATGAATCATGAATACATATTTAGCAATAGGACATTTTGACAGACTAACTGTGCTAGTATGTGCGTGTGTGTGCGTGCATGCGTGCTTGTGTTTAAATGTGTGTGTGTGTGTGGATTTTACTCCTGAGGGGAAAAATATGCGGTGGTAATGACTGTTTACACAGCAGATCAGCTGAGGTCTTAGAAGCACATACTTCACGAATCACTGAATGATTTGCGGTCTTGAGTAGTTTATGTCTCACCACACATACCGACACAAGGAGTGTGGACACAACACACAACACTGACAAACAACTTAACACTCACTGACAAATACATATATATATTCATATATTGACTGAAAAATATATTCGATCAACAAACTGATATTTAGTGATAAATTGACTGAAAAATACATTCAATCAACAAACTGATATTTAGTGACAGAAAAATACACTGGACAAGGAGACAGATCTATGTTTTAATAGTTTGGAGTCTCTTCATTCACAAGGGATTCATTGCACAAGGTACAGCTCCACCCAAATCTGCCAGCAGTTATCTGTTAGACTCCTCGAGCCTGCACAAAACCCTAAGCGCCTGCAAGGTCTTTAAATGGGACTTATGAAACACAAACACCACAAAAATGAATGGAACATTGAGATGGGCAGCAAACAAGCCTACTTTTATGTTGTGGGGTGGTACTGAATTGTTTTAATGGTTAGTAATGGTAAATTACTTCATTGTTCTCTTCCACTAAGTTCCTGTCATCTTTTCCTTCCTTCCTTTGTCAGGGCTGACTATTTGTTTAATATTTATAAACATCTGTCTGTCCTTCCTCCATCTACATCCCCAACCTCACCCCTCTCTTTTTCTTTCTGTCTTTTTTTTTTAATCTAAAATCATTTTAAGTGAATAGACATTAATCCTTTGACTTCCTTATGCCACTTGACTCCCTTCCTGCAGGAAGCTGGTGGATAGGGTGAAGGAGTCAAAGGGTTAAGCTTTTGCTTTGCTAGCATGGCTGACAATGCAGGATGCTGGTAGACCGTGTGCGGCAGTCAGAGGGTTAAACCAGTGACCACCACCACCACCACCACCACCACCACCATCACCACCACCATCACCACCACCATCATGCACGCACACACACACGCACGCACACACGCACGCACGCACGCACGCACGCACGCACGCACGCACACACACACACACACACACACACACACACACACACACACACACACACACACACACTCACTCTTCCTGAATGCACATTTGATTTTCCTTCCTGAGAATCAATTATCATAATAAATTTTTTTTTTAATCTAAAATCATTTTAAGTGAATAGACATTAACCCTTTGACTTCCTTATGCCATTTGACTCCCTTCCTGCAGGAAGCTGGTGGATAGGGTGAAGGAGTCAAAGGGTTAAGCTTTTGCTTTGCTAGCATGGCTGACAATGCAGGATGTTGGTAGACCGTGTGCGGCAGTCAGAGGGTTGCGTTGTTCCACTATGCTTGTTTTGAAGTACAAGTTGATTAACTGATTAGACAGAGAAATAGAGAATGGTATCGGGGAATGAATGGATTTAACCCTTTGACTCCTGTACCCTATCCACCAAGTGCAAAAACTAAACCCTTTGATTCCCTCACCCTTTCCACCAGCTTCCTGCAGGAAGCTGGTGGAAAGGGTGAAGGAATCAAAGGGTTAAGTTTTTGCTTTGCTAGCATGGTTGGCAATGCAGGATGCTAGTGGACAGGGTGCGGGAGTCAAAGGGTTAAGCTTATATATAGATGGTTTTATTGTAAGGAACTGTGCCGGAGTAAGACTGGCACTGTAGCAGTTTCTGTTCTTGCTAATTAACATCACAAAGATCATCATCATCATTATATTATCATTGTATCATCCATCACAAGTATTCATCTTTACAGTAACAGCTTGATGCAGCTAACCCTGAAGTCTCCCAATTTTGTTAGATGATGCAGAGATGTTCAAAGTAACAACATTAATGAAAAAGACTGTACGTTTTCTTAAATTTGTTAAAAACAACATCAGTGATGACAACAATGATAACGATGACAACAGCAACAACAGCAACAAGTCAAAAAGAAAAAATGGAACATATCTAATAATTACAGGAGAATAAACTTCAGAAATATTTCGTTCAGCTCCCATTGAACTTACTTAGTTGCTCCTGCATCATACGACACATGAGGCAGTCACGGCACTTTGCTGTGCATGCTCTTAATGTACATGAGTTCAAATCTCTTTGAAACAGGTTTACACGTAGTTGAGTATTTTTATTATGATAATTGATTCTCAGGAAGGAAAATCAAACGTGCATGCAGGAAGAACTTCAGTGATTACTAAATTAATGTTACAAATTCACGTTAATGCAAGCAGCACATGTACACAAAGCAGTGGAAGTGATTTTACTTTTCTTGTTGCTACTTTTCATTTTCTTTTCCGTCTCAGTTGGAATGTTTGCTGGTTTTTCGTTTGTTTTAGAGTGTGGGACCTCACATCTTTGTGTAAGGCTTATGTGCAGGTTTATGGTTTATGTCATGACATGATCTTTTTGGATCTTATCGGTTATCCATCATGTGGCATTTCTGGCATTAATCATCATCATCATCATCAGGTGTCTTGCCACATGGCGTTGGCGATCATGGACTTCCATCTGTCACTATCTCTTGTTGTCCCAAGCATCTCCTCCACCCTCCTCGTCCCCAGCCACTCAGCAAGTCCGTTGAGCATTTTCTCCCTGGATCTACCTGGTGCTCTCTTTCCCTTCAGCTTTCCCATTGTGACCAGGTGCTCCAAATCCCCCTTCCTCATAAAATGGCCTATAAATGTTGCATGTCTTTTCCAAATCTTCCATATGAATCATTGAATGATCTACTTGTTTGCCTCTATCAAGACTGTCTCGTTTGTTTTCTTTGCTGTCTATGGAACTCTCAACATTCTTCTTAGAAACCACATCTTGGCTGCCTCAATCTTGTTCTGGCTTTGCTTGTTGACTGTCCATGCCTCACATCTGTACAACAGTATTGCCTATTGGTTCTATATAATTATAACATTCAAGAACTCTCTTCTTGATGTTAATTGATAGGCATTTGTAGACCTGTAAGAATGCTTGTCATCTTCTTGAATGCTGTTTTGGCTTGGCCGATTCTGCCGGCTATTTCAGATGTGCATCTGCCGTCTGATGAAATGATCGATCGCAGGTATTTAAACTTATCAACCTGTGTCAAGGTTGTGCCATTTGCTGTTATTTTGCATGAGGGGATTTCATGTTTTTTACTGATCACCATGACTTCAGTCTTCCTGCTGTTTAGTTCCAACCCCTTACCTTTGCTTTCTATTTCTAGTATATTCACAAGGTTTTGTAGGTCCCTTTCATTTTCTGCAATTAGCACAGTGTCATCTGCGTATCGAATGTTTTATCATTTTCCCTCCAACCTTTAACCCAGGGTCTTCTTCTAGGTTTCTCATGATGTTTTCGCTGTAAAATGAAAACAGATCTGGTGACAAAACACAAGCCTGTCTGACTTCTCTTTTGATGTTAATCAACTTAATGTACATGAGTTCAAATCTCTTTGAAACAGGTTTAGACGTAGTTGAGTGTTTTTATTATGATAATTAATTCTCAGGAAGGAAAGTCAAACATGCATGTAGGAAGAACTTCAGTGATTACTAAATTAATGTTACAAATTCACGGTAATGCAAGCAGCACATGTACACAAAGCAGAAGAAATAATTTTACTTTTCTTGTTGCTACTTTTCATTTTCTTTTCCGTCTCAATTGGAATGTTTGCTGGTTTTTCGTTTGTTTTAGAGTGTGGGACCTCACATCTTTGTGTAAGGCTTATGTGCAGGTTTATGGTTTATGTCATGACATGATCTTTTCAGATCTTATCCATCATGTGGCATCTTTGACATTTGTGCATATGAAATATATGCCAAATATAGAAATGACATCTTGAGAAGCAGCTCTGAAACTTTTAAAAAAAAAAAATCCAAAGAGATTGTTTTAGAGGAAAAATAAGCTAGCAATGCATCCGCTAGAATGTTAGTGTTGAAAAGAAATCAGTTATTTTTTTCCCAGAATTTTGGGTAAACTGAATGACTTGTTTACTTTTCTTGATTTTATATTTTTATTTTGAGTGTTTTGTTATTGTTGTTGTTTCTTTTCTTTTCTTTCTTTCTTTCTTTTTTTTTTTACTTCTTTTTTTTTTTTCTTAACCTTTTCTGATTAGTCCAGGTTCTCTTTTCTTCTCTCTGTTTTGTGTGATCTGTTTTTAATATCAGAGTTTTTATTTCATGTCGCAAGTGTATGTGCTTGCGTGCGTGCGTGCGTGCGTGCGTGCGTGCGTGCGTGTGTGTGTGTGTGTGTGTGTGTGTGTGTGTGTGTGTGTGTGTGTGTATGTGTGGCTGTCTTTGTGTGTCTAAAGAGAGATTGTTATGATAGTATGATTTGACTATTGTGCCTTTCCTCTTCATCAGGGCTACTTGGAAAAGTTTGGCAACCACGTGACCACCTGGAAACGTCGCTGGTTCCGTCTTTCACCCAGACAGCTACAGTACTTTTCGTCAGACATGGAGCAGGACCTGAAAGGCACAATTGAAATCAGCAAGGCCCTGAGGCTGGAGGTCAGTAGATGCGCTGTTTGGCCACAGTAGTAGAGTGTTTAGGTGTTGGAAGGTCTCAGTTCAAACCTGCTTGGGTACTGCCTGATGGATAAATTGTGATTTTTTTTTTAGTCTTCCAGGTCAGCTTAACCCTTTGACTCCCACACCCTGGTCCACCAGCTGCAAAAACTTAACCTTTTGACTCCCTCATTCTATCCACCAGTTTCAAGCAGGAAGCTGGTGGATAGGTTGAGGGAGTCAAAGGGTTAAGTTTTTGGTTTGCTAGCATGATTGACAATACAGGATGCCAGTGGACAGGGTGTTGGGAGTCACAGGGTTAAGTGCAGACCTTCTATCCCTTAACCCCTTTTGTCTGCATATGCAGGCAGAACGTCAAAAACCGCTGTTAAAGATCCTGTTTGACGTTTCATCGTGGCTTACGGAAACATGAAAGCAAAGCATCTAGCATGCACATCCCCGAAAAATGGAGTATGTTGGTGGCTCTGTCATATTTGCCTTAGGCCATCTTGGTGATCCTATACACTTTCCATTGTTCTCCTCTGCTAGGCGCGTCTTTTGTAAGACTTGCAAGGTTGTCCATGTGTGCTGGCTTATCTGCTCTTGCCATTGTCTTCACTGTTTAGTCAGCTTCAGTATATCTTTGTTACATTGTCTCTTCCTGTTAGTCTCTGAATTGGCCTCCATGAATTTTTTGCCTTTAGAGTTCTCCTTGTTTTCAGTGGTTTGCCAGTATCTGTTGTAATCCATTCTTTTATGGTCTGCTGTATTCCTAGAAAGCCTCACTGCTGTGGAAGTATGCTGGTTTGATTTGCTCCCATTAATGGCAAGGGAGAAAACACCTCTAGAGCTGTTAACCCTTTGACTACCACACCCGATCTACCAGCTGCAGGAAGCTGGTGGATAGGGTGAGGGAGTCAAAGGGTTAACATAAAAGCACACGTGTATGTTCAGGTGTCTGGGGGAGTATCAACCAAAAAAACAAACCAGAAAAAAGTAGTTGCATTATTGTTGTATATATCGCTTTTGCTACTTTTTTGGGTCACAGTGCTTTACCTTGTGATATTTGGGCTACTGTCTTTGTGGAAGTAGATGTACTCCATTTGCTCAACTGGAGAGACAGAAAAAGAAAATGAACAGAGTCTGCATATCAGAGAATTTGTGGGATGTAATATTTTTTTTGTCTTAATGCTAATGAATTGTTTTTGTGTTGTCTTTTGTGTGTGCTTGACGAAGGCCAGTTAGCTGAAAATGTGCACCTGGCATACCTCTTGTCAGTTGAATATGTGTTATTCTATTTTGATGTATTACATGGTTTCCACTTGGTACTGCTTTTTTTAGATAAAATAACCTGGCTTCATGGAAAGGATGATGCCATCAATACAGACACCTAAAGTCATGTATCCAGTATTAAACTTGAACAGAAGAACTTAACCATGTCCTGAATATAAACTTATGTATAGGTGGAAATCGTAACCCACGCAACATTGCGGCTTAACAATTTTTCACTGACAATGGTAGAGCTGTGATATGGAGGTATGTTGATTTATTTTAGACAACATATTAAGAGCTTTCTTTCTATGACAATGATGAGCATTTGGGCATAGCCATATTTATGTAACTGGGAAATGTTGCGTGCATTACGTGGAATCCAAATGAGAAACCATTCTTGTATTCCATCGAGCAACATCAGAATAAATCACTGCTTTTACATTGAGGTGCTCTTGATGCATTAGATTGTTCTCTACATTGTTAATTTTTGTTTGCAGGACTTTACAATATGCTGTATGCAATGACTTTGCTGGATTTTGAGCAATTTATTCAAATTGACTGGATTTTATAATTTCTTGCATTTCAGCGAATATTGAATTTTATTTGTTAGATGTCACACAGTGGAAATGCACTAATTCAGCTGCTTCATCCTTTCACAAATTCATTCTTTGAATTGGTCCATTCTGGGATTGCTGGAAGTCATAAGCAGGAGTGGGGGGGGGGGGGGGGACTACTTCATCAGTTCATGTTGAGATTCCATTTTTGGTCACATTTTCACAACTTGAACTGTAAAGTCACTGCATTGGTGTAGCTTTTAAACAGTAAAAATATGGTGCCCGCGTTGGTTAATGGTCGGTGGTTGCAGGATACTCAGGTTGTCATTGGCCACTCAAGCAATGTCATCAATATCTGGAAAGCTGAAGTGTCCACTTCTGTCTCGCACAAATTTCACCAGCGTCTCACCACCTTCTGACTTCAGAACCTGGAAATCGCACGCGCGCGCACACACACACACACACACACACACACACACAGAGTTCTTAATAATTGCTTTGATTATTGTATAATGTGGAAAAGGTGAACTAAAAGTTTCAACATTAAGAAGTGTAAGCGACATTGTATTGATCAGATCTTATGCCTATGTACATTTTCAAAACCTACAGCAGGTTAATTTCTTTTAACTTATCATCCTATTGGACAAAATTATGACCATGGTACTGCATTCAAAACATTTCCTTACCAGTTCATTGTAGAATAATGACTAACAACAATAATACTAATATTAATTTTTGTAATAGTAATGATAATAACAAGACAAGGAGTGAGAGTGGTTTCTCTGTAGCGCACAAACATGAAGTATAATCCAATCCGTTGTTTTAACGAGTAATCTTATAATAGCCACTGAAAAGTAAGTAAGGCATAAAAAGCACAATATAGATCTGTATGCTGAGCCAGTTTCAGATAAGTCCGATCAAAAATATGCATAAGGAGGAAGCACAATTGTCATCTCAGTAGATCTGAATCGCTTCCACTGGCAAGATTTTAGATAGCTAATATGGCTTTCCTTCTCCCATATTAATCTTCAAAGAAAGAATAGATCTAGATCTACAGTTCAGTGGCTGGGGAAAAAGAAACAAAATGCGTAAAGACTGTGACTGCATACCTTGAAACAAAATCTGCAACAATGTTTTGTCTCTGCAGTAACTCACGCTCACAAAGTGCCCACTTTTAAAAATTCTCTGTAGATTTCAACAGCTGTACGTATGTCTTTAACTGGACCATGTAATTGGAATACTATAATTGTTTGCTTTCTGTCCAAAGACATCGACCTGTTGCGAAACGGTAATTGATAACAAAGATTCAGCAAGCGTGCGTTGCCGTGGAATCTAAAACCAGTGGCACTTAAAACTATCCACGAAATTTCCTTTTTGCTGAGAACGTTCCTTTCCGAAACACAAGCAGTAGGGCACACAATATTCTTAGTAGTCACAACACACGCAGTAAAGCTTGTATAAACAAAAAGTGTCAATGAAAATGCTCCATGTAATGTTTATTTGTTATGTGCGCTACAAGAGAAACAACAAATTACCGCTTTCGTTTCTGCAGAAACCCACGACTATGATTCGTTGTACACGTAAGATCATGAATGCATGCCGAGTTTTGCGAAATATAAGAGACTTGCCTGTACACTGTAAACTTAAGAAAGTTTCCACATTTTCATGCACAGTAGATATCGTATTGAAATGTTTGTGCGTTACTACAGAAACAATCGCAAATGCCCACATTTGATTCGCATTTTGAGAGAATCAATCATTATTTACTCTTTTACTGAGTTTTATCCAGTAAATCTTATCTATTTTTAATAAACAATAAAAGCAAAATTGTATCCTTACCTCAGTTTACTTGCCACACACACACACACCAAACTGGAGATGCCGACACTTGTGGTGACGTCAAGCAGATGTGACGTGCGTTTCAAAGCGTCGGGTGGAGATGAGTCAACCAATGTCCAGCTTGTGTTTGAGCATACATGGGCCATGTGCCGCTTGTCACGTACACATTTTCTTTGTTCTCAAACACTTTAGATTCAGAGGATGGGACCAAGATAATTGACTTTGATGATGAGCAAGAAGGATAGGTTGTGTGCGTTACACTAGGAAGCAAAACGTGCCACGCTGTAAGCACCTTCAGAGAAACTTGCATTCAGCTTCATATTTCAACGAACTGAATCGTGAGCAGGAAGAACGATCCCCAAAGATGCATTTTGGAGTAATTTTGAATCAGTTGAAGCACAACTGTGTTGTGTGGGTAGAACGGAATGCAAGCGTTATCTGTGGAAACTAATGAAACGCACGATCGCCATATTTTTGGATGCACCAAACGCAACTTATTGCATGAAGTTTTGCAATGGCTTATTGTGGGTGGGATTAATGTTTTATTTGCTATAAGGACACACACAATTCATTTGTGTGTTGCTTGTTCTGATTAAGTTACACTGTTGTACAAGTTTCAACCCAAGCCATGTCCCACTTTCTGGCGCCTTTTTTGTCACAACCACAGACAAAATAAAAACAACAACAAATCAGGCAAACACAAATGGTGATGAACAATGCTTTATTTTGTTGAAGAAACATGTCGCCAAACCGACTGAAATAAAAAAAACTCCACCAGCATATGCAAAGGCAGCTATAACTGAAGCTGAAGTGAGGGCCCTATCATTCTATTGGGGATTCCAGTATTGTAGACATGCACATATGTATATATACATATATGTATATATGTGTGTGCATGTGTGTTTATGTGTGCATATGTGTGTGTGTGTGTGTGTGTGTGTTGTGTGTGTGTGTGTGTGTGTGTGTGTGTGCGTGTGTGCGTGTGTGTGTGTGTGTGTGTGTGTGTGTGTGTGTGTGTGTGTGTGTGTGTGTGTGTGTGTGTGTGTGTGTTTTGTCAGAACAGCTGTTATGTTAACCTGACAATAAATGTTTATGATGATGACGGTGTGTATATGTGTGTGTGTGTACATTGTGATGAGATTTTTCTTTAATCTCAACTTCATTATTATTCCTTCAGAATTTGCCTCAGCGTGCTGGCCACAAGCCGTTTCGCTTCAAACTTCACACAGCAAATAAAAGCTTTGAACTAGCAGCATCAGATCTACGCAGCAAAAACGAGTGGTTGGTTGGTACGTTATGCTTTTCTTTTCTTTGTTTGTTTTAATTTTGGCTTTCTTCCGAACTTGCCGTTAACTGCTAGAGGCTGTGTGCATATATGAAGAAATGAAACAAAGAAAGCATGAAAAGACGTCAAGGACATTATGATATGTTATATATAGTACCTGCCTTATTTCGTTAATCAAAAAGCATTCTTATTCTTATTTCGTTCAGTTTTGGTTCTGAGTTACTTGAATGTAGATTGAATATGAAAAATTCTAAGCCATCTCTACTAAAAAAATAATGATGTGACATCTCAGAATTCTAAGCCATCTTTACTAAACATGATGTAAAATCTTCAAATTCTGTGCCATCTTTACTAAAACAAATTACGTTAAATCTCAAAATTGTAAGCCATCTTTACTAGATATGATGTGAAGTCTCAAAATTGTAAGCCATCTTTTCTAAAAGAATGAAGTCTCAAAATTCTAAGCCATCTTTACTAAACATGATGTGAAATCTCAAAATTAGAGTCATTGTTACTACAAGTGATGTGAAATCACAACAATCTAATTCATCATTTCTAAAAATGATATGCAAAAAGAGAGAAGACCAGAAAAAGACTAATCAGATTAATGTGTGACTATGTGTGTGTGTGTGTTGTGTGTGTGTGTGTGTGTGTGTGTGTGTGTGTGTATGTATGCATGCATGCATATGTCTGTGTGTCTGTGTGTTCGTACACCTGCACGTGTCTTATGTTTACATGCCTGTGTCCAGGTGTTTGTATCATCATTAAATCTTGCGCGTGATCTTAACAGAATGAATAAACTTTTTCCCCTGTTATTGTTCCATCTTTCCTCAGCACTTCAAAAAGTGTCAGATCACATAGGACAAGACGGAAGCATTCAGAGAAGCGAACTATTGGCACGGGAAAGATCACGCAAGACACGCAGGGACAAAGTGGAAGAGGAGCTGTTTGGCAAGCAGCTGATGCGTAAAAACTTGCAAAACCGAGAGGAGCAGCTTGAGCACGAACTTCAGGTACTGTCTTCATGTTTTGGCCAGCATTTTGTTGATGTGTGTATTGAGGCCTCCCTGAGGGTGTCAGGGGCTCTTTCAGTGTAAATAGTATCCCCACCCTCTGGAAATTCTGTGTTAGAAATTGTCTCTTTTCCATCACTCTCTTTGTTTCTTTCTTCCTCCTTTGCTTTCTGTCATTTCTTCCTATCATTTTCTTCCTTGCTGGTCCATTCACCTGTACTTGTTCGCTAAAGTCTTACGTACTTTCTGTTAGGATTGATAACTGGGCACATGTATTGAGTTCACTTTTGGCTGTAGGGAAGTGAGATATGCGGAAGCAATTTTAGGTAATTTAGGCCAGTTTTTATATATGATTTAATATCCTTAGTTATGTTTAGATTTGTATTCAGATATGTTTTTTAAATCCCCTGTGCGATAAATTGGACGGAGTGGTCCACGCCAGGGGCATCTCCTTAGATTATGTGTGCAAATGCATTGATATGTGTACTTAATTTTCTTTTCCTGTTGAAGTGTTGTGCATGTTTTGAACTGGTTGTAGCCCTGATATGGCTCTATGCAGTCGGCTGGGCTCTAAACAAAACTAACAATAAGTGTATTGAGGACTGGTTGATGTGGAGGTACAGTCTCCACCTTCCAGTTTGCTGACTGCTTCTGTTGCTTGAGTCATGGACTCATGTTCTGTGTCTTGAGCTTGGTGCCTGTCTCAAATGTAAGAACAGGCCTGTTCAGTGGCCATTTTAAACCTTTGACTCCCTCACCCTATCCTCCCGCATCCCGCATTGTCAGTCGTGACAGTTGACCCTTTGACTCCCTCACCCTATCTGCCAGCATCCCACATTGTCAGCCATGACAGTTAACCCTTTGACTCCCTCACCTTATCTGCCAGCATCCTGCATTGTCAGCCATGACAGTTAACCCTTGGACTCCCTCACCTTATCTGCCAGCATCCCGCATTGTCAGCCATGACAGTTAACCCTTGGACTCCCTCATCTTATCTGCCAGCATCCTGCATTGTCAGCCATGACAGTTAACCCTTGGACTCCCTCACCTTATCTGCCAGCATCCTGCATTGTCAGCCATGACAGTTAACCCTTGGACTTCCTCACCTTATCTGCCAGCATCCTGCATTGTCAGCCATGACAGTTAACCCTTGGACTCCCTCACCTTATCTGCCAGCATCCTGCATTGTCAGCCATGACAGTTAACCCTTGGACTTCCTCACCTTATCTGCCAGCATCCTGCATTGTCAGCCATGACAGTTAACCCTTTGACTCCCTCACCTTATCTGCCAGCATCCTCCATTGTCAGCCATGACAGTTAACCCTTTACTGCAGGAAGCTGGTGGATAGGGCGAGGGAGTGAGAGGGCAAGTTTTTGCAGCTGACGGGTAGGGTGCAAGAGTGAAAGGGTTAATACTTCAGTTATTCTGGTAGTTTGTTTAATTAATATTTTGTAGATATTCTGGTAGTTTGTTTAATATTTTTGTAGATATTCTGGTATAGTTTGTTTAATATTTTGTAGTTCCTGTTCTTTCTCTCTCTTTGCAGGAAGCTGGTGGATAGGTAAGGGAGTCAAATTCTTAAGTTTTTGCTTTACAGAGCAGGATGCTGATGGACAGGGTTCGGGAGTGAAAGGGTTAAGTAAGCTGAGTGAACTGTTGACAGCTGCTCAACACAAGGCAAGGCAAGGCAAGGCAAGCAATACGTCACACAGACCTACAACACAATGCAGTGTAATACAATGAATAGAGGAAATACTGCAAAGTATAACTCTTTCACTCCGCTTCCTGTCCGCCAGCTGCAAAAACTTAACCCCTTCACTCACTCACCCTATTCACCAGCTTCCTGCAGAAAGCAAACTGGTGGATAGGGTGAAGGAGTGAAAGGGTTAAGTTTTTGCTTTACTGTCACAGCTGACAATGCAGGATGCTGGTGGTTAAGGTGAGGGAGTGAAAGGGGTTAAGTTTTTTTGCAGCTGGCGGATGGGAAGCGGGAGTGAAACTCTACAATACTGGATCATACAATTGTATAGTTGTTGTATATCTAGCGACGTTTACAGTCTCACACTGGCATAGAAAGCGATGCGTAAATGTAAACTTGCTGGTGCCAGAAAGGGAGAATGTTGGTGCGGTTTGACTGTGTTGTTCCATGTTCTTGTGCAGGAGAGGATGAAGGATAAATCGCTGCTGGAAAAAAGAGAGCAGGAGTTGGAAGCGGAGAGAATGGTATGTTGACATTAGATTTGTTCAGTCTGTATTGTGTGTGTGTGTGTGTGTGTGTGTGTGTGGTGTGTGTGTGTGTGTGTGTGTGTTTGTATGTGTGTGTGTGTGTTTGTATGTGTGTGTGTGTAGTGTGTGTGTGTGTGTGTAGTGTGTGTGTGTGTGTGTGTGTGTGTGTGTTTGTGTGTGTGTGTGTGTGTGTGTGTTGTGTGTGTGTGTTTGTGGTGTGTGTGTTGTGTGTGTGTGTGTGTGTTTGTGTGTGTGGTGTGTGTGTGTGTGTGTGTGTGGTGTGTGTGTGTGTGTGTGTGTGTGTGTTGTGTGTGTGTGTGTTTGTGTGTGTTCATGCCTTTTTGTGTATGTATGTACATATTGTTCATATGAAAGACAACTGCATCTGAGCATCTTAAAGTTTGTAATTCATTGATTAATCCTCCTAAAAAAAAAAAAGCAAAAACGAACAAACTAGCATTGACTGATACATTATTGATATTTTTTAAACACGTTCAAAGTACATCCGGTTGCCACATAAAGTACATCCGGTTGCCACATAAAGTACATCCGGTTGCCACATAAAGTACATCCGGTTGCCACATAAAGTAACACCCGGTTGCCACATAAAGTACATCCGGTTGCCAACAAAGTACATCCGGTTCCACATAAAGACATCCGGTTGCACATAAAGACATCCGGTTGCCACATAAAGTACATCGGTTGCCACATAAAGCACACCGGTTGCCACATAAAGCACATCCGGTTGCCACATAAAGCAATCTGGTTGCACATAAAGCACATCGGTTGCACATAAAAGCACATCTCGGTTGCCACATAAAGCACATCTGGTTGCCACATAAAGCACATCTGGTTGCCACATAAAGCACATCTGGTTGCTACATAAGTGCACATTTTCAGTGATAACACATCTTTGCCATTGCACATCTGGTTGCATAAGTGCATATTATCATCATAATATTTTTTCCATGTCATGGATCTGCATGATGCTTTATCATCAGATGAATGTTTTTACTGCTTGGAATGGAAATTATCTTTTACCCCAAGGTTGAAATGCTTTCAGTGGAATTGGAAAAAAATAAAAATTAAGCTTTCCTGAGTTTTTTAATGAATGAAAAATACTAAAATTTTCTGCACCAAAAAGTGTTACATCTTTCTGCAGGCACGATTTGAAACGGAGGCTCGCCTGGCTATGGAAGAAGCAGCCCTGGAGGCAGAGAGGGAGCGACTGAAGGAACTAGAAGAAATCCAGGCTATGCTCGAACGTCTCCTTGAGGAAGAAAGGCAGGCCAAGCGGGATGAAGAAATTGTCCGTGGTTTGCAGTCCAGGTAAACATTTGTCCTTGTCGTAATGAACATTGAAATTTGTTAGAAAAGCATAGAGAAAAAAAGAAAAAGGAAAAAAAATTGTTAGAAACTTTGGAGTTTGAAAATAGATTCATGGCCGCTACAACTGCGCAGCACCCAGTTCTCCTGTTAAAAATCTGTCAGTACATGACACGATTGAAGTTTCAGCTATATCACTGGTTTTTGATAACTGATTTTTACTCTTGATTCCCAGTTGATTTCATTGCTGGCTGCATTTGCTTCAGTCTTTTGTGTGTATGTGTCATTTATCATTTCTGTAGCTTGACCAGTCGCTTGTTTGATGCCAGCGTACATGCTGCCAGTGTTGCCTGAATCTGCAGACTGCTGAATACTTGCGCTCAACTGTAGCCAATAGTCGTTGGCGCATCGCCGAGGAGTTTGTTGGGCCTTGCTGCGGGCAGCTCTGTAAGCATCACGAGTAGTTTGGGTATTGTTGTTTTTATACGCAAGTAAAGCCTTGCGTTTCGCTTCCACCACTGGTTCCATTTCCTGTCAGTTTGCCTCAAACCAGTCGGGATTCTTTCGTTCTTTTTTCCCAAATATACTCAGGGCAGACTGATAGATTGTGTCCCTCACGTGATTCCACTTTCCTCAGCGTTTTGGATATGAAGGGGTATATCTTCATACAAGGACCGATGGAAAGCTCTTCAACATTGCCAGGCTTCGTTCCAAAACCAAGGTGGAAAAGAAGACCATCAGAGAAGCTCTTTTCGCAGATGATGCTGTGCTGACTTCCCACAGTGAACAAGATCTCCAGAGGCTCGTTGATCGCTTCGCCCACGCTTGCAGAGAGTTTGGTCTCACAATCAGCTTGAAGAAAACTGAGATCTTAGGCCAAGGCTGTGAAGAACCACCATCTCTACACATTGGAGACTACGACCTCAATACTGTCCACCAAGTTCAGTACTTGGGGTCCACCATAAGTGACAACCTCTCTCTGGATGCTGAAATCGGCACCAGAATTGCAAAGGCCTCATCTGTTATGGCTAAACTGAACAAGCGGGTCTGGTCCAACAGCAGTCTCACTGCGAACACCAAAATGCAGGTGTACAGAGCATGTGTGTTGAGCACACTACTCTACTCAAGTGAAGCCTGGACCACATACGCCAGCCAAGAAAAGAGGCTCAAACATTTTCCATCTCCGCTACTTGCGACGCATCCTCAGCATCCAATGGCAAGACAAGGTGACCAACACAGAGGTCCTCCGTCGTGCGGGCCTACAGACCATCTTTGCCCTTCTAAGCCAACGCCGACTACGCTGGCTTGGCCATGTGCGTCGAATGGAGGATGGACGCATACCTAAAGACGTTCTCTACGGCAAACTGGCAAATCGGAAGCGAACTCCAGAACATCCACAGCTACGCTTTGTAGACGCATGCAAAAGGGACCTTAGAAGCTCAGGGATTGACCCAGGCTCTTGGGAGACTCTGACGGAAGACAGGGCAGCGTGGCAAACAGCTGTTCAGCAAGGCATTGTGAGTGCGGAGAGGAGGAGAGCGCAAAGCGCAGATGAGAAAAGGGCTCTTCGCAAGCAACATTCCAGAAACCAGACAATAGCGACTCAATTTGTATGTGGCAGATGTGACAGAGATTGCCACTCAAGAATTGGCCTGCACAGCCACAGCAGAAAGTGCACGTCATGACCACAACGCCTCCTGGTGCAGACTATCATCTCCTGAGATGTAAAGAGGCCGACGAATACGAGCTTGCAGGATAAACTAGGAATTGTCTAATACAGTGATGCACTTACAAAAAAAAGAGTACTTAGATTTAACTAGGTGTGCATGCCTGTGAGATAAGGTAACCTTTGGCTTGATTGATTCACTTTTGATATTGAAATATGTGTTCACTATTACAAAATCAGATAAAACATGCTTTGAATAAAAGCAGTAGGAAAACTTAGATTCATTGTATTTTTTAAAACGCAAGTACATCCGGTGTGCCACAGAAATATCCTTAGCCCTAAAGTACATCCGCACTAGTACATGTTGCCACAGCATCCGTTGCACATAAACCATCTTGCCAAGCAAAACATGTTACCCATAAATACATCCGTTCCCATAAGTATGGTTGACATAAAGTAGTGGTGCACATAAGCAAGGTTTATTGGAGAACTGGGTTGCAATGCATCGTCCACATAACAGCACATTTTGAATAAAGAATCTGGTTTTTTCATGCACATTTGGTTCCCTCCTCTGGTTGCCACATAAACCACATCTGGTTGTACTCAAGTCTATTCATGAAGATCATCTTTTCCTTTTCTGTCTGCATGATGCTACATCATTGTTTTTCTGCTTGGTCCAAAATGCTTCTATCCGCAATTTGTTTACGTAATACCATTATCATTAAAAGTGTACTTTCACTGTAGTTGTCAAATAAAAAATCTTAGCATTACATTTTTCTTAGGAATCTAAAATTTTCTCCGTTTATTTTTAAAGAAACGGGAATTGTTATGATATCAACCAAGAGAGGGAGCCTGAGGAACTAGAAAAATGCAAGTAAGCTCTTAGCCAGCATAAATTTCTGGTTGCAGTCCAGTACAAATTTTCTTGTCAAAGAATTTGAGAAAGTCATAGAGAAAAAAGTAACAGAAAAACAATTTAGAAACTGGATTTAAAATATCATGCTCTTTCTTTAAAAAGAGTAATGCCTGACAATACATGGTTTTTGATATGATTTTTACTTATTATTGATTCATTGCTGGCCATTTGTTCACTTTTGGGGTCTTACACTAGCGACCAGTCGCTTGTTATAGCAATGGTGCCAGTGGCCTTCTAGTGTGATTTCTACTTAAATAGTTTTGTATCACAGAGAGTTTGTTGAGATGTGGTTGTGATCACGATGTTTGGGTTTGTTGTTTTTAACCATCCTTGTTTGCTTTTTATTCTATTTCTTCTTTTTTTTTTTTCAAATAAAGAATGATGATTGTTCCCCTTCTAGTTTTCTTCTTTTATATGTTATCTTAACAAACATTTTCCTTGCCTGCTGTTAAAACAGTGAAAGAAGACATCAGCTCTTTCAATATCCTGTTGTTCACAGTGCGTCTGGTTTGATTTCCATAATGCAGGTTTGTCTTATTCCTTCTTTAATTAAACCACTATGAGACTAGCTCAATTGCCCCTAAGTTATCTTGGGAATATTTCTACTGGATGCTAAAACCCAAATTCCCCATATCACTGAACAAGGTCTGAACAGCACTAGGACACAAAATGGGTTTAATTGCTTGAGCATTCTCTCTGTGGCAGGACCACAACAACCAAAAGTCACATTTCAATTCTGCAGCGACGCATTGATCCAACAGAAAGTAAAAGATTCTAGTGTGGGGTACAACTCGGCCTTCTAACAAGCACTACCTCCATTTAAAGTTTTTTTTTTCGCGATTTTCGTAGTTCATAAGATGGTAGCTACATACATCATTTAAAGTTTTTTTTTCTTTTTCTTTTCTAAAGATGAAGAAAAAAGTTGAAGAAAAAAAGTTGAAGAAAAAGTTGAAGAAACAGTTGAAACAGTTGACCACCCGTCATAATTAGTCGTATAAATAAGAGGAATACCCAAGTCCGGCAAATAAACCTAGAACAGTATAAAGTGATATCTTCACTAGAGATAAACTTACATTAATTTATTGCTAGACAACTAGTGAGAAGAGATCAGGCAAGGAGACTACTTAGCCCACTTGGGTCCAGGTTGAGATGGTTTAAGTTACAGGAATTTTCTACTGGATTCTCAGCCAAATTCCCTACTTACCAGGAATAGACAACCAGTGAGAAGAGATCAGGCAAGGAGACAACTTAGTTCCCTTGGGTCTAGGTTGAGATGGTTTAACACTATGCCGTCCTGACGGCATCCGCTGCGGCCCATTTGTACCGCGGTCGTAGTCGTGACGGCAGGCTGGTGCCGTCAGAAAATGCCATTTTTTTTATTTATAACATGAGCAGTATTCGAGGGAGAAAACTCCTGAAAGTCAAAGTATAATCATCTATGCATCGATTGCTTCCCTTAGACCGTATCTAATCATCATACAGTCTTTGTTTTAACGAAGTTTCTAGAGTCAGTAATGCAACGCTGTATTCACCTATTTTCAAAATGGCGGCAAGGCAACTTCAGAACTGGCAGTATGTTTCCTGTGCAAGAGGCGATCGATATCACCAAGCTGAAGGATCTGATGATGAATTAGATCTTGTTGGTGAATTATCTGTCGAAGATAGGGATGATTTGTTGGATTCAGATACAAGTTTGTCCCTAGCATTGGCTTAAGTGACATCGCTATGTGGTCGATCATGTGGTTCAAAACTTTTGTTCGGAATGCTGTTTGGATACCTTAATTGAGTAATTTCTACATTCAAGTGGGAAATCAGCACACAAATTGTGAGTAGAATCTAATGTAGCAAGCTTCTGCCTTTCTTTTGCACTTTACTGTTTGTTTCTATCTTGTCTGGTTATTTTGTAATTTTTTTTTAAAAATGGCCAAAAACACGCGATTTCAGGGGTCGACAAGCACTATTTGACTGCGACTCCATTGAGTTAAGTGACTATTACATATCAGTGAACAGTTTTCACCTTGCAGATCAGAGCGTCCTGACTCTCATGTTCTTTCGCAGGTTGTTATTGGAAGAAACAGAGAAACGGGAACAGCTGGAGCAGCTGAAGACAGAACAGGAAAGACTTCTGCAGCAAGAGCGAGAGGAGAAACAAGGATTGGAACAACTGCGACAAGAACAGGAGGCTCTCTTGAACGCAGCCCAGGATCAGTTGAATCAGCTGGCCGAGGAGCGCCTGCGTGCTGAGCAGCAGTTCAAAGTAAGATTCCCGCACGCTGTCCTCCAGCATTATGCTTTGTCAACCATGCTAGCAAAGCAAAAACTTAACCCTATGACTCCCTCACCCTGTTCACCAGCTTCCTGCAGGAACTGGGTTCTATCCAGAGGAGTTTGCTGTATTTAGTATGAGCTCGTTTGGGAGGCTGGGGCCACATATTCATCCATTTTACAGATACACCATTGAGGGTATCGTTCTGAATTCTTCCACTTTACAGACGCACCATTGAGGGTATCACTCTTATTTCTTCTGCTTTTACAGATGCACCATTGAGGGTATTGCTCTAATTTTTTCCACTTTACAGATGCACCATTGAGGATATCACTCTTATTTCTTCTGCTTTTACAGATGCACCATTGAGGGTATCGCTCTAATTTCTTCTGCTTTACAGTTGCACCATTGAGGGTATCGCTCTAGTTTCTTCCACTTTACAGATGCACCATTGAGGGTATCGCTCTAATTTCTTCTGCTTTACAGATGCATCATTGAGGGTATCGCTCTAATTTCTTCCACTTTCCAGATGCATCATTGAGGGTATCGCTCTAATTTCTTCCACTTTCCAGATGCATCATTGAGGGTATCGCTCTAATTTCTTCCACTTTCCAGATGCATCATTGAGGGTATCGCTCTAATTTCTTCCACTTTCCAGATGCATCATTGAGGGTATCGCTCTAATTTCTTCCACTTTCCAGATGCATCATTGAGGGTATCGCTCTAATTTCTTCCACTTTCCAGATGCATCATTGAGGGTATCGCTCTAATTTCTTCCACTTTCCAGATGCATCATTGAGGGTATCGCTCTAATTTCTTCCATTGTTCTGAATTTTTTCCGCTTTTAATTTCTTCCACTTTCCAGATGCATCATTGAGGGTATCGCTCTAATTTCTTCCATTGTTCTTAATTTCTTCTGCTTTTAATTGCTTCCACTTTACAGATCGCTCTAATTTTCTTGATCAACACCACAGGGTGTCTGTATTTCACTTGCCTGATTGATTCGAGGATGTGTTATGAAAACAAGCGTGAAATAAAGCCCTGCCACATCATCATCATCATCATTCTCCTGCCCGTGATGGGCGTAGAGGAGAGATGAGAGACACTCTTGAAGCCAGCCGTCGCCAACCGGTCCTGTCCTCCGCCTGTCGCACCAGCGTGGGGCCATCCAACCTGGTCCATTCTTTGATGTTGTCCATCCAGCATTTGGCTTGTCGTCCCCTTCGTCTGCCGCCTCCCAGTGTACCCTGGAGGACCGTTTTGGGCAGTGAGTTGTGGCGTGTGACATGCCCGAACCACGACAGCTTCCTGTTCTTGACTGTTGCCAGGAGGGGTTCTTGTGGGCCTGCGAGTGTTGTTATTTGGCTCCACACAAAGTCGTTTGTCTTCCGATCTTGCCAAGAGATCCCGAGCAAGCGCCTGAAGCATTTAGTTTCAAACGTCTGGATTCTCTTGGTGGTCTCTGCTGTCATGGTCCAGCTCTCGCATCCATACAGCAGGATGGGGAGCACCAGGGACTTGTACAGCTTCATCTTCGATGGAAAGCCGATCTCTCTGCTCTTCCAGATCTTGTTTAGCTTTACCATTGCTGCTGTTGCGATCGCTAGTCTGGTCTTGATTTCTGTTGTAGAGCGACCGTCTTTGGTGAGAGTGGCGCCAAGGTATTTGAAAGCGTCCACTTCTTCAAGCTGTTGCCCGTTCATGTAGATTTCAGCATGGGTGTTGGTTGTGCTGTTGACCAGGACTTTGCTTTTTTCTGTGCTCACTTCCATTCCGTGTGCACCTGCACTTTCTTCCAGTCTCATGGTCAGGTCTTGTAGTTCTTCGTTGCTGCCTCCCATCAGGTCGATGTCATCTGCGAACCTCAGGTTGTTGATGGTTCTTCCTCCGATGGAGACAGTGGAGTGGAAGTCATGGAGGGCTTCACGCATGATGTTCTCCAGGAAGAGATTGAACAGCACGGGAGAGAGTAGGCAGCCTTGACGGACTCCAACTGTGGTCTTGAAGTAGTCCCCTATCTGGTTGTTGAGGAGAACTGCGCTGCTGGCAGTGTTATACAGCGCCTGGATGGTTTGGACGAGACTTTCCTCTATGCCAAACTTTCTTAGCACCTGCCACAAACCCTTATGCCACACCCTGTCGAATGCTTTTTTAAAGTCTATGAAGTTGTGGAACAGGTCTCTCTGATGCTGCAGATGTTTCTCCATCATTATCCGGCAGGTGAAGATCTGTTCTACTGTGCTTCTGCCCGCCCTAAATCCAGCTTGTTCTTCCGCAAGGTGTTCTTCCGCTTCTTTCTTCAGTCGATTCAATATGACTCTGAGCATGATCTTGCTGGTGTGGCTAATGAGACTTATTGTTCTGTAGTTCTGGCATTGGCGCATATTTCCCTTTTTGGGCAGGGGGATGATGAGTGATTGAGTCCATTCTGTGGGCCACTGTTTTGTCTCCCAGATCTTCTGACAAATCGATGTTACACGAGTGACCAAATCATTCCCTCCATGTTTGAGCAGCTCTGCTGGGATATTGTCTGCTCCAGGTGATTTCCCTGCTGGTAGGCTGCGGATGGCTTCTTCCACTTCTTCTCTCATCACTGGTAGCGGTGAGGATTCCCTCAATGGTGTTGAGTCCCCCTGAAACAAACTGTCATCTGGCTGTATTGGGTAGTTGTATAGTTCTTGGCAGTACTGCGTCCATCTGTTCAGAACAGCGGAGCTTTCTGTCAGCAGCTCGCCTGAGGTATCCTCGATGACTGACGATCTGTTTTGCTGCGTCTTGGTAAGGTTTTTCAGTGTGGTGAAGGCATGTTTGCTGTTTCCTTTTTTCATGCCTTTCTCGATGTTCTCACACTGGTTGTTGATCCATTGTTCTTTGGCTTCAGTCATTTTCTTCTTTACAAGGTTGTTGGTTTTACGATACTGTGCGGCTTCTTCAGGGCTGGAGTTTTTCGTCTTCTTCAGTGATCTTCTGTTGTCGCAGAGGTCAAGGATGTCATTTGAGATCCATGCTTGGTGTTTCTTCCTCTGTCGCCCCAGTACCTCCTCTGCTGTTTCGCGGACTGCCTCACCAAAGTTGTTTGTGAGGTCGTTGATGTCGCTGTCCAGGAAGTTGAGTGCCGCGAACCGCCCCCCGAGCTGTGCCTGGAATGCCTCTTCTATCTCTGGATCTTTTAGCTTTTCCAGGTCAAACTTGATGCGTGGCTGCGCAGCTTGGTACTTCTTTTTCAATTTGATCTTCATTGTGAGCAGCACGAGGTCGTGGTCGCTGCCTATATCAGCTCCAGGGTATGTCCTCGTCTTTGCTTTATTAATGCTTGATTTGAAGCGCCGCGGTGTGAGGACAAAGTCGATCTGGTTGTGAGTCTTTCCGTTCGGCGCATGCCAGGTTGTTCTTCTTGACAGTTTGTGGGGGTAGAGGGTGTTGGCAATGGTGAGCTGTTGGGTGCAGGCAAACTCCAGAAGGCGAAGTCCCCTGTCATTAGTTTCCCCTGTGCCAAATTGACCCACTGTTCCAGCCCAGTTTTTGTAGGCATCTGGGCCGACTTTGGCGTTGAAGTCCCCCTGAACTATGATGATGTCTTTCCTGGGGCTTTTCCGATGGTGTCTTCTATTTTCTCATAGAATTCTTCAACCACCTGGTCTTCGTGGCTGGTAGTTGGAGCATACACTTGTATGATGGTGATGTTCTTTGGTTTGGCTGATACCCGAATGCTGATGATTCTGCTGTTGACAGGCGTGCAGCTCATGATGCATCCAATGACTTCTTTGCGTACGATGAAAGCTACGCCATTTTCATGTAGTGACTCTTCGCCACTGTACCACATCTTGTGTCCTTCCTCTGTGATTGCTTCTCCGAAGCCTGTCCATCTTACTTCCGATATACCCACAATGTCCCATTGGTAGCGTCTCAGCTCGTGTTCTAGTTCTTTTACTTTGCCGCACTGATGGAGTGTACGGACATTCCAGGTTCCAATGATAGCTTTTTCCGTTGGCAGTTTGAATGATGTCTTTGCCCCAGTAGCTAACTTTTCACTTCCACCCTGGTGCTTGTCAGTGGTAAGCGCGGTCGTTTGTAACCCGGGCCCCGACCGATCCGGTATGTTGTTGGCTATAGTGTCTCTCATATCTTTTCTGTGGGCTTAGGTTAATCCTTGGTGGCGCCAATCCCCTCTCCAAGTCTCCTGCTGTGACAGGTAGTACTGGGCTACAGCTTGCCAGTAGCAGACCTATTTGTCTGACCTGCCACATAGTCTTAGTCTAATAATAGACCTCCATTGCATTATCTGGTGTCACCTGCGCAGCATGACAGTCCCTACTGGACGAAGGTGCTCCATAAGAGTCCCTGTTTACGTTGTTATCCTTGTTTTTCTTGTTTTTTCTGGCCATGATTTTGCTTGGGAAAGCATGATGGTGGTTTCCCATTGCCTTCCATTGGTTTGTGTACGGTCTCTCTACTAGCCTTGGTCGTTCCCACGACAACCTACAAGGCAGTAGGGGTGATTTTTTTTCAGGGTTTACTCCCTTAGTCTTATTCTCTCCCGAGATATCCACAAGGCAGTGGTGATATTTACCCATAGCTGGGGGTCTGGTTTGTGGGCACCAAGGCATATCCACATGCCGGTGGGCTGCACGTCTGGGGGCCATACCTCCTCCAAGTCCCTCAAGAAAGCTGGAGGGAAAGAGAGCACCAGGTAGACTCGGGGAGACAATATTGGATATACTTGCAGGGTGGCTGAGGACAGAGAGGGTGGAAGATGTGCTTGCGACAACATGGGCTAGATACATTTGGAGGGCCATGATTGCCAACACCATGCGGCAGGGCACTTGATGATGATGATGATGATGATGATGATGATGATTGCATTGTCACTGTCATCGCCATTCTCATCAAATTAACATTGTAAAAAATATGCTTCAGATTCTGTGGGCCTTTGTGCCTTACTTTCATGATGACCTCAGTTTTGGTGGGTCTGGAGATGTGTTGGAGAATCGAAATGAGCAGTGTGGGGGTCATGACCCAGAGGTAGTACAGAGAACAGGACAGTCATCATCATTATCAAGTGCCTTGCCACATGGCGTTGGTGATCATGGCCCTCCACATGCATCCATCCCTTGTTGCCTCAAGCACATCCTCCACCTTCTCTGTCTCCAGCCACTCCGCAAGTCCGTCCAATATTTTTTCCCTGTGTCTACCTGGTGCTCTCTTTCCCTCCATCATGGGACAGTTCTTACTCTCTCACATACAGCCAGTTTTTACTCTCTCACATACAGCCAGTTTTTACTCTCTCACATACAGCCAGTTTTTACTCTCTCACATACAGCCAGTTTTTACTCTCTCACATACAGCCAGTTTTTACTCTCTCACATACAGCCAGTTTTTACTCTCTCACATACAGCCAGTTTTTACTCTCTCACATACAGCCAGTTTTTACTCTCTCACATACAGCCAGTTTTTACTCTCTCACATACAGCCAGTTTTTACTCTCTCACATACAGCCAGGTTTTACTCTCTCACATACAGCCAGTTTTTACTCTCTCACATACAGCCAGTTTTTACTCTCTCACATACAGCCAGTTTTTACTCTCTCACATACAGCCAGTTTTTACTCTCTCACATACAGCCAGTTTTTACTCTCTCACATACAGCCAGTTTTTACTCTCTCACATACAGCCAGTTTTTACTCTCTCACATACAGCCAGTTTTTACTCTCTCACATACAGCCAGTTTTTACTCTCTCACATACAGCCAGTTTTTTACTCTCTCACATACAGCCAGTTTTCTACTCTCTCACATACAGCCAGTTTTTACTCTCTCACATACAGCCAGTTTTTACTCTCTCACATACAGCCAGTTTTTACTCTCACATACAGCCAGTTTTTACTCTCTCACATACAGCCAGTTTTTACTCTCTCACATACAGCCAGTTTTTACTCTCTCACATACAGCCAGTTTTTACTCTCTCATAAATAGCCAGTTGTTGTCATGTATAGTCAGTTTTTTTGGTTTTTTTTGGTTTTTGTTGTTGTTGTACCTCATAAAATATGATATGAATTAGAATATCATGGCCACTTTGAGACTTCTTAGCTCAGCGCCCTTTATCATGCTTGTGTGTGTGTGTGTGTGTGTGGTTGTTTTTTTGTTTGTGTTGTGTGTGTGTGTGTGTTTGTGTGTGTGTGTGTGTTGTGTTGTTTGTGTGTGTGTGTGTGTGTGTGTGTGTGTTTGTGTGTTTGTGTGTGTGTGTGGGTAGGTGTGGTGTGTGTTGTGTGTATGTATGTGTGTGTGTGCTAGGTGACCCAGAGAGAATGTCAATTTGGGTCAAGGGTCGCATGCCTAATAGGCTGACTGGTTCAGCATTCTTTGTGTGTGTGTGTGTGTGTGTGTGTGTGTGTGTGTGTGTGTGTGTGTGTGTGTGTGTGTGTGTCTAGAGAGAAAAATATATGATGACAACATGGATCAAGGGTCACACATCTAGCTGGTTGAGTGTGCCCTAAGCTCCGCATCTTTGTGTGTGTGTGTGTATCTGTGTGTGTATGTGTGTGTGTGCATGTGTGTGCGTGTTGTTGTGTGTGTTGTGTGTGTGTGTGTGTGTGTATGTGTGTGTGTGTGTTGTGTGTGTGTGTGTATTGTGTGTGTTGTGTGTGTGTGTGTGTTGTGTGTGTGTGTGTGTGTGTGTGTGTGTGTGTGTGCTAGCTTTGGTTATTCCATCCCTGTAAAGCGCAATGAGCATGCTTTTGACATGGACTATGTGCTACCTACGTGAAATTATTATTATTATTATTGATTGTTGTTGTTGTTACTATTGTTGTTGTTATTATTATTATTATTGTTATTATTACATTGTCTGTCTGTTCAAACAGGAGGCAGAGGACAAGATACGATTAGCTGAGCTGGAGAGACATAAGATGCAAGAACGTCTGCGCCTTCGAGAGATGTCGACATCTGTGGCCATGCGCAGACCTATACCTTTACCTGACCCTGACCCCTTCGTCACCCACCGTGGTAAAGGTGAGTCGTGAGGTGTATGTTAGTAATGGGCAGAAGGGGAGGAAATGGCCGCATGAGAACATCTGATAATGGCCTACCTGTTTTATGATGTATGTATTTGGTTAGTTGATTTCTGTCTTAATCCCTTCCCTGCCATAGTATTTGTGACCTTTTGCATTGCTGTCTGCCGGGACAAAAATCTTGCTTTTTTCTGGTATGTTCACTAATTTGTTCACTGCTCATTCATTTCATAAGATATCTGTTCAGTTTTTGGCATGTTTTTCCCCTTATATCCTTGGATATGGTTTGATGTCATAGTTTTTTGATTTGGTTGAAAAATAGTATGATTAGAGCTGATATAATAGCCTTTTTCTAAAAAAAATAATGCTTTCGGAACATACATACACACAGTAGCACGTAAAACCACACAAAACGGAACAAAATTTGTTTTTTGTATATAATAAACATCAGGCGAAAAAGTTTTCTTACTGTTATTACTCTCGATGAATGTTTTTCTCTGCAACAGTCAATAATTTCTTTGGTGTAGCACAGTGGAGGAAGAGACAGAATAGGCAGTTGTTCCGCCATCTTGAATCACATCATCAGGTTCCACACTTTCTGATGCTAATTAGACTAATGTTCAAT
Source organism: Monoplex corrugatus (assembly GCA_030674185.1). NCBI lineage: Eukaryota > Metazoa > Mollusca > Gastropoda > Littorinimorpha > Ranellidae > Monoplex > Monoplex corrugatus. Next base: position 32,724,275 of record JAPXFY010000025.1, on the reverse strand, counting down.
TCTCTGAATGGTCAGAGGGAAAAAAACTGCACTTTGACATCTCCACAAGAGGTTGGCCAAGTTTGTAGTGTTATCTCCCATATTCTCCCCCCCCCCCCCCCCCCCCCCCCCCCCCGAAATGTTGATGATGAAAATCCCCCGTGGCAGACACAGTTGCGAGCGTACGGACATGTCAAAACAGCCCTGTAGTAGACACGGCATAAGCAGGGAAGAGGTTAAACTCAATCGCTTCGTGCCGGAAAAAAATATCTGTCACTTTACTGCTTGGAGACGTGATGTCGATTTATTGACGGCGGACATTCGTTTTTTGTTTTTTTTTACGTCAGAAGCATCAGTTATAGGGAAAGCACACTGAGAACTGAAACTAGGGTATGTTTACAGCAGTTATTTACCTTAGACCGTTTGTGGCTATGTGAAACAAAGACAACAGTAGCCTTTTTTCAGCCTACCTGCGACATGCAATTTCGCAAATGGCGTCAAGGAAAGCAAGTTGAACCTCACAATTTTGTAAATATTTTGTGTTCTGGAGCAACTGTATGCAAAAAGTGACAACTACCAGTAATCTTTTGATTTTAAACATCCATGGCATGGAAATTATGTTCTGGACTTCATCTAAAACTTTCACAGTGTGTGTTCATAGCCATCCAAAAAAAAAAAAAAATTACCCCCTTTTGGATACCTATTTGGATACCTCATCATTTACAGGTATATGAAATACCATAAATAAGGTAAGATTATTTGTAAAGATCTAATCCTGGTTTTCTGTATCACTTCACTTTGTTTGTCTACTTTATTTGGTTGTTTTTCTATATTTTTTTAAAATGTGCTAAAAATCTTACGAATTGAAGACTGCGACTTGATTGAGTCAACACCTGTACATGTTCATGGTATCTGCCCATTATCAATCAGTAGAAGCAAACATCTGTTGGGAACTTATTGCCATTTGATGAAGGGGGCTGTTCCTGTGCTTTCACACTTGAAACAACCCTGTATATGTTCTGTCTTGTCTATGTGTGTGTGTTTGGTCAGTTCAAGAATAAAAGACTATGTCAATCTTGAACATAAGACCAATATGTTGTATGTATTTCTCTTCTCTCTCACAGTTGTGTGTACGGTAGTTGCAGGGTATAAGGATAGGCTTGGGCGCTCCTTTTTTGAGGAGTGTTCTGAGCTTACTGTTTTTGTACTTTGTATCTCAGTTTGACTGAAAAATCGAACTGAACGTATAGTCCTTCGGAAGGGGACGAAAAACGAGTCGGACCCGTGTGCCTTCTGGCTGGGCACGCTAAAGATGCCACAGCAGTTGAAAATCGTGAAGAGCAGGGCATTGCCCGGCTGCCTTGGTATGAAACATTGGAGAGACAGTTTGATTTCCCAGGTCCCACCCCTTGAAGACCAAATCGCCTTCTTACCTTTCTGAAGTCTTGGTTAAAGAAAAAAGTGAATATGAATTTCACTTTGAAGTCAGGTAGAGGGGATGGGCGCTCGCCCTTGTGGTGCTGGCCCTGGGAGAAGTTGAGGTCTCTGCCACCTCACTCCCCTATGACCCCAGGGTTATGGAACAATCTAGGTAGGACCTCAGGACGTGACCAAGCTCATAGGGGTTTATGTGCAGTCTTCAAGGCTTGTACCGTGATCATTCTGGATCTTCTCCATCACATGGCACCTGTGACATTAGTGCATATGGAATTCATTCCTAGCGTGTAGATGTCTTCTTGAGAAACTGAAACTGTTACTATTATTATTATTATTACATGCTGATCCTCCCTCGTAATAGGAAAAAGAGATAGTGAGTGTGGCTCAACCATTTTGTTCCTATCTGTTGCAGGGGCCTTTGTGGAAGCAGACTTTGCGAAGAAAGAAGATGAGAAATTGACGGAGAAGGAAAATGAAGAATTAAATGAGAAGGAAAATGAGGAACTGACTGAGAAGAAAAACAAAGAACTGACTGAGCAGGATGCAGGAGAAGAGAAGGAAAATGAGGAACTGACTGAGCAGGATGCAGGAGAAGAGAATTAAAATAAACTGTCTATACATTGTGCGCCTGCAAACACACATCCCTTCCCAAATACACACACACAACCTTCCCAAATACACACACACAACCTTCCCAAATACACACACACATCCCTTCCCAAATACACACACACAATCCCTTCCCAAATACACACACACATCCCTTCCCAAATACACACACACAACCTTCCCAAATACACAAACACACTTCCCTTCCCAAATACACAAACACACATCCCTTCCCAAATACACAAACACACATCCCTTCCCAAATACACAAACACACATCCCTTCCCAAATACACAAACACACATCCCTTCCAAATACACAACACACATCTTCACAATACACAACACCATCCCTTCCCAAATACACATACACACACACACACACATCCCTTCCCAAATGCACAGGCACACCCTTTCCCCCTCCCCACATACTGAGGCATATATGCAGGCATGCACTTGCACACCCCCCCACCCCCCACACACACCGCGACGCACACACACACACACACACACACACAATTAGGCATGTACGCCTATGCACACATACATGCACGCATGCACACTGAGGCAGGTGTGTTTCCTTGAGACAAATTTCCAACAAAATTCCAGGTATTTTGGACTCGGTGTATGTTCGGATATCACCGATCTTTCACTCAGGCATGTACCCTCCCGTAGGACAAATTTCCAAAAAAATTTCCCAACTGTTTTGAATTCAGTATACGTTCCGATGTCGTTGATCTTGCCGTTTGCACAAAATATTTGCAGTATTGGGGATAACAATGTATATGTTTTATGTTTATGCATGGGTTTCTGTTGCATATTCATGTCATCATGAGGATTGTCAGAAGTTGGAACTGTGTTTTATCACTAGCTGTTGATTTTTAGCTAGAATGCTTGGGCCTCTGCAAAGCGTTAGTATTTTTTTAATCTTCTTTTGAGCCACTGTTTTCTGGAAACCTTGGCAAAATCCTGTAAGGACTGTGTGTGGCTGCTGAAATGGCAGAGCAGTTGAAAACGGACATGTGATGCCGTAATTTCTGTAGATGTATATATCGAATGACCTACAAGTTGTTTAGTTGTGGCACACACACTGGTAAGTTACAAAGGCAGCGTAATGGTGTGTTTGCTGTGTGAAGGATGTCTACGTTTTGTTTTTTTGAAAGAAATATTTTGGCTGCCCGTTTGTCTACACCACTTCAGTGTCATGATTTCCATGTTGCTCGATCTGGCCTTCCAGCACATCTCCAATTCCATCACAATATGTCACCATGAGAGCAGGTCATGAGTCATGAAGGACTGCAGAATCTGGTAAAAATTTTCACAATGCTAAGACGATGAGAATGCAGATTGTAGTCTTGATGGTTTTGAGGTCTGTCATAGGATTGAGATGGCTTGATAAGGCCGTATTCTCCATTTACTTTCAGAATATGTTCTGATGTCGACAGGGCCAGAGAGAGAGAGACTTGTGGTAGTGTTGGTCGAGAGATTTTATGCAACACCCTCCGTGATTCATTTATAAAGCGGATGAGATGTGACTGTGTGGTCCCAGTCTTCCCAACAAGCTCATAGCGGCTCAACTATGGGTAGGAGTCCATTAGGGCTAAAAAAATCCTGTATTATGTTTTAAAGTGATGTAGCTTCACAAAACTCATCACTTTTCTGAAAAACGTTTGTTTTTCATACTGTAATGGCATATAGGGGACTCTTAACAGTGCCACAAATAGTTGTTAAAATTCTGTTTATCTGTTGCATGCATTTGTTAAATCGTTTTTCATTTTATGTTTATACTATTTTGTATTTTATAATTCTTTACTCATTTCCCTTGGAAGTAGTGGTGGACAGTGTTGTTTTACAAATACATTCATAAAATCATTTAGTTCCAAACTTTTAATCTAATTTTTTATTGATTCCAAACTTTTAACATTTCTTTTTTTTTTTTTTTATTGATTCCAAATTTTTAATCTACACTAAGGTTTTCTTTTATTGATTCCAAATTTTTAATCTACATTTTTTATGGATGTGGAGTGGCTACAGAATTAAATGGCCCTGTGATTGAACACAAGGTAAAAATTTGTTGTTGTTCTGCTGAGAACATATCTGATACTCTGTCATTCAAACAAATGTCCATAGGTTGAAGACTTTCTAAAATTGTTCTGCATCCTCTCTAGAGCGGTTTTGAATGGCCTGTTTATGTAGGTGGCTGGCCAAACTGTGATTGTTTGTTTGGTTGGTTTGATTTTGTAAATTAAGTATTTTTACAGATTGGAAAATGGCTCTAGAAATCATTCTGCTGTTCCTTTTTGAATGAATCATATTTGTTATCATTAAGAAATATGAATGATTAATTTTTAATCTGGGTCCTACGCAAATGAATTCTATTCTGCACTCTACACAAACTTTCCTTTTATTTGTCAGTGTGTATCAAGTGAGTTTAAAAGCCATGATTGCCAAGCTCCATGAGTGTGCATTAGGCAGGAGATCATAATTCTGACTTGTCCCATTGCTTGTGGTTATATATTTATTTGTTCATTTGTATATTTATCTGTTATGTGTGTGTTTAATATTTTGATTGTCATTTATTGTTTTACCAAACAATTTTACCAAAACCCCGTCTTCTGTACCCAGAAAAAAAAAACAAACGATATCTAACAATTCCTGTCAGTTGCTTTATCTACTTGCAAACTAGTAATGAAGAAACGGCTGGAAAAAGCAGTGACCTGCGAAAGAGAGGCGTCAAAAAATGTTTATTATTTATCTATCTATTCACTTATTTATTTTGTTATGCATTTCAGATACCTGTGAAAGAAGAATCAAAAATATATGTTATTTATTTATCTGTTCACTTATTTATTTATCTATTATGCACATATTTTTGGTGCTACCCCCATGTCTGTGCCACTTTTGTGTCTCTAACCCTGCAATGCGTATTTCAGCTCTCCAAACCCACCAAAAATGAAAAAAATGAAATTACCATGAGAGCAAGGCACAAAGAGCCACAGAATCTGGGACAATAATTATTGTTGCTGTAGGATCTTTGATGTGTGTTAGTTGCTTGCTGAACATGGGACCTCTGTCTGTAGAAGAGAGAGATCCGTGCTTTGATTTGATATTTGTGATTTTGGAGGAGATTGATTCTTGTTTGAGGAGACGCAGAACAAACTTAAGTCCTCTATCTATCTCAGCCCAAGTGAATAAAAAAAATATTTTTAAAAAAGAATGAATGAAAGGGACTAAATGGGGAAAAATGTTAGTGGAATCAAAAACAAAGATATCTCTTATCCTTGTTTTTAGTTGATTTTAAGTATTAAGCATTATGATCTACCATTGAGTTTATGTCCCGTTGATAATTGGATCTCATTGTGAGTGTGTGTGTGTGCCTGTGCGCGCACATACGTGCATGTGTGCGTGTGTGTGTGTTGTGTGTGTGTGTGTGTGTGTGTGTGTGTGTGCACATTGTTAAAAGTTGTATGGACAAAGATGTGTTGTGTTACTGTTCATGGTGGATGGCATTCTAGTCAAAATGACATCTCAGTGGATATGTACAATCAGAACACTCTCTGATGGTCTGAGTGTTTGAAGGTTGATATTAGCAAAAACCCAAAACCCATCGTATATATTGAAATGGTACCAATGAATTGAATTATCTCATTCTAATACGTGCAGCTCATTTTGGTGTCAGAACTTACGTCTTCTCTTATTGTTGAGTTTGGAAATTTTCACCAACTTGTACCAATCGTTAAACACTGTGACTTTGATACAGACATCAGTTGTGTGCTTTGGTGTAAGATTTTAAGAAATTCCCAGGCTGCTTACAGTGCAACAGAAAGCTTACAGCGCAAATATTTTCGTTTTTTTTTTTTTTTGCGCCATAGTAATGGCATGAATTTAAAAAGACATTAAGTGTTCATGATTGTCTCAATTTGTTTGGTACTTTTTAGTTGATGATCAAACCATGTATCACATTTTAATTACTGTCTGTATCCATGTGATCAGCTCCTGTGCCTTCATTGTTCTTGTAGGGAAAAATGTCAAATTACCATGTTACTATTTTTGATACAGTAGTTAGAGCATCTCAGCAACGTTTTTAATGCCATAATTTTACATAATATACTGATTTTCATTCCTTGCCGATTCATTCCACAATGCTCTGCTGGTGTGTATTTTAAGTTTATAATGCGTGAAGTTTTATCTGAGATTTATCTGGACATCAGAGTGCACCTGAACAAGGCTCTGTGTTGGAGCGTAACGGCTGTATGGTAATCTTGTGGTTGCCGTATTGGATTTGTTACCAGAATCAGTGCCCTTGGATATCTTTGAGGAATTGCTTAAACTTGATTGTCATCAGTGTATAGCAACTAGTTCAGTCAAATTTTTCTTTCTTCCTTTTTTCTGTGTATTATTAGTTTTGATAGAGTTGAAGGGGAGGGGTTGTCATATGACATGGCTGAACCACGCTACTTATGTTTGTCACTGTGGCCATGACATCATACTCATAGCCCTATAGAGTTTGGAGTTTGTATAGGTGGGGTTCATTGCTCTTGAACAATTCCATATGTGCTCCACCCAAATCTGTCAGCAGTTATCTGGCAGACGCCTTGAGCCAGTACAAAACTCCTGAACACTGGCAGAGTCTTTAGATGGAGAGGGGAGAAGGTGATCTATCAAACAGTACATCAGAATGACTAGAGCGTAAAGAGAGACGGCAGACAGGCCAGTTCTGTCATGTTGTGAGCTGGGATAGCTCTATGCACTGGCAGCAAACTTTGGCCTTGTGGTGACTGAGCTTTGTAAAAAGTTTCTGTCATTATATCCGTTCATACATGGAACTTTTATATAACATACATACATGCATCTACATACATTTAAATGTTTCGCAGGAAAGGAATTTCTTGTATAATTTTTCTTTTTGTTTTGGTTGCCCCCACACACATGTCAGAATTGATACTGCAGATCGTATAATTACCTTATGAAATGATGATAAAACAAATGTGGAGTTCTTGCCCAAGAATTGATGTGCATATGTATAATAATTTTGTTGATTTTGACAACAAAGAATTGTCTGTATTCTGTGATTATCTATTCAGATTGGTAACTTGTCCCGCTGCCATGTTTGTTGTCTCATTCCAGTGGTCATGATTTACACCAGCATACTCTTTTGTAAGATTGTGTGTGTGTGTGTGTGTGTGTGTGTGTGTGTGTGTGTGTGTGTGTGTGTGTGTGTGTATGTGTGTGTGTGTGTGTGTGTGTGTGTGTGTGTGTGTGTGTGTGTGTGTGTGTGTGTGTGTGTGTGTGTGTGTGTGTGTGTGTGTGTGTGTGTGTGTGTGTGTGTGTGTGTTTTGTTGTGCGTGCGTGTGTGTGTGCGTGTGTGCGTGCGTGCATGCGTTCGTGCGTGCTGGAGATAGTGGGGAAGAGAAAATTCAAAGGGAACGTTTTTGAATATGTTTGTTTAGGAGAGTTGTTCAACATGTGACAGACCTGAGTGACAAAGGGAAACAATTGGTTTTCATTCCTTGGAAAGATATAAATCAGAATCGCTCATCAATTTTTGCTTCCTTGAGATTCCAAGAGATCAGTGTATGTTGTATGTTCCTGACATTGACGATCTCTAAACTCTTGAGGTGGTACTTGAACTTGATATATGCTTCCCATTTATTCCATCCACTAAAGTTGTCAGTGCAGTTTGGGATACCTGTTCCGAGACATGTTTTGTATTGATGTCATTCATTTTTAAAGAGAGAGGTGTATCATTTACTCCAGCTACACTAACCAGTTCCAACTGATCTATATCTGTTGTTTCTTTCAGTTAGTGAAGACGTCAGTATAGGCGTATGTAGGCAAGGAACGAGATCTGTGTATTTTGTACTGTTCTTGAAATGCACTTTTTGCTGTTATAATGTCATTTGTAAGTTGCTTGAGTTGTATGGGTTCGTTTTTAATGTATATTTTTTTGTATAGATACATGCATGCTGAGAAGGTAGGCAGTCACTTTATGTGTGTGTATGTGTGTGTGTGTGTGTGTGTGTGTGTGTGTGCGCTTAATTGTTTCAGGTGAATGTTTCTTGAAGTTTCTTGATTTACAGGACATAGATATTTGAGTCTAACTGCTTTAATGTCTAATTGATCAGTTTCTTGTATATCGTGTGTGTGTGTGTGTGTGTGTGTGTGTGTGTGTGTGTGTGTGTGTGCGCGCACAAGCACTTACCTGCAGTGCATGAAAGAGGAGGGGTGAGATTAGTAGCATGAGCATGAAAGAGAGGTAAAGCCTTTAGGTTTCATGGCATTTTACACTATTTTTTTTCAAAAGCTTTTAGACTTCTTGTTGGAAAGAGATGAAGATAGGAAAGAGAATGTATGTATATCTTACGACATTTTCCATTTAATATTAAAAAAAAAAAAACGGCTTGTGGATGCTCGTAGAAAAGGGCCTGTAGAAATGCACCTTATAATGATGGATAGTATTATGGTGAACATAAACCAATTCTTGTTTCATTTGTCTCTTCGTATACAACATTTTGTTGTTTTTGTTATTGTTATTGTTGCTGTTATGTTTACAGCTTGCATTATTACATATTGTAGCTGTACGCTGTGCTAGAAATTTCCTCTTTTCTGTTACTCTCTTTGTTTCTGCCATGCTGCTTTGCTTTCTGTCATGTCTTCCCATCATTTTCTGTCTTGCTGGTCCATTCACCTGTATGTGTTCAGTAAAGTCTTACTTTAAGGATTGATAATTGTGTACACATATCAAGTGCATTTTTGGCTTAGGGAAATGAGATCTGCGGAAGCAGTTTTAAGCAATACCTCCTGTGTGATAAATTGGACGGAGTGGTCAGCACCAGGCGCATCTCCTTAAATGATGTGCGTGAATGCATTGTTATGTGCACTTAATTTTCTGTTCTTTTTTCGTTTTGTTTTGTTTTGTTTTCTGTTGAAGTAGTGTGTATTGTAAACAGTTATAGGCCTGATGTGGCTCTATGCTGTCCACTGGGCTTTAATTAAGCAACAATAAGAGTAACAATAAGCTGTACTCGTAACTTGCATTATTACATATATTTTGGTTTTATTGTGGTGGTTGGCCCTTGAGATTGAGGAAGACCTTTCCTAGCCATCTCATAGGAGGTGGCTTTGAGTATAGGACCTTGTGCTTGAAATAGGTTACAGTGATGGTGCCATTGTACGCCAACTGAATCTCTCTTGGCTTTGGAAATTTATTTTTTACTGTGTTATTAAATTTGTAACAAGCGGCGTTACATTTATTTTGTTACAGGATCACTCGTGGTCTTGGAAGCTTTTGTTTTTACAACATGAGCATTAAATTTGTAACGTGCGTTTTAAGATTTATTCTGTTGAAGATCGTTCACTTGGGTCTTGGAAACTTTTGTTTTTTACTATTATGAAATTTGTAACCTGCATTATTACATTTTTTTTTCGTACAAATCAACAAGGACTATTGCCTGTTAGTGTTCTTTTTCCCTTCATAATCCAAAAATTATGCTGAATTATGCACATTGTGTGTGTGTGTGTGTGTGTGTGTGCGTGCGTGCGTGCGTGCGAGTGTTTGTCTTTCAGATTAGACCATCTTTGGTTCTTGGTGGTTCACATCTGTAGCTAGTTATATATATTGAAAATGTTATGTCTTTAAATGGCTTAGACCTGCTTCATCCCTATTCTTTTTTTTGACCCCAATGTAAAATAATTTTACTGTTTCTGGCGAATGATAAGCTTTGTTGCGATTTTCCACCAATCTGTAATCAGTATCCGCCACGGCAAACACAGGTGATGTTTCTAACCATGTGTATATATATATGTGTGTATGTGATTTTATTCATGCCATTTTCATGAAACAAAGTGGTTTTAAACAGAATTATTATGAATATATGCTTAAAAGAAATCACTACAAATATTTGTGATTTTGAGGATTTGTTAATTAAATGGCCTTCAAGCAATGTTTATGGTTGTTTTTGGTCAAATGATGGATGTAATCATTTTGTGTGATGGCTGGTCATGAAATTGGTGAAAGGGAAGACTCAGACTTCATCTTTTAGCTGGAGCATGTGCTCATATGTGTGTGCGTGTGTGTGTGTGTGTGTGTGTGTGTGTGTGTGTGAGAGAGAGAGAGAGAAGTGTGTGTGTGTGTGTGCGTGCATACTTTTGTGCTTACGTGTGATGCAGAATCATTAGGTGTTCTGTGCTTCCCCCGTGGAGATGCCGGGGGCTCATTAACTTAGTATATGCATAGTATCCCCACTTTCTGGAAATTCTGTGCTGGAAATTTCTCTCTTTTCTGTCACTCTTTGTCTTATTCCTTTGCTTTCTGTCATTTCTTCCTATCATTTTCTGCCTAGCTGGTCCATTCATCTGTATGTGTTCGATAAAGTCTTACATACGTTCTCTTGAGATTGATAATTGGGTACATGTATCAGAATCAAATACATTTTTTGGCTCTAGGGAAATGGGATATGCAGAAGCAATTTAGGTGATTTAGGTATGTTTTTATGTACATGCCCTTAGTTGTGTTTACATTTGTATTCAGATATGTTTTTTAAATTCCCTGTGTGATAAATTGGAGGGAGTGGTCAACGCCAGGGGCATCTCCTTAAGATTGTGTGCATGAATGTGTTGCTATGTGTAGGCCCTACTTCATTAATTTTTTTCCTTTTGAAATATTGTGTGTGTGTTTAAATGCTTATAGCCATGATATGGCTGTACGCAGTTAGCTGGGCTTTAATTTAACAAAAATAACGGGTGTTCTGTGCTAGGCTTATAGGGAGTACTTTTTCCAGCAATAGACACTTGGATTACATGAAGGTACAAGTAAAAGATTGTCCCATGACTTGTGCGGTCTGTGGGAAGTGAACTGTAGACTTCTGGTTATCTCCTGTTTGGTATTACAAGGACATTGGGTACAGACATAGAGATGGCGCACTGAAAACGAGATGGATGCAGCAGTGTAGACATGGGCCCATGTGATGAGAATGGCCCAGAAATGAGTCCACTGGAGGAGTGATGTTGCAGATGTATATATATATATATATAGCTCCTCAAGAAGCCTTCAGGAATAAGTGTTGGGGACATAATTACGAGTGGTAGTACTGGTACCCTGGTCACCCATCCATTCGGCAACCAAGCTTATCATGCATAATTTTGCTGGCTGTTAGGAGCAGTGCTTTCTGTGCAGGCCTCAACAGTTCTGTTGGTTAAGCGTAGGATTCACGTTTCATGGTTGTAGGTTTGAACCCACTGGCAGAGATGCCAGCAGCTATGATTTCATCAGAGCAGCTCCAGTTTCATAGCCTTTACTCTGATATCTTTTTCCATTGCTGTGCTCTGATTCCTGATTTTCCTACATGTGTCTTTCAAGTCGGTAAACAGTGTCCAAGTTTCACACCTTTAGAGGATTGTGGAGATGACCAGTGATGTGTAGTCCATACTGTGGTCAATGGCTCCATCTGTCTGACGAGACTGTGGTGTGCTCAGTTAAGCCTTTCACTAGCAGCCGCGCATGTATTCACAGTTCTAAATGTAGCTTTACCTATCACGTTTTTGAACCATGTGAGTTTTAGCTCATAAATATTCAGAAGATTGTCATTCCAAATAGCTGACACCGTGTGTGTTGGAAAGTTGACTTTTTCAGCTTGGATTTTAAGTATTTTCATTGATTTTTTTTTTCATGTGAGTAAAGATGGTGGACAGGTTCCGACCCCAATACTTTGTGGAAGACGTCCATCGGTTTATTTTTTGATGTTCTTTGTGATGGAGAGGTGAGTGATGATGACATGATGAAGGAAACATTGTCGAAGATAAGCCTGATACTTTCGATTCAGATTCTGACTATTCTGAGGAGATAATACCCTCTACAAGCACATTGATCCAAAGGGGGCGTGGTCGTGGTCAAGGCAGACGAGTTGGTAGGGGTGTTAGGTCTAATACAGCCCCAGGAAGGTCTAATACAGCCCCAGGAAGGTCTAATACAGCCCCAGGAAGGTCTAATACAGCACCAGGAAGGTCTAATACAGCCCAGAAGGTCTATACAGCCCAGGAAGTGTTGTTATGGAGACAGAGGGACGAATGGATGAAAATGTAAACAAAGAATACCCGCAATATGCACCTGTCTGTATTTAATATTTTATGATAATTTTAAATTGCACCAACCCAAAATCAGATCAATTTGCCCAAGAGTGCTGCTTGTCAAAGGATTAAGGACCTGTTGTTATTGTTTAAAGCCCAGCCGACTGCATAGAGCCATATCAGGGCTATAACAGTTTCAGAACTATCAAAACTTCAACAGGAGAAAAAAAAAAAAGAAAGTGCACATATCAATGCATTCATGCACATAATCAAAGGACATGCTCCTGGAGTTCACCCCACACACACACACACACACACACACACACACACACACACAAAACCACCACACACACACATACAACCACACACACACACACAGCAAACTGAATTTATACAATCTCCTTCTATCAAAGGAGCATTTATTTTCTTCTTCTTTTGTTTTCATATATATAATACACAAACATTGAGCAGGAATGAATGATTACAGTTGGTAATAATTAAAAACCTTGCACTACAAACTTAACTGCAAACTCAGTCAGCGCAATTTGTATTGCAAGTATTGCACCAATGCAGTACTCTTCCACACATTTACCTCTGCCACTCAATCATGCACATAGGTGTGTGAGTGCACACACATACATACACACAAACATATGAAAAACACAACTCCGAACAATTAAGACCAGGGAATTCTCATTTTAAATGTTTTTACATTCGTAAAATGTCTTTGGAAAATTTGTCTATCCATGGACATGATTTGAGGACTAGATTTTAAAAAAAAATCCAGTACCTTGAAATGCTGAAGAGGTGACCTTATGAATTATCAGACATGCTGTAAAACCTACATTAATTTTCTCGACACTGTTCTAAGTTTTTACTTATTTTGCAAATGAGCCCTGGCGTTAGAGTCTAGTTTTATTGAAATACATACAAGTAATAAATATGCTAAGGCTTGACTAGTGCTAGTGAACATGTAAATGATTTAGAGGGCAGGTGAAATACTGACATCTTGATCTAAACCTTTCTGTGTCTGTAATTGTTTTCATGTATTCACCAGTTCTTTGGTATACTGCTCGATTATGTGAGTGTTGCATGATTTTCTGTTAAGTGTTTAGGCATAGCAAGAAATTAAGACAAAGAAACAGAAAACCAGATTCAACAGAAAATTTACTCACTTGACTTCAATAAGTTATTGCAAATCAAAGGACAATAATATTCTTTTACTGTGCCCACAATGATATTATTCCCAATCCTTTGTGCAAGTGGATAAGCTCTTGAGATGAAGACAGGGCTTAGAACGCAAACATATAGCCAACTCCACCAAAACGATCTGACAGTGACCATAAACCACAACAATTGGCAATTAAGATAGCAATGATAATGGTCATAACTGCCAGGCTAAACACATGATATGGAGAAACACCCACCCACAGCCATACCTCAGCTATGCAAAGGATTGACATTCAAAGATCAGCATCAGCCCACACTGTTCCACATCAAACCGAGTCCTTAACTAAGCACATCACAGTCTTGTCGGACAGACAGAGCCATTGACCACAGCTTGGACTACACATCACTGGTAGTCTCTGCAATCCTCTACAGGTGTGAAACTTGGACACTGTTTGCTGACTTAGAAGACACAATTTCAAGGCCCTCCATTTGGAAGAGAGAATGTCAAGGCCTCCATTTGGAAGAGAGAATTTCAAGGTTCTCAACTTGGAGGAGAGAATTTCAAGGTCCTCAACGTCTTAACTAATGCATGAAAAAAGTATACATCCTTGCTCAAGCAAAATCAGTTCTTTGGAGGAACTGCAGGAACCCTTCCTGGCAAAATCGACAAGAATAAGAACTGGGCACAAATGTTAAAAGGTCTGGCCTGCTGCTACACCCCACTGACTGAAATGGAGGATGTTGTTTGCCCTATGTCCTGTCAACCTCTCCAATGATCATACTGGTTACAGGCTAAAGGTAACACCACCAGTCAACACCAGTTGACACCAGCAGAACTGTCAGCTTGCTATGATTGACTGTATGTATAAGGCCATTATCTTGTGAGTACCAAGCACTATTCTGGCACAAATCCTAAATGTCATAAAACACTGTTAAAATAAGTGGATAAAATTAAACTCATTTCTCGAAAACAAGGATCAAAATAAAACTAGGACATGATCCAGAGTTACAGGCATGCCCATACCACTGATATGCCATTTTACATAATGGTGCACATTATTTATTGCCAGGTACGACACACAAATGTATATGCACCAACTGTGACTGATGAAACAGCTACATATTAAAGCTGTTCTTTTCAAGAGATAATAGACAAAATAAACTTTCAATCCTCTCTACAGTAGTCAGTTCAATCCTTTCTACAGCAGTGTCTTTCTTTTTGTTGGTTTTTGTCAGTCTCATTGATGAATCAGTAAATGACACCAATACTACAATATGAACGGCTGATCTTTAGACTTAACCCTTTTGCATTTACACTGCCAAATATAAAATGCCCCTTAGTATTTACCTTTTTTGACAATTTTCAGCAAATACAGTCACGCTTACAAACACACTGCTGTTTACCTAATCAAAACTACAGAAGATAGATATTTTTAACACACCCATGGAAAGTAAGTTTAGCCACTACGGTCGCTGGTAAACGGTACACACAGTGTTTCACATACAGGTCTCATGAAGAGCATGCAGCGTTTCTCCACAAACACACCACAGCACAGGACACCTAGTATTTGCTACACAGCATGTGGTAAAAAAGGTAAACATCATATCCCATAATGTTCTCACTGTTTTGAAAACCTCTCTTAAGTTGGCTGACTTCAGATTCTGACCTTATGCAGTAAAGCCGGTCAGGGTTGGATCATGAGGCCCTGGCAGGGTTACTTTTGGTTTACCCATGTATTAGCTGCTAAAATCAGCCGACACAACCTACTGGCGCCATAATGTTTACAGTCCGACATGATGCAGCATATTAAGCTGAAGGCCAGTCAACGATGGAAATTACCAACAAGGATCATGTAAGGGGGCATGAATAGACGTTTTCATTCTATTGATGCGAGACGGCATGAACGGACATTTCCATTCTACTGCTAGATCATGCGAGGCATCATCAATGCAAAAAGATTAATGGAAACAAACACAACATACATTTCCAATTTCAGATGCTGCAACCAATTACAAAGCTGTTAATAATCTTATGTCCTTTTCAGTACCAGAAAAAGAAACCATTATGAACAAGATACCAAAAAAAGAAACCATTATGAACAGATCTATACAATTCCTGGAAGTCAAAACCACAATACATGGTGGAGAATCATTGTGATGTCTGCTGTGGCAGTTACCATGAACTTGATAATGCTGACTAGTGACAGGTGACAGTTTTCTAAGTTCTTTTCACTACAAAATGAAACATTATGAACCAACATAATGTCAACAAAACACTCACAAAAAAATCTTGAACAGCCTGAAACTCATGAAAAAGACTTCAACACATTAAAGAGTTAAAACATGTTAGTCAATCTGTAATGTCACAGCTATTTTACTTAACATCATATAACTAGGTTCAGTCAGAACCTGATCAAACACAGCAAACACGGGGATAAGATTGATAAAGAAGACCTCCGCAATGTAACACATAAGATTAAAACCATAAAAATGTAACTTGCAGACTCACTCTAGACAACTCATTCCTTGCCAGATATGCACAATCCTTGCCTCTTTCAACCCAGTGGAAACGCAACCTACCCAACCTTTCTCCCAAGTACCAATCTAGCCAGCTTGTCAAGTTCTGTCCGTAACAACAGAATAAGCACCATGGTCAGTAAAGTCACAAAACTGGACACGTCAACTTCCATACATATCTTGTAATCATATTATACATTTGCACACAGTACATGCACTTCAATCCTTTGCACCATTTTCTTTCCGCATACAGAACTACAGTCTACTGACTAATCCCACGATAACAGTTGGCAGATACTAATAAGAGGTTCTCCATACACTTGCTATCCACCAACAAGGGCTGTGTCTAAAATGGACCAAGAGCGGCAAACACCTACTTTAACCATACTCAATGTTTCAATAGTCCACCCATAGACACTGCTGCTGAAGAAAAGCTGAGGAACCAGTTGTCTGGAACTGGAAAAGACACAATCATAACAGTTGTATGCTGATACTGCTTAACATCTGATCTTGTCACTGTATCACTTCCCGATCTGCTTGTTCGATGTTACTGCCATGGTTTCTCAACTCCACTGTTAGCAGATTATACCAAACCTAAAAAGTCATCAACTGTTGTAATACTCTCTTGTTACATGCAGATATTCTGATCCAAAACACCTCATCGATCTACAATTGATCCAAGATCAGTTCAAATTGGAAGAGTTTTTCTAGCATACATTCATGAAGATGCCCAGCCTGTCCCTTTATACTACTTCTCCCTTGTAGCAGTTTGGTAATCACAATTTAGTAATTCAACTTGCATCAACCAAAAGAAAAATAGTAAAAACAAATTCCAAAACAACAACATGCAACAAAACACAAAAAAATAAACAGTAACTTTGTCCCTACACCTACCATGCTGCAGTTGTCTTTGTCCCCAACTGGCACATAATAATACACTCGGTGCTACACGGTAAACTGGCTCTTCACAGGTTTGATGTCCACAATCTCTAAAACCTAAAATGCCGATTTCACCAGATCATCAGACTTAGTGCAGCCTGAAACTGCTGGAGGTAAGAGCACAAAATAACAATGAAGTATCAAAACTTAAAACTAATGAAAACAGTAAAGCTCTTACCTACATAATTACACACCCTCAGATCAGGGACAGAAAGAAATTTAAAGCCTTCAGTCATCATCTGGGAGGGCAACATTTGAAACTCTTGCAGCTGACAAGCAAACAAAACCAAAGTAACTCCAAACAAACAAAAAAAGCAGGCACGCACACACACACACACACACACGCACGCACACACACACGCAAAAGCACACATGCATCAAACTCGAAAGCTTAGAAAATACATAGGGGAAAACTGTTTCAACCTCCCCAAGTCCTGCAATCATATCGGCTGATGATAACGTAGTCTGAATGCATACTTACAATGTCAACGTGATGAGACAAATGAAGAGAAGCACTTAAAAATTCAAAACCTGTGTCCATCAACTGAATACGGTGAAGCAGCAACCTGTTTGCACACAGCTATGGCTCAACAGAATCCTAATGTTGGCACGCACACACAAGAAATATATGTCAGTGAGTGTAACTGCTACATCACTTCACACAAAGCAGGCTTGGGTCTCACACCGATAAATCACACAGGACCTACCCAAACTCCACGTCAAGATCATGCCCCGAAAGTGCGAGGGTTTATGGTCAACAGAACAGGAACCAAAACTGTAGAAAGCACCACACTAGCATATATATAAATATATATATATGTCAGCATATTTGTAGTTCAAGCACAACTCAGAATATCACTCCCGGTCCACAGTGTGTATCAACTGAAGCTCTTTCGGTGAGTGGAAAAATCCACAGAGTAAAGTTATTTTCTAGCACATTACCCACAAGTTCATTCCATTCAAAGTCAACATCATAATTTGATTCTCAAAGTTTATAGCAGAAAACATGACCACACAAAAAGAAAACCCCACGCTTTTGGTATTTCCGTTCATGTGAGACTGCTTGTAAACACAGGTGAGACATTCTTAGAAGCAACTAAGCTGTCTTATAAATAAATCCAATGAGAAACATTAAGGACTTTGAAGGTCTAATACCACTAGGAACAGAACATCAAACACAATAAGATGTTCAAACACAGGGCATGGTTAGCAAGATGAGTCCTGACGAATGCTGAATAAGCCCGCGCTAGTGAACAATCAATAAGCTAAACCTTTGGGAAAGAGACTTCAGGTGGTAGCATACAAACAGACCTTTTGCACAGATAATGTTTTTCATTTTGTTTTTGTACATGAGGGAAGCTGGTATTAGCATAATCTCAAAAATCACTTCCAAGAAAGGTGGGGTGATGGAGACTAAAAGGGATCAGAAGCTAGTCATGTTTTCTGTCCATAATGCCGAGTGTTGATATTCATAAAGAACACAACGAACAAAGCGGAAGTCAAAGAAATAAAACTAAAACAAAACAGGATCATGAACAGAACTGTAGTTCAAAAAGAAAAACAGAATCTCATATCAAGGAGAAACTTCCATCCCAGATGATCCACCTTAATGCAGAACAGGTATGTCCATGACAAAATGCACATCAACAATTTCAATGCAGAAACTATCTGCTTTGAGATCAATCTCAAACATGGTGTGCACACAAACAAAAGGCATGCCTACACCCAGCATCCCATACAAACAAGGCTACTGTGTATGAACAGAAGACATGGCTCGCACTACAACTTAACAATGAACAGAACTACTTTCATGCACACTCATGGAACGCTGGGTGCAGCACGGTACAGGAGGGGACGATAAGGAAAGATAACCAGCTGCGATGAAGAGGGACTGATGTAAGGCATGCTGAAGACGCAGGAAATCTGCAGCACAAGATGAAGACCTAACCGCTGTACACATGTGATGCCAACACAAATACAACAGCTATGTAATACACACAGGAAACGCTGAAGACATCTAGTTTCAAAGGCCGTAAACACTGCCACCACAGTAGTTTTCTATCTGACGATTTTCTCGACAGCATAAAACTGTCATTTAATAAAAAAAAAAAATAAAAAAAAATATAATAACAACAATAAAAAAAGCTATGGTCACTGAACATCTTTCTAGTATTGTCTGCAGCAGCAGATTTTCGTTTGGGAGATCCGCCTTCACTATGAAGACTGCCCTGGGCAGTGGGTTGTGCTAGAGAAGAGAGGAAGACATCCACATTCCATCCATCCTGAAGACTAAGCAGACGGCATCACGAACGGTGAATGTGAACAGGGTTCAGTGTTGAGATCCCAGCATTGGAGGGTCCATCCATCTCCACACGACAAGTTGCGAAAGAGATGGCAAAGTATGTCCAGGTCAGGATGGCCACATCACTCCAAGTTATGCACACAGCAGACAACAAGGCCGGAGTGGAGGCTAGGAGGAGGATGGGGATGGGGAGGATCCAGACATCTGCTTTATGTCCACCTCAAAGTGTTTGTAAATGCTGGTCACATAGGTCATGACAGCCTGCCAGTCTGGACGTTCCATAGCCACCATGTCATTCAGGTTCTGCCAACATAAAAAAGACTGGGATAAGTACAACACAGACATCACCACAGCCTGACCTAGAGTGTGAAAAGTTTCTTAAAAGACAGATTACTATGTTACAAATATTGAAGTACATCATTACAGATCAACCTTACATGCAATTATTAGTAAAACACAGCTAATGTCACTCCAGTTCTTTGGTAGGGTGTCTTTCAAGAGGCAGCAGCTACTACTACCTAACTATAAAGGCATCTGACATTCTTATCATAAATTTGGTTGATTCACTGTGTACATTCAAATCAACCATAAATGGGGTACAGCAGTCAGTACTGTGCAGAGTGCAGCTACAAGTCGGCAAATCCGACAAGCACTAACATATGTGAGCACTAACTATCCAAAAGATGGCTATATAACAGTATACATCAGTGTGGTTGCTAATAAGTGTGTAAACTTTCATTCTTATTCTTATTGCTGCTTAAAGCCCAGCTGACTGCATAGAGCCATATCAGGGCTATGACCATTTCAAGGGGGGAAAAAAAGTACACATATCAATGTATTTGTGCACTTAATCTAAGATGTCCCCGGCACTGACCACTCCGTCCAACTTATTGCACAGGAGATTTAAAAAACATACCTGAATACAATTTAAACGTAACTAAGGACACCAAAACATATATAAGAACGGGCCTAAATTACCTAAAATTGCTTCCACGTATCTCATTTCCCTTGAGACAAAAATTCACTTAATACATGTACCCAATTATCAATCCTAAGAGAAAGTACTCTTGGTAAGACTTTAAGGAACACATAAAGGTAAACGGACCAGAAAGGCAGAAAATGACAAGAAGAAACGACAGAAAGCAAAGGAGGAAGAAAGAAACAAAGAAGAGAGACAAAAAAGAGAAAATTTGTAGCACAGAATTTCCAGAAGGAGGGGATACCATTTATATCGAAAGAGCCCCCGGCATCCTCACGGGGGACTGTAAACTTTCAAATAATGAACTTTCCCAAAATGGTGAACTTTCCCAAAATGGATTGTCTTTAACCCCTTCTCTGCCACAGTATTTGTGGCCTTTTGCATTGATGTCGGCCAGGACAAAATCTTGCTTTTTCGGTATGTTCACTAACTTGTTCACGGCTCATTCATTTCGTAAGATGTCTTTTCAGTTTTTGGCGTGTTTTTTCCTTATACACTTGGCTATGGTTTGATGTCATAGTTATTTGATCTGGTCAAAAAATAGTATGATTACAGCTGTTATAATGAGCCTTTTCCTAAAAAAAAAAAAAAGCTTTTGGAACATGGAACATCAATACACACACAGTAGCACATAAAACCACACAAAACAGAGCAAAATTTGGTTTTTGTATATAATAAACATCAAGTGAAACACTTTTCTTACAATTATTACTCTCTGTGAATGATTTTCTACGCAACAGTCAATAAGTTCTTGGGTGCAGCACAGTGGAGGAAGAGACAGAATAGGCAGTTGTTCCGCCATCTTGAATCGCATTATCAGGTTCCATATTTTCCGATGTTAATTAAGACTAATATTCAATCCTCTGAACGGTCAAAGGGGAAAAAACTGCACTTTGACACCCCCACAAGAGGTTGGCCAAGTTTCTAATGTTATATCCCATTTTTTCGCATGAAATTTTGATGATGAACATACCCTGTGGCAGACATGGTTACGGACGTACAGACATGTTAAAATGGCCCCATAGTAGACATGGCGTAAGCAGGGAAGAGGTTAAGATCTCCCAAACAAGTAAAGCATTTTTAACGATAAAAGAACCCCTCACTTACCAGGCTGGAGGAAATGCCCACACTTTCGGCAGCAGTGAAAGCCAAGGTGAAATTCCTCCGCTGCAAGATATGATATTAGAGATCAAGCACACGCTCAGCCAACAAGTTTTAAAACTGTTCACATCCAAGCAAAATATAAACTTCTTGTGTGTGTGCGCGCGTACATAAGTATGTTGTGTGATCTGTGTGATAATTATCTAGTTATCTGATAGCATGAATCTTACATTTCCATTAACCTTTAAGTAGATATCCCCTCCACATCATTTCAATCTCCCTTTTACAAAAAAAGTGAGATTATTTGAGATTACTTAATATCGACCAAAAAGGGTTGGTGGTGGTGGTGGTGGTGGTGGTGGAGAGAGAGAGAGAGAGAAGAGAGAGAGAGAGAGAGAGAGAGAGAGAGAGAGAGAGAGAGAGAGAGAGAGGGAGAGACATCAAGAGAGAGAGACATCGAGAGACAGAGAGAAAAGTATGTGCATGCGTGCGTGCAAACACTTGCGTGTGACAGAAACATATTGACGTAAGTTTCTCAGGTCTTTGTGAGTGGATCTTTATCTAATTTGGGTCAAAGGCGTGAACTGGTGAGGAGTTGCAAAAGGTTTTTGAAAAGAAAGACACCAAAGTCAAGTTCACACAGACCAAAACTGGGCTTAAAATCAGAACAGCTGAGCACACAGTGTGAACTGCACTTTCTTACAAATTTCTGACAATTCTTAAAATATATTTTTGCAGTTGTGACAATCTAACATTGTCCTCAATGCACTTCGAGTTCAATTTTGTATGAAAGGTTTTCAAGGTCACAGTGACCGATATTCTGGACCATCTGTATCTTCATTATACTGTCCAAAACAAAACAAAAAAAATTTTTTTCTTAATTCTATCAATCAACTTTCTATACAAATTTATGAACAAAACTTAGTTTTCTATAGTTATATGTCTTTCTTTCTTCTTGTGTATCGCTGTGGAAAATTTTGGCTTCAGCGGCAAAGAGAATTTCAATAAAAGTGTGATTTTGAGCATCTTCTCCCTCTAAAAGAAGCAAAACTTTAAGAAACTGAAAAATGCCTACTGAAAGAAAAAGTTGGGCATTATGGTCCCAAACAACACTTCTCCTTATAGATACGTCAAAAAGCGCTTCTTCAAATTTGTAACAAATTTATTCCCTGCTAAAAAACAAAACAAAAAACAAACTACTTCATTTTCATAAGTGTTTGGCAATACTTTACAATACATAAAACAATTGATTAGTGTAATTCATATATAAGAGATCATGTTAAAATTATTCACTGCAATGTTAACATCCTTAGAATGTATCGAGATCACGATGGAATATTTCAAACAATTCATAAACCAGTATGTACAGTTTCACAAATGTTTGAATAAAGCAAAGAAAAAAGCTGCATGTATACTGTGGGAGTCGCACAAACATTTTCTGTCTGATAACATTATGGCCTACATACCGTATGTCACATCATATTATAAAACTCTCTTATCACATTATTATACTTTCTGTCATATCACATTATACATACTTTGTCATGCCACATTATACATGCTTTCTGTCATATTACATAATCCTTTCTGTCATATCACATTATACATCCTTTCTGTCATATCGCATTATACATACTTTCTGTCATATCACATTATACATACTTTCTGTCATATCACATTATACATACTTTCTGTCAAACATGTTTTCTGTCATGTTACATAACAATTCCCGTCATATCACATAATACATAATTCTGTCATACCACATGGTACATGCTTTCCGTCATTACATAATTCCTGTTGTATCACATTATTATACTTTCTGTCATATCACATTATACATACTTTCTGTCATACATGTTTTATACATACCTTCTGTCATATTACATAATTCCTGTCATATCACATAATACCATCATATCACACTATACATACTTCTGTCATATCACATTATACATACTTTCTGTCATATCACATCATACACACACTGTCATATATCACCACACTATACATACATTCTGTCACATCACATTATACATACTTTCTGTCATATCACATCATACACACACTGTCATATATCACCACACTATACATACATTCTGTCACATCACATTATACATACTTTCTGTCATATCACATCATACACACACTGTCATATATCACATTATCAGCATAAAAATGTTCCCGGAAAACATCAAGGTAAACCACAGTGCTTCACACCATCAGTGGAGTGACCCATCATTTCGGCACAGCATGGTGATTTACCTTGTCCTCAAAAGACAGCGTGTTGTAGGGGATTTTCTCTGGCAAATAGCTGTGCATGAGAGCACAGAAAGCCAGCCCATCGTTCCAGCTACTGCTGAAGTTGGTGATGTCCACACCCTGCATAACACAAACACAAGTTTCAGTTTCTCAAGACAACGTCTCCATGCTCGGAATGAATTCCATATGCACTAACGTCACAGGTGCCATGTATATGGTGAACAAACACAAACACACATTCAATTAACCCTTTCCCATTTTATCCCGCCGCAGCCCGCCGACCGGGAAAGCCCCGCTTTTTATTTACACCTGCCACAGCCCGCCGCCTGTGACTTAGGCCTGGTGGGGAATTTCCATCACGCTCTAAGCACTAGGGGTTACACACACCTCATGAATGAAGTTTCTCGTGAAAGTCAGGATAAACCAAGGAAAGAATGATGCTGAGTTTGGCACCACACATCGCCTCATTTACAAGATATCGGTCAGCGTCTGACCTTTTCATTCACACGCTTCTCCGAATACTAGGAAGAGTTTCTGAGCAGAATCTGCAAATAGGAAAGGGTTAAAATATGACCCATACTAACGGGGGCGGGAGTCTGGACAATTCCATATCCGCTCCACCCAAAATTGCCTGCTATTGTCAGGCAAGCTCCCTGAGACTGTGTAAAAAACCCTATGATCTGGCAAGGTCTTGAAATGGGGAGAGAGGGATCTATGAAACACTAAGCTGATGATCACCAGAATGACGGACACATTAAGATGAGCAGCAAACTGGCGATTTTTTCATACTGTGGGCTGGGACTAACCTGGAAATATCAAAGGGGAAAAGCTTATACTAAGCTCCCAACATCCCTGCAGAGGCAACCCATATTTAATATTTCCCTGCTGACACAACGCATACTTTCCCTCTTTAGCATCTCTATCACAGCTGATCTTGTTCATGTGTTTAACTGTGTATTACCAACTGGGCCACAAGTCAATGCAAATGTACAGTAATTTCAAGATCCCCATGCACTGCATTTTCCATAAATCCACAGCTTTCAACCCTTTCACTCCCTCACCCTATCCACCAGCTTTTCATTAGATAGAATGACGGAGTGAGAGGGTTAATCAGACTGTCTGGCTTTACCCCACCAAAAGCTCTGAATTTCTACAAATCTGTTTAATGAAATGTACTTAAACCACAAAAAAAAAAAAAGAAAAGAAAAGAAAGAAAAGATCATGGAATGAGAAAGAGAGGGAGGGAGACAAAGTAAAGGAAGACAGAGGAGGGAATAGAGAGAGAAGGGAGAAAAAACTATTAACTAGAGAAAATCAACACCAAGTGGAACAAAACAAAAATCAACAAGCTTCCTCCCCAGCCCAGCCCTTAACACTTTAACTCCTCTCCTGCACCCTGTCCACCAGCATCCTTCATTGTCAACCATGCTAGCAAAGCAAAAACTTAACTCTTTGATTCCCTCATCCTATCCACCAGCTTCCTGAAGGAAACTGTTGGACAGGGGTGAGGGAGTCAAAGGGTTAAGTTTCTTTCAGCTGTTGGATAGGGTGTGGGAGTCAAAGGGTTAAATCAACAAGCAGTAATATCACATTTTTGACACAAAGGGCAGAGGACGTACGTTATAGGAGAGCGTCTTCTGCTGGCACCACTTGAGCAGAGCGTTGCGCTTGGATCCTCCCATCTGTTTGGCCAGAGAGGACAGGGGGTCCTTGCCCGTGCTGTCTTTGCGCTCTATGTCACTGGTCAACACACACACATCACAGGTTAGACTTAAAAATGACAAAGTGGGGACAACACTATCCTTGAGTAACTCAAGTTCAAGTTCATACTGCTTACAGCCCAGCTGACAACTAGAGTCATATCAGGACCAACACCATGTCAAAAAACAACAACCCGGTTAAGATAAAAGACAACAGCTAAAAACTATGCTCACCGTTAACCTTGCAAGTCTAAAATGCGATTAAAGAAAAACATACTCAGATGTAATATCATATCACGTGAAATGTATTGATCTCTTGTAAAAACTGGAAAAATGCATCAGGAGGGACGTCTCTGAAGAGGTTCTTTAAGGAGTCCGCCGTGTAGTGCTTATGTCTCACATCCTACAAATCCCAGCATTCAAGAAGGTATCTGATTTACAAAAAAAAAAAAAAAAAAAAAAAGGTGTGATGCTCAAGGGCTCATCACATGGTATGCACCAAGCCGCTTCTTCAATTATTTAAAAGGTACAAATGAGTATAGGATGTGTGACCCATCATAACCTTGAGCAACTAACAGTTCTATATGCACCACTAAGAAATCTGTAAATAATCACCGGTAAAACCATCATCACTTCAATTGGTTGATCATGAGGATTGCGTCTCAAGGTTTGCATTAAGTAATGTTTTCCTTCCTTGACCCAAACAGAATTTTTTGACAGACACAACTACTACTCTCCGTCGGACTGGCACAAAACACACACACATGCGTCTATAATTTGCTATTTGAATTTCCAACCACACTTAATAAGATGAAAAGAAAACCTACACCTGTATGAATTTTGACACTTCCAGTAAGATTTACTATATGTCTCAGAGAAGTAAGCAAGTGCAGCTGTCAAGAACACAACAGCCAACAGTGTTCATATTTTCCATATCTTCTAATCAAAACCAACAGCCAACAGTGTTCATATTTTCCATATCTTCTAATCAAAACCAACAGCCAACAGTGTTCATATTTTCCATATCTTCTAATCAAAACCAACAGCCAACAGTGTTCATATTTTCCATATCTTCTAATCAAAACCAATAGCCAACAGTGTTCATATTTTCCATATCTTCTAATCAAAACCAACAGTGTTCATATTTTCCATATCTTCTAATCAAAACCAACAGCCAACAGTGTTCATATTTTCCATATCTTCTAATCAAAACCAATAGCCAACACTGTTTATATCTTCTGTATCTTCTAATCAAAACCAACAGCCAACAGTGTTCATATTTTCCATATCTTCTAATCAAAACCAACAGCCAACAGTGTTCATATTTTCCATATCTTCTAATCAAAACCAATAGCCAACAGTGTTCATATTTTCCATATCTTCTAATCAAAACCAATAGCCAATAGTGATTATATCTTCTATATGTTCTAATCAAAACCAATAGCCAATAGTGATTATATCTTCTGTATCTTCTAATCAAAACCAATAGCCAACAGTGATTATATCTTCTGTATCTTCTAATCAAAACCAACAGCCAACAGTGTTCATATTTTCTATATCTTCTAATCAAAACCAATAGCCAATAGTGATTATATCTTCTGTATCTTCTAATCAAAACCAATAGCCAACAGTGTTCATATTTTCCATATCTTCTAATCAAAACCAATAGCCAATAGTGATTATATCTTCTGTATCTTCTAATCAAAACCAATAGCCAACAGTGTTTATATCTTCTGTATCTTCTAATCAAAACCAATAGCCAATAGTGATTATATCTTCTGTATCTTCTATTCAAAACCAATAGCCAATAGTGATTATATCTTCTGTATCTTCTAATCAAAACCAATAGCCAACAGTGATTATATCTTCTGTATCTTCTAATCAAAACCAACAGCCAACAGTGATTATATCTTCTGTATCTTCTAATCAAAACCAATAGCCAACACTGTTTATATCTTCTGTATCTTCTAATCAAAACCAACAGCCAACACTGTTTATATCTTCTGTATCTTCTAATCAAAACCAACAGCCAACACTGTTTATATCGTCTAATCAAAATTTACTCAGACACCTCCAACCCACACTTCTTTGCTCTTTTACGCATTAAATAATAACAGAAATGGGTGGCACCACAACAACAATATACATTGTGTGAAAGTAGCCCAAAACACAGATACACATAAAAGGAACATTTCTTGCATAGATGCTTCTAGTTCTCATGTAAAAACTGTGACCATTATGAAGAGTACCACAAACCCTATCCGCTTACCAGATTGTACTATTCCTCCTAGAGTTGCCCCTTTCCTTCAGTATGGAAGAGATCTGTGGAGCCACTTTAGAACCGGAGGAGGCGGGCTCAGATTCAGTACGTGTTAACTTAGGGTTGCTGGGGGTTTCCACGACAGGGGCCAACCCAGACCCTGAAAGACGATTCTGCAGGGTCATCTTGCTCTCACTGGCAGGTTTCTCTGCGGCAGCCAGGGCACTGCGGAAATCTTTGGTGGGTGAGGAAGGACTGGAGGGAGTGGAGGGTGATGTGGGCGACTTGAGGAGTTCCTGTAAGCACAACAGACCAGCTGTGTTTACTGCCGATGACTACCTACATCAAAAGAGACTGTCACTACTTTGTCGACTGTTATTGTTATTTTTGTTTTTGTTTTAAGCCCAGCCGACTGCATAGAGCCACATCAGGGCTATAACCATTTCAATACACACACAAGACTTCAACAGGAAAAAAAGGAAAAGAAAATTAAGTACACATATCAAGTACACGCAGTTGTGCACATAATCTAAGGAGATGCCCCAGGCATTGACCACTCCATCCAATTTATCACACAAGGGATTTAAAAGAAATACCTGAATACAAATTTAAACATAACTAAGGACACTAAAGCATATATAAAAACAGGCTTAAATTACCTAAAATTGTTTTCACGTCTCTCATTTCCCTAGTGCCAAAAATGCACTAAACACATATACCCAATTATCAATCCTAAGAGAAAGTATTACGACTTAATCTAACCCATACAGGTGAATAGACCAGCAAGAAAGAAATGACAGACACCAAAAGAACGAGGCAGAAACAAAGAGGGTGACAGAAAAGAGGAAATTTCTGGCACAGTATTTCCAGAAGGTGGGGATACTGCAACAACACTTCAGCAATAGCAAAATGTTTCATGGTACCAAGGACTGTCAATGATGCTCATGTTTTTTTTTACCATCTGTACAACTTCCACATTTCTGGCTCTACATGTTCAGGGTGAAAGGGCCAAAATACAGCCTACCAAGCATGGCACTCAACCAACTGTTATTGTTATTGTTGTTTATAAGCTGCGAAAAAACTATCAATGCACTGATCAAGTTCCTTCAAGCAGAAAGTAAATAAAAAGATGAAATTCAAATTTCAATGAAGTAGCAAATCATGAATGAAAATGCAAAAAAAAAACATACAATGAATTATGAATGATAAAATAAAAAAAACCACACACTCCTCCCAGTGTTGTGTTTGCTCAAGAGGGATTTACTGCACTCAAACAATTCCACATGCGTTCCTACCAATCTGATATCTATTATCTGGCAGACGTCTTAAGCCTGCACTAAAACTGTGCACAGGCAAAATCCTAAAATGGATGGGGTGGAGAGGAGACTTGGGGTGGGGATGGAAGGGAACAGAATCTGTGGAACACTAAGGTGACACCATCGACTGTTTATGTTTCAGGCTGGGACTGAATGTCAGACATCAGATCTAGAACCCATGGGTCTATACAAGAGCCAGCCAGCCCGCTTCAAAAACTGTGGTCTGCTTGAGGGTTGCACCCATGACCCTTGTGTTCAAAGCATGGCACTCAACCAACTGTTATTGTTATTGTTTAAAGTCCAGCCAACTGCGTAGAGCCATATCAGGGATGTAACCACTTCAAAACATAAAAATATTCCACAGGAAAAATAAGAAAAGAAAATTAGGTACACATATCAATGCATCCACGCACACAATCCAAGGACACGCCCCTGGCACTGACCACTCCATCCAATTTATCGCACAGGAGATCCAAAAAACACACCCGAATAAAAATCCAAGCACACCCAAGGACACCAAAACATATATAAAAGCAGGCATAAATCACTAAAAAATGCCTACGTATATCTCACCTCCCAAGAGCCAAAAATGCACCCAACACATGCAATCAATTACCAATCCTAAGAGAAAAGTATGTTAAGACTTTACTGAACACACACAGATGAATGGACCAGCAAGGCAGAAAATGAAAGGAAAAAATGACAGAAAGCAAAAGAACAAGGCAGAAGAGAGTGACAGAAAAGAAGAAATTTCTAGCACAATTTCCAGAAGGTGGGGATACTATTTATACTGAAAGAGCCCCCGGCATCCCCACAGAGGGCTCTAATCAATTAAACTAGAACAAAAACAAAAATTTTAAACACACACCCCACCTTTTTTCCCTCCTGACAACACCAAAAACCACACACAATTCCTCACGCTTCACACACCTGATAAGAAGTGAAAGAACTCTCGGTGTCGGTGGAGTTGCGTCGTGAGCCGGCGTGGCTGGAATGGATGGAAGAGCAGCCGCTGCGTCGCTGATCCTCTATGGAACGAATAAGGGCTTTGACAGACAGGGACTGGCTGGCCGTACGCTGGTCTACACGGCGCCCGTCTCGTAGTGCCACCAGTTCACGGTCCACACAACCTGCCACCTGATCACATATCAAGGACGTGTTAAACATCTGGCCAATGCGCGCAGGAAACAAAAGTGCTAACAAACTTTAGCACAGTAGTTTAAGTTGTGGGCGATGAACTGTGAGATGGTGCCGAATCCTCAAGAAAACAGACATAACCCTCTCTGCCTTGTAGCCAGATGAACTGTCATGAGATATCAATGAATCAGTTCACAGGGTTTTACTCTTCTTTTTGATTGCAGGTGTTTAGCATTTTCATCAGAAACATCATGCAGTAGTCTTAATTAACAGTCTGTCCCATTGGAACATGATGCAGAGTCAATACACCCTTGTTATCACAGGCACATGTAATCATCGTCTTCAGATTTCCTTGCTTTCTTCTGACCATGATGAGCTTGTGGTATGCCGCTCTGTTAACTGTTTTACTTTTGGCTCTCAGCTTCTAATCCAGGTTTCATTGATGGCAACCATTAAATTTAAAAAAAAGTGTCATCCTCATTTTTGTACCTGTGTAACAAAACCTTTGCAGCACTGACTCACGCCATGTTTTTGATCTTCAGAAAGGCAAAGCAGGACCCACCTTGCTGTAACATGTTTCATTCCAAATTTTCTTATCAAAATCGCATGAACTGATCTTCAGTCAATACTAATGTCACACACAATCTCTTCACGCATTATTCGCCTGTCTTCAGTCAAAATTTCTCTAACTTTGTGAACAGTTTTCTTGTCAGTAACTTCAACTGGCCTTCCCAGACTTCGCCTGCCTTTAACATAATTTCATTTATCTTTAAACAATGATGCGCACCCGTTAACTGCAACTAGTGAAGAAACTTGCGTCCCACGTACAGTCTGTATTCTTAGTGGCCTTCAATATATTTCGGAAAGTACGATGGTGGTTTCCCGTTGCCTTCAGTCGTTTCGTGTTCAGTCTCTCCGCCAGCCTTTGTCATTCCCACGGCAACCTACAAGGTAATAGGGGTGATTCCATAGCTGGGGGTCTGGTTCGTGGACACCAGGGCATATCCACACACTGGTGGGCCTGCGTGCCGCACGTCTGGGGGCCAGACCTCCTCTGAGTCCCTCGAGTTTTAGCCTGAGTCCGCGAGGTGCTCAGTTACCACATGTCGCCACGCGGACAGTCTGTAGTGTTTTTAATCTATCTGCACAAAACTTCCTCTATCAAATTCAATTTTGATGTGTGCGCGCTGTTCTTCAATGCTAAACGTAATGACGACACTTGGAATACTGTACCCTTTGCAACGTCATGACCAATGACGTTGCAATATTGGCATATAATTTCATAATCAGATCACTGGAAAACTGGCCAGTTGCGTGTAGTTTCAATGCACTGCAACAATTAGTTTTCAAGTTATTAAGACATTCTTGCTCATCACTGGGTGACCCTTGTACATGTCTAGGCTTAATCATGTACAGGCTGCAAACATCAGGTTTGTCTTTAACACTTTGGCATCATCAGCTGGCTATTTGACCTACTTCCCTGCAGACATGCCAGCTGCCACTGACTACTTTCCCTGGAAACGTGCATTTTTAGGCCACTTTGAATTAATTTTCACAGGCGCCCCAAATGACTAACATCAACATGTAGGGTATGGTTAGAAAGGTAATTAAATCCACTTTTAGGATATCTACAGTATAAGTAGGTAGGACCACCGTCTATTACAGCGTGTGTAACATAGGCTGACAAGCTGCATTTTGGCTACTTTTCACATCAGCCTGGCTGACAATATATTGCACCTACACTTGTAAAAAATATGTCAGTGAATACAACAATCCTTCTACCTTCTTTCTTGTATGTTTATGCGAGAGAATGTGGACGAGTATTTCCGATGTAAGCTGAAACCGGAGCTTGGGTATCGCGTGCAGCAAACCCCGCGGCCATTTTTTTTTCACACCTCGCGCTGGCTTGTGTTGGGGTACTCCCCTAGAATGCTCACGGATTCTCCGCAAACCGACCAATCAGAACACATGTACTATCGATGGAAAGATCGGGATTTCCTCTACACGTTGGTGTAAATTTCGTATTTATTTGTTTACAATTTAGAAGGTTTCCAAGAGGTTGAAAAATCGCTTCTTTTCAACGTACAGCGAAATTTTACTGCTTCGTTCAATCAGATCAACCTATATATCGACGGAAAGCTTGATTTTTCCTCTTTAAAATGGTATATAACTTGACCCGGAAGTCGTTGCCGCGTTGAGTCCGTGGGGAAGAAAAGGGAGAACCCCCACACGCGCTCGCTTTGTCACACTGACAACATGGCTGAGCCAGCAGATGCAGCCGGCGTGCATGGCACCTCTCGTGTTTTCGACTCGATTACCCCATTACTGCGTAAATAACGGAAGTCTACCACCTGGAACTGTTGATTAGTTATCATATTTGATTTCCTTTGTGATTACAGTAATGTTTTAGGCTGAAATCGTCGCATAATTGTCTCTCAGTTTACGTGTACCCGAACCGGAAGTGGCAAAGTCGATTGAAAGACTGGGAGTACAGTGCTGGCTATGAAATCGCAAAATAACTCGGAATTTGTGCGATATCTTTCTATAGACCCCCATTGTTTTTGAAGAAAGATGCCTTAAGGATCTTACGATTTTTTGGAGATTCGTTTTATGTAGTTCCTCTATTTTTAAATGATGTTTTGTTCGACATTTCACTGATCAGGAACGATAACTCGGGAAGGGTAGCAGACGAATTTTTTCAGTTTCGAAGAAACGCATGTTGGTTTTTCAACATGCCTTCACCCTTCTCCTTTTATACACGTGTATATGAAACTTAATCCGTTTTCCGGGAGAAATGGTAAGACTGGAGGAAGCGATAAGATTCTACTCCTCAGTGGTTGAGGAGGGAAAGGGATCATGGTGTGCATGCAATAAACAGCAACTTGAGTTTCAACTTTCATTCTCAACTTTTGATAGCAGAATGTGGTGTGTGCCCATGGCATGTGCTCTAAATATAATCATCATCAGGCAGTTTAGAAACTCTGTACCTTGTAGTTATTTGTTATGAATACATACACTAGATTTCTTCATCATAATTTTTCAAAGGCATGCCAGGTCAGAGCAGATCAAGCACATGCAGTGCTGTGCTGATAACTGAAGTGAGGTAGCTGCTAAAACTGAGTTGCCAGCCAATGCTGACCCCATGCCTGTAGTTGATGCTCCAGATGAGGATGAAGAGGAGGATGCCCTTCCTGTTCCAGAAGAGCTGGAGAACGACACCGAAACTTTTGACTTCCAGTACACTGGCCAAGGACAGTCTGTCGCAGTATTTTACGATGACAGGTTCTATTTAGGACAAATCCTCATGGTCCATCGACCTGACCTCGCAGATGTGACGTTCATGGAACAGCGAGGTGAAGAAAATGTCTTCAAGTGGCCCTCATCCGACACCATCGAACAAGTTGCTGCTTGTTTTGTGTTTTTCTCTGACTTTGACCTTGTCAAGAAATACAGGGTGTGGGCAGTCAGAGAGGCAGAGTGGGCATCCATGAAGAGGAGGTGGAGGCAGTTCCTGCAGCATGCAGAACAGCTCGACGCGTAGTTGGGCACCAGTTTGCATCCTGTTCCCCGTGAGCCATCATCCACATTAATTTCTCAGATTTGACTGCTTCAGTATTGACAATATATTGTGAACAACTGTCCCTGACTTAAATCAGCCACCTTTGACACACCAGACCCAGTCTACCAGCCACTAGAGTGTCATTGTCTTCATTGACTATGATGGACAAACAGCATCATTGTGAGCATGTTCTCTGTATTGACTTTGTAAGGTGTGTTTGACTTTGAGGTGGTCAAGAGATTACTTTTCTGCAGCAGCCAGGATACCAGAAATTAATACATGAAATGTACCATACTTGAAATTACCCAGACAATTTGGTAGTGTGTTTGAAGTCTTTTCGCCTTTTCATGGGTATATTTGTCTACATTTTATCCAGTTGATCTTGCATTGGCTTTGACTTTGTGCCTTCCAGCTCCCTTAATTTTCAGTATATTATCTTTTAACAAAGTTATTTAGATAGCTGGATGTCTGCTGAATCCACTGATATAAGTATCATTCCTGTATCTTTATTAGTTCTCAAGATACACTCTGTTTTGTGTTCGTCATGTGTAAAATCAGTGATTGGACAGCTGCCAAAATGGCTTTTTTCCTCATTTTTAGAGCCTTTAGTCTTCAAAACCAATTATAGGACAGCTCTGGAAAAAATCAGGTGCACTGTGCATGTTATTGGGAGCTTGGAGGTAAATTTGCAGCCTTGGGTGAGCATTAGGTTTGAAGATCTTAGTCCCCAAAAGTCGCTGATTATGCATTTGATGAAAAACACCATTATTTTAGCTATTTCAACAGTGAATATCTCAAAAACTAATAAAGATATTTTTTTGAAATTTTGCATGTGCTTTTGTCTTGTTATTTCCTTTCTAAAAATGTAAATTTTATTATATTTAGTTGAAGTTAAAAATTTGGCTGGTCCTACCTAGTATAAGGTTTTTTCAGATATGCTTTGAGGCTATTTGTGCAATGAAATATCATGGTTGAGGAGCAGTTTAGACAAGCATTTCATCCATTCAGCAGATGTAAACGAAACAGAAAAAAGAGATACACCAATTCTCCATGACTTGTATCATTTGATCAGAAGCTCAGAAATGTATACACACACACAAAAATTCCACAATCCTGAGTGAAGAGCGACATCGCGCATTCGCAGGGCGCTCCATTTTGC
The DNA here is from genome assembly GCA_030674185.1 of Monoplex corrugatus. Classification (NCBI taxonomy): domain Eukaryota; kingdom Metazoa; phylum Mollusca; class Gastropoda; order Littorinimorpha; family Ranellidae; genus Monoplex; species Monoplex corrugatus. Next base: position 32,689,785 of record JAPXFY010000025.1, on the reverse strand, counting down.
CTTTGTTTCAGTGAAGCATGCGGTTCAGGTGACGTTGTTCTCGCGCCCGAAAAATTCTTCAAATAGACTTTTTACTCGGGAAATCATTCTCACAGTATTTAGAAATGTTTACTTGATACTATAATAGAGGTTGTTTAACTTAGACCGTAACTGGCTTCATGTAGGAATTTTCTAACGCAATAAGCTAGAATCCTAGCGTTACATTGTGAGCGGCGAGCTTACTGAACGCTATACACCCAGCGTTCCCGCGCCTGCGGTTCTCCGCGAGAATGCTAGCGGGCTACCGTTACGATGTGAAAAAGTTAACACTTTCATTCTTTACCCTCTCCACCAGCTTCCAATTACTCTTATCTAACAAGACATACTCTCTTCAGCCCTGTACAAACCTTGCCCTTGAGTTCAGCATTGCTGAGGATGGTTCTGCTGCCCACAGAGGTACGTGATTCATCAAAGGTCTTGGCAGCCTTTATGGCCTGCACTTCTGTCCTCAGACGATCCAGTTCCAGTTGCTGGTTCAGACATTTCTCCCTCAGACTCATGTTCTCCTCGGACACCTTCATACCAGACAGATCATGATAAAGATGAGAAAGACGGACAGGAAAAATGTAAAGGTCTTTAGAACGGACTTGTGGCGATTAAACAACCAACAAACCAACCAACCAAAAAAGCATACACTCAAACATGTGCTACCAATTTTCTGTAAATTATGCTCCAAAATATATGCCCTGAATCATGACAATATGAAAACATTTTCAAAAGGTGTACACAAAAAAATGTTAGAATGTTAGGTTCTGTGCATTTTCTATGAACCATATTGTTTCCAGGCCATGTCACATCTGTTTTTGTTTTTTGTTTGTTTAAAGCCCAGCCGACTGCATAGAACCATATCAGGGCTATAATCATTTCAAAACATACACAATACTTCCACAGAAAAAAAGGAACAGAAAACTAAGTAAACATGTTAAAGCATTCACGCACATAATCTAAGGAGATGCCCCGGGTACTGACTATTCTATCCAAATTATCGCACAGGGATCTAAAAAAACATCTGAATACAAACTTAAACATAACTGAAGACATCAAAACTGATAAAAACAGGCCTAAATTACCTAAAACTGCTTTCACATACCTCATTTCCCTAGAGCCAAAAAATGCACTTAACACATGTACCCAATTATCAATCCTAAGAGAAAGTATGTAAGACTTTATCGAACACATACAGGTGAATGGACCAGCAAGGCAGAAAGTGATAGGAAGAAAAGAAGTGACAGAAAAGAGGAAATTTCTACCACAGAATTTCCAGAAGGTGGGGGGATACTATTCATACTGAAAAAGCCCTGAGCACTCCCACCGGGGGAGATACCACATTTAATCTGACTTTTAATTTTATAACTGTACTTAAATTCAAATTGTGAAAGGCAATCCCGTGTCATCAGTATACACCAGAAATGAACTGTTATGCCCGACCTTCTGCATGCCCTCCTGCGTCTCAGCACGGAAGTCGTTGGCGATGACCACGGCCACCTGCAGGTCTTTCTGGAACTGCTGCCACTCTTCTGCCTCTGATTGATGTCGTGTCATCACTTCATTGAATTCAGCCTCCAATTTAGACTTCTGCATACGCATGTTGTGCAGCTCACCATTCAGCTCTTGCACCTGTTTGGTATATGAATCAAAGGTAAGAGTATAGTGTTTCATGCATAAAACCACCAAAATAAGTGTCTTAATACTATTAGGTTTGGTGAGAATCGAAGGTATGTGTACAGTGTTTCATTCACAAAAACCACCAAGATAAGCGTCTAAATACTACTACATTACAGTAATTACAATAATGATGAGTCTTGATAAGTGTCGAAATACTAATACATTACAGTGATTACAATAATGATGGGTCTTAACTAAGTTACTTTCAAAGCTGTTCACAAAATCAAGGACTCCACTGTCAATTCCAGATAAGATCTGTCGTTAAATCTTGCTTTGTTTTAATCCAAACTCTTTCCTTATCATTCTGATGTTCAGCCTCCCAAGTCGCATGGATGGCTTTGGCTGTAAATACGAACTGAACCATCAGTTTGAGAGAACCCACATGTCACTGCAGCCCTGAAACCAAGCCACAACTGAAATGCCGTCCACACATAACTACTGATTAGGACAGCAGACCACAGCACAGCCTACCTTTGCACCGTAGGTTTTTTTCTCATCAAGGTAAGTATCACAGTCTTGCTGCAGCTGGTCTATATGTTCCCTCAGGTGTTCTAGTTCCTGTAGAGCATCAGAGCGCTCCTTGTCGCTCTTCTCCATACGGTACTGCAAGTCCGACACTTCCGTCTTGGCATTATTCCTTGAAACCTGCAGGGAATACAGCATTAGTCACTACAAACTACTGATCATGTTGAGAAAAGCTCAACTAACCCAAGCTCTGAAGAGTCCTGCGTGTATGGAATGGAACGATGACAGTTTGAACAGCAGAGATGTCAGTTAATCCTTGAAAATATGTTTGTTGTGTAATCTTTTAACCCTTTGACTTCCTCATCCTATGTGCCAGCATCCTACATTGTCAGCCAGGACAGCAAAGCAAAAACTTAACCCTTTCACTGCCTCACCCTATCCACCAGCTTCCTGCAGGAAGCAGGTGGATAGGGTGAGGCAATGAAAGGGTTAAGTTTTTGCAGCTTATGGACAGTCTGCAGGAGTGAAAGGGTTAATATCTTCTGCCACTTGCCTGCTTCATTGAAAACATATCATGAGACAGTTCTGGGATGCATTAACAAGTAATATGCTCAGCTACAATGATCTGCTGAAAAAAAAATATATATAAGCAAAGTTACTGATGTGCTTTGAAGCTAGCAAGTCCAGAGTGGATGAAATGAAAAGAACTAAAGAGACAAAATCACATGAATAAAAATGTTGTCAGAACACGAATATAGACCCCCCTCCAAACACACACACACAGGCATGTAAGTACACATATGCCATCGATAATATAATGATGATAAACAAAATCAATAACTGCTGAAACCATTGGCTGTTATGTCAACTTATTACAAACAATCTGTGTCTTATGGCATTATCTTGGGTTCTTCTGGCAAACACATTTGTTGCGAGTTTTGAGTTCATGCATGCACACAAACACGCACACACACGCACGCACGCACACACACACACACACACACACACACATACACACACATTAACTTTCACCTGAAAATTTTAAAATTTAACTTTTTTGTGTTGAAGTCAGGCCTTTCAATGACAAATTTAACAGTAAACAATACCTGAAGATTCCCCATGGCAATAACTCTTTCACTTGAAAATTTAAAATTTAACTTTTTGTGTGTGTTGAATTCAGGCCTTTCCATGACAAATTTAAAATAGTAAACAGTATCTGAGGGTTCCCAATGAAAATAACTTGTTCACCAAACAAAACTTCCACTTCCACAAAAAGAAACACACACACACACACACACACACACACACACACACACACACACACACACACACACACATTCACCTTCAGCTCTTCCCCACTAGTAACGAGAGCTTCCCTGAGGCGCACCACGTCATTCTGGGAGAGAGCTAAGGACTCCTGGAGACTGGCTAGTCGCTGCTCACAGCGTGCTTTGTCCTGTCGCGTCTGGTCCAGCAAAGCTTCCAGTTCTGACTGGTTCTCTGCCTGCTGGCACTTCTCCAGCTCTGCCACCTGCAGGTCACACAGTCACACTTGTTTACTTTGTCTCAACTAACCAGTCGCTGTGGTGTAGAAGTTAATGCAACAGACTACCGACTGTGGGTTCGAACCCCCATCAGTCCCTTCAAAAATCATTGTGGGATTTTTCTACTCTAGCCGGCTCTTACCCAGCGTTGGGTGTGCTATGGGCTCATTGGGAAGACTGGGACCACACAGTCGAGTCTCATCCACTTCACGGACATATCACTGAGGGAGTTGCTCGAATCTTCTGAACAGCACCGCAGCTGTCTGTATCTCTCAGGCCTGGTTGACGCCAGGATATATTATGATAGTAAGCGCAGAGCAGTCACGCAGTCTCGATCCTAGATGTAACTCCATAGTATCATGATTATCATCCTCATCGATATCATCATCCTCACTGCACTGCAAAGACTGTTCCAGCTTCTGTGACCATTAAAGTGGCGGTAGAAAATGGAATGAAAAAACAAAAAGGTGAGCACAAAGCTAACCTCCCTGAGTGCAATGATCCTTAACAAAAGTTCTTGTTTGCAAACTGGATTTTATTTTCAAAACCACTAATTTGCAGTTGATTAGCCCACAGACTGCTGAGTGTGGCAAATAACACAAACCTATTTGCTGAGGAATTTTCACAAAAAAGTACGTTATTGGTTTACAAAAAAAATTATAGCTCAAATTCTGAACTAACATAGGTGAAAATAACTGTCCATTCACTTTCCTTCAAGAAAATTTACATTCTTACTTGTGTTAGTTAAGAATTTAACCCCGAATCTTAAATTAAGCAAAAGTGTCAAAATCAGTTCAACTCTCTGAGTCAAGAGTACAAACTTGGAAGCTGATATTCCTCAACTTCCTGATCTTCCTCTTTCAAATAATCATCAGGATTGCACTTTGTTTTTATCTTCATCAAGCATTTGGTCTAGTTCTCGCCTAACAGCAGCTAAACTCGAGAGCTGATGGCTTATGTGCTGCTCACACCCACGCTCAGGCAAAATTTTACTTGCTTTGCCAAATTGTTCATACTCTAGTACAGCCAGTAAAACTGCTTGCAAAATGCACTTTTGGATAAAGTACTGTATGTTGCCGGACTCAGCTGCCAAACAAAGCATGAAATAAAGATTGATACAACTCCATTAGAAAATGTCAAAGACTTTAAACATCTAGGCTCAGTCAAAACAAATGATGGATCATGTACCAAAGATATCAAAACAACATCTGGAAAGATCACAGCATTCCTCTCCATCTGAAAAGGAAAATACTGAAATGCCTAGTATGACCCGTCATGTTATATGGCTGCGAATCCTGGACACAAAGAAATGATGATGACAAAAGAACTGAAGCAGCTGAGATGTGCTTTTTTAAGAGGCTGCTGAGAGTCAGTTGGACAGATAGAAAAACAAATGAGAGCATACTTAACAAATTGGGAACAGCAAGAAAACTATCATTAATAAAACGAAAGAAAATTAAGATATGTAGGCCACGTGCTACGAAACCAAGAGACTGACTTTATGAAGACTGCCTTTCAAGGCAAGACTGAGACAAAAAGAAAAAGAGGCAGACCACCAGCTTTTCTCATTGGCAACATCACCGAATCCAGCGGCACGAGAATCCATCAAGTCAGCAGGGCCAGCGAAGACCGGAACAAATGGAGGAGGATAACCCTGTCAGTGTCAATGACTGCAGCGGCCAACACTGCATTTGGTGATGCTGACAGATGAGATGAGATGAGATGAGTGGGTTTCATATTCATGATTAGATTTAAGGGAAACCTGACAGGTCTAAAGCTACCATGCTTATGGTTCCCACACAAAGCAAAAACTTTTACAAGACCGAGACATAAACTGTGATCATGGAAGTGACAGAGGCATGAATTATCTGCTGTTCAGGAACAGCTAATGAGGCAGCCTAAAGATTAAAAACTGTTGCTTATCTAAAGCATGTAACAGATCCATAGCCGATTCTGAATTTACACAGCATTTTTGATAGCGGATTCTTAACTTCAATAATGGCTTTAATTTGAAATGCAGGACTGTAATCAAATGACAGCATCTCCACTGATAAAATGTACATTCTTCTGTGGGTGCTAGAAACGATTTTACTACTGGCATCTGATATCATCAGCCTCACACACACACACACACACACACACACACACACACACACACACACACACACACACACACACACACACACACACACACACACACACACACACCAACCAAACACACACAAATACACATACAATGCAGATACACACAACACCACACACACACACTCACTCACTCGCACGCACGCACGCACACACACACCCAACAACACATCATTTTCAAGTAATCAGTGACCTTGGATTTCTCACTGTCCAGCAGGGTGTTGAGCCTGGCCAGTTCAATCTGATCGGCCGACACGCTCTCCCTCAGCTCAGCCACCAGACGTTCCTGGGCGTCACGCTCTGACTTCACCACCTGATACCTCTCCTCTAATGCCTGGTGTAACACACATCAACAACTGGTCTTGGCTCTGTGCATTAACCCGAGTGAGACCTATCACCACCATTACTACGGTAACGACAACACATGCTACTATTACTAATATTCAAATTTCAGCTCGTGTCAAGGTCAAGGTTCTGAAAATATTCAAACACCCATACTCAGTCAGACATTAATAAAAGAAATAAAAAGAAATAAACATAAAATAAAATAAAATAAAAATAAAATAAAATAAAATAAATGAAATAAAGTAAAATAAAACAAAACAAAACAAAACAAAACAAAATAAAGAATAAAACAAAATAAAATGGAATAAAATAGAATAAAATAACATAAAATAAAGTGAAATATAAGTATTTAAAAATACGAAATAAAATGAAACAAAATAAAATATAAAATACAAATGTATATAAAATAAAATAGAATGAAATATAACAAAACCAAAAAAATTTGAAATAAAAAAAACAGAATTAATAGATGAATACAAATAAAACAAGAACAAAACAAATCAAGAACATACATTAAAAAAAATAAAAAAACATCCCAAAATAGAACACAGACAACTGGAAACTGGACACATCACAATTTCAAGACTTAACCACTCTGGAGGATATTTATGTACATAAACTCTACATTCTTTGATAGGGTTTACTAATCATTTTATACATATGAAATCTATGAACTGGGAAACTCACTTAACCCTTTCACTCCCTCACCCTATCCACCAGCATCCCACATTGTCAACCATGACAGTAAAGCAAAAACTTAACTCTTTCACTTCCTCACCCTATCCACCATCTTCCTGTTGGAAGGTGGTGGATAAGGTGAGGGAGTGAAAAGGTTAAGTTTCTGCAGCAGGCGGATAGGGTGCAGGAGTGAATGGGCCAAATCTTGAAATTCTAACTATGTCATTAGACAGACTGCTAAAAAGCATAAGATGACTATACCCTGCCTCACCTGTGCTTTATCTCTCAACATCTCCACCATCTCCTGGTACTCCTTGCAGTCGGCTTCCATGGAGCGCAAGGCATTGGACCATTCTGTCTGTTTGCGGAACAGCTCCTCCCGCTCCTCCTGGGCGCTTTTCAGCAGTTCCAGCAGGTGGTCCTCCCGTTCTGACTTCTCTGGGAGGCTGCCGGAGATCAGTAGGCTTTTCAACTGCTCCACCTGGGACAATCAGAAAGGCAACATATGGTAAGATATGGCTGCAATAATCAAGTGGGTATAAAGCCAGACTTCCAATGGAGAGGTCTGGGGTTAAAGGGTGGAGATATTTCAGATCTCCTAGGTCAACATATGTAAGCAGACCTGTGGGTACCTAATCCTCAGTTCATGAGTACATGAATGCAGAACATCAATATGCACAATGCTCACCTGTCTCACCTGTCAGCATCACCGGGTTCAGTGTTGGCCGCTGCACATCTGGATGCCACCATCTCCCGCCAGGCCGCTGTCTTGACTTTTGTGGACAATTTCTTGAATATTTAGGCCACTGATGTTGTGTGTGACTAGAGGTCTGCCTTTCTTCCCTTTTTGCCACTGTTTTTCCTTGAAAGATGGTTGTCATGAGGTCCATGTTCTTGTTGAATGACACATGGCCAATGTATTTTAGTCTTCTCTTGCTGATGTCTGCTGATGTCCCCTGTCTGTCCATTTGACACGTAGTACTCTCCGATAAAACCACATCTCCGCTGCTTCAATTCTTCTGCAATCAATTTTTCTCAGTCTAGGCTTCACAGCCATAAATCAGGACTGGTTAGATCAAACATTTTAGAAGTCTAACTTTCAGGCTATTTGGTATGCCTCTGTCTTTCCAGATGTTGTTGAGTTGGACCATTTTTTGCTTTGCCATTCCAATTCTTATTTTGATTTCTTTGGAGCAGGTTCCATAATCAGTTTTTACAGAGCCAAGATATGCACGTTAAAACCCTGAAATCATTTCAGTCTTCAACTAATGTACATTGTGTGGCTATGTTCCCAGGTCTGTCAACTCCCCACCTACCCATTCAGCTTATAAACACAGAAAATGAATGACTGGATCCAAACGGGTCACGCAGCACATGGACAGTCCCCAACTGCTTGGCAAGACAGCTACCGTGAGGCCCAGGGAGTATATAGTGGCTGTCTGGCTGGTGGTGGGACATTGGTGCTCTGGGTCCCATCTGGTGCCGTAAAGTGTTTCTTATTGAAAAGCATCAGAAACATGCCACTTGCCAAACAAAATTAAACTGTCTACAGCAGCAGTACCGGATGACAAACATCCTGACAGTAGAGCCTCTGGAAGTATCACAGCTTAAAGCAAAAAGTCATAAGTCATGAGCTCCACAGTGAGATGCTCAACATCAAAATGTTTTAATAATGAAATAAAACTGAATTAGATTAAACTAGACTAAACTACACCACACCACACCACACCACACAACACCACACCACACCACACAAAACTAAAATGAAACAGAAATGTTTAACAAGTATCTACTCCTGTAGGAAAGCACTTGGTATAACACTGACTCCCACACCCTGTCCACCAGCATCCTGCATTGTCAACCATGCTAGCAAAGCAAAAAAAAACACTGATTCTCTCACCCTATCCACCAACTTCCTGCAAGAGCTGGTGGATAGGATGAGGGAATCAGAGTTAAGTTTTTGCAGTTGGTGGATAAGGTGCAGGCGTCTTATTGTTAAAGCAAAGACTTATCAAAGAAATGTTAGCCGTCAATCAAGTACTGAACTTTGTGACATCAGATCTAGCAAGCTGAAAAATGTCTGTCCTCTGAAATTATCCAGACAGGCATACAGAGCAATACCCTACCTGTGTGCGCGTTGTCTCCAACTTTTCTGTCTGAGCACAGAGGGATTCTAGAAGCACCGTTTTCTCGTCTGTCAGACGTCCATTCTCCTCTGTTAGTTCATTCACAGCATCCTGCAGGTCACCTGCAATTATACACGAGATGATAAGAAAAACTGACGGCCAACAACAATGATTACAGTCATCGTACAAATAAAATCACAAAAATAAAAAGAGATTACTTAACATTCTCTTCTAACTGAAGAAGGGACACGAGATTCTTTGAGAGGGATGTGTAATAACAAACATAATTATCTTTTCATAATAATAACACTACTACTACTACTACTACTGATGATGATGATGATGACGATGATGATAATTAATAATAATAATAAATTAGACTTGCTTGGCACCACCCCAGATCTGGTGCTTCATGCACCTTTCAATGTATTTATGACACTTATTTTCATGGAATATTATATGATGTGAAATCTTTTACAGTGATTGAATTTGGAACATGTGAGGTTATCAAAATAATTATTTGTCACAATAAACACTGCCAAAAAAACCACACACACACACACACACACACACAAAAAGAACCAGTCACATTACAGTAATCATTGCCAAGTCCTCAAAGTGTGATCAACAACTCAAATCTTCCCCCAGAAATCATATTTTACATGGTCCTTGAGTTACCCCTATATAGTAACCTCAAAAACAGGATATGACTGCCTACATGATAGAAGTTAATGAAAATGGCCATACAGTTAAAAAGCCCATTTTGTATCTCTCTATGTGTGTTCTATGTGTGTGCGTGTGTGTGTGTGTGTATGTGTGCATTTGTGTGTTTCTCTCTGTGTGTCTGCATTATTTATCATATATATATATATTACAAAACCAAGCACATGTGGAAGTTGTAGCCCTAGAATTTACAGGAAGGAACCACTCCTAGTCTTATTCTATTGTCTTCAGATGGCTCAACCACAAATTGCTCCCTGCATTTCATAAAGATGGGTCAAGAGTCAGTCTTGAACTTAAAAGACTATTTGTGCTGATAAGCTAGATAAAGACAGATATTTCAAAAGTTGCATTGATAAAACAGGTGAGAAAGATTATTTCCAGGATGCAGAATTAACTCTCACTCACAGTCAGCTTTCATATCGTCAAAGTACCGTCAACAGCACCATGCATACACATAGGTTTTAACTGTTGTCCTTTATCTGGTTTTTATGACATTTGAAAACAGATTCTCATGCACAGATAGCTGAAATACGTTGGCCATGTGATTAAAAACAACAAAACAGATTTGATATCAACGGTCCTGCAGGGGAAAGTTGAGGTAAGGAGAAGAAAGGGACGACCGCACTCCACCTATTTCAACAACATCACTGATATCTGTGGTCTGGGGATCCAGGAAGTTGCCCACAGATGTCTCAATGTGTGACCTGGAGAAGACTTGTGACGTCAAGCGTGGCTCCTACTGCCGATCCGGCGAGGGAGAGAGGTGAGGTGAGGTGATGCACAGACTTGCAAAAACACCCTAAACAACCAACCTAGCCACCCATCTAACCCAACCCCTCCCAAACAAAACCAAACCAAACCAAACCTCACCCAGTTCCTGCAGTGTGGCTTGCAGCTCCTCTGTGGTGCTGTAGTTGGTCTCCTCCATCTGGAGAATCCTCTCCGTCAGGCAGGCCACGGAGATCTCACTGAGCGCGTCACTGTTGCAGCTCTTGTTGCTCTGCTTGTCCCACTGGCTCTGGTCCATGGACAGGATGGAGGGGTGCTCTGGGGTGCCGCAGAGGTCTGTTAAGGACATGCCGGGCTCTGACGCCGACATGGATGAGGAACGCTGGAGGGTGCCCAGTTTGGCGATGTTGACCCGGTTGTCATTCACACCCGGGCGGAAGCGCTGCTGAAAGCACACAAGGGAACTGCATGGTTATCTAATGCTATCACCTACCACATTTCATATTACATACTTACCTAATGTCATCACCTATTATACATTATGTTAAGCACATACATCATGCTATCACCAATTATATATCACATTAACCACCCACTTTACACCATCACTTTATATCACATTAACTACTTACTTTACGCTATCACCTATTACAAACATCACATACTTAACCTGATGCTAACATCTGTTACATAATAATGACATTAATAGTAATAATGCATTATATCTATATACTGCTTTAATTATGGATCTAGGTGCTTACATTAACACTTTGACACACACATAGTCACAAAATCATACAATGGACATAGGAACGGGCTAAAAAACGTTAGAAAGATTCCAGACATGGAAACACTATCTGAACAGGTAAGTTTTCAGGTGAGATTTGAAGATGATATTATCTGGAAGGGAATTTCAGAACTGGGGGCCACAGACAGAGAAGGAGTGAAGTCACAACATTTATGTTTGAACCGATTTTTCTGAAGAGGTCGTGAATCTAAGGAACGGAGAGAATGACATGAATGTAAAAACTAAACAGATCTGAGAGAGAAGAAAGACAGTGCCAGAGACAATATTCCAGCAGATGTAGGCTACCTTGTACTTAATTCTTTGAAAAACAGGGAGCCCGTATACTTTCATCAATAAAGGGTGCAGGACTGATGAAGCTGAGCCTAGAAAATAAGACCAGCAACTGACTTCTGAATCTTCTGCAGTAGATAAAGACTGAAGAGTCAACACAACCAGCGAGAGGAAAGTTACAAATATTATATTCTTACCTATGGCTATCACCTATTTCTGCAGTGGACAACGAGTAAAAGTCAAAACAACCATCAAGAAAAGAGTTACACATATTACACGCTTACATTAGGCTGTCAACTGTTACATATATTACACCCTTTACACTATCACCTATACATATATTACACGTTTAGCTATACTATTACCTATTACATATATTATTACATGCTTACTTAATGCTATCACCTATTGCATATCATATTATACACTTACCTTATGCTATCACCTATTACATATCATATCACAAACTTACCTAATGCTATCACGTATTACATATATTACACACCTACTTCATGCTATAACCTATGCAAATTAAACACTTACCTAATGCTATCACCTATTGCACAGATTGTTAATGCTAACTTTGCGCTATCACCTAGTACATATTCATATTACACATTTACCTAATGCTATCATCTATTACATATATCACACGCTTATCTAATGCCATCACCCATTATACATCACTTTACATATTTATCTAATCCTAACACCTGCTACATGCCATAACACACACTCACCCACTGCTGTCAACTGTTATATATCATATCATAGTTATATTACAAACAATAATGACCTAAATAAATAGATAAAAACTATAGCACACTCACTCACAAGACAACATATGACTCGTCACCACCGAGTGGAAGAAGAGGCTTTTAAAAAGCACAACTAGAGTCTTCAGAGAAATCAATCTACTGTAACCAACAACAGGAATAAAGACAAACTCTGTCCCTTTATTACTTGGCATGTTTATCAAAGTTAACCCTTTGACTCCCACACCCCCTCCCCCAGCATCATGCACCGTCAACCATTCCAGCAAAGCAAAAACTGAACCCTTTAACTCGCTCACTCTGTCCACCAGCTTCCTGCAGGAAGCTGGAGGATAGGTAAGGGAGTCAAAGGGTTCAGTTTTTGCAGGTGGTGGATAGGATGAGGGAGTCAAAGGGTTTTAAGGAAGTAAAAATCATACTGAAGAGAAATGTGATCATGTTTTTGTTGTTGCATTTTCCTTCCAGATCATCACACGGCACAGATATGAAATGTATACATACACATATATTTTTCATATTGCTTAGTTCAATGTCAATGTATATCTACACACATATTTTTCATATTGCTTAGTTCAATGTCAATGTATATATACACACTTATTTTTCATATTGGTTATTTCAATGCTAAAAGCTGTATGGTTATGTCCTAAATCAGTATCAAATAACTCAGTCATTCAAACATAGGGCACAGTATTCAGTCAACTCTTGACAAGACACCCAGCTGACCTTTGGCTCCGTCAGTGAGAGACTGTCGCAGCTAACGGAGGCGTGCAGTAGACAGTCCGAGGCGCTGACGCTGTCTCCACTTTTACCAAGGGACTTGACCGAGCCAGAGCCGATCTTCATGATAAGTTTCTCAGTGTCGGTGAACTGTTCCACAGGAATGCCCAGCTCCTTCAAGCGGTCCGTCAGATGCTTGTTCTGATGGCGCAGCTGCTCCAGTTCTTCTTGTACGCTGAAATCACTGTTCAGTTTTAAGTTTCGATCAAATGTGTGGCTGTTTTTCCCTTATTAAGCAGTATGATTTTATCTTTGATCGCGCGCTCATGCACACACATGCATGCACACACCCCACGCATCCACACATGCGCACGCACATTACAAATATTTGAATAGACACTCATATTTCAGTCAAAAACAAAAGCAACTAAACATCATCCTGTGTACAAATTCAATAGGCCACCCCCCCCCCCCCCACCATCTGAACACATTCAAAATGCAATACCACCCTTAAGTCTTCATTCCTTTTTTCTCAAATTTCAACCCAACCCCCCCCCCCCCCCCCCCCCCCCCTTTGCCCTTCCACTTTCTTTTCAGATTTTGTTGTTGCTAGTCTAAAAATTCCAAGTGATGAGACTGCTACTGCTTTTTTTGTTTAAAGCCCAGCCGACTGCATACAGCCATATCAGGGCTATAACCATTTCACAACATACACAATACTTCAACAGGAAAAAAACAGAAAAGAAAATTAAGTACACATATCAATGCATTTGTGCACATGATCTGAGGAGATGCCCCTGTCACTGACCACTCCATCCCATTTATCGTACAGGAATTTAAAAAACAAACCTGAATACAAATTTAAACATAACTAAGGACACTAAAACATACAAACATACATAAAAACGGGCCTAAATTACCTAAAATTGCTTCTGCATATCTCATTTCCATAGAGCCAAAAATGCATTTAATACATGTACACAATTATCACTCCCAAAGAGAAAGTATGTAAGACTTTAATGAACACATACAGGTGAACGGACCAACAAGGCAGAAAATGATAAGAAGAAATGACAGAAAGCAAAAGAACAAGGCAGAAAATGATAAGAAGAAATGACAGAAAGCAAAAGAACAAGGCATCAACAAAGAGAGTGACAGAAAAGAGGAAATTTCTAGCACAGAATTTCCAGAAGGTGGGGATACTATTTATACTGTAAGAGCCCCCTGGCATCCCCATGGGGAATGTGATTAGATACTAACCCTTTGACTCCCGCAACCTGTCCACCAGCATTCTGCGTTGCCAACCACACTAGCAAAGCAAAAACTTAACCCTTTGAGTCAAAGGTTTAAGTTTTTGTAGTTGGTGGATAGGGTGCGGGAGTCAAAGGATTAAATCAATGGCCACCACAAAACTAGACATACCTGCTGCTCTGTGCCACAGCTATGGTGTCCTTGAGTCGCTTGATTTCATATTTGTACTTCTCTATTTCCCCTTTCCTGCTCTCTGTCACTTTGGTCAGCTCTGATATCCTCTCCTCCAGCACTTTCTTCTCCTTCTCAAAGTTGGCCAGCAGCTCAGCATTGTAGGCCATGACGTCTGCTGGCGCTGACGTGCGCTTCTTTAGTAGCTTGTCCTGAAACAAGTCCGTCTGTGTTCACCATACTTGAGACACGGGAGGCAGAAAAAGAACGTTTTTGTAGAAAACAAAAAAAGAATTCTTCAACGCTGCACATAACAATAGCAAAATCTGGAAAAAAAAGCAGTTATTTTGAAATGACAGGAGCAAAAGGCTGAGCACAGTGGCTGAAATAACACTGAAATTCATGGAGGAAAATGAAAGGTGGAATCCTTATTTGTAACCTGTTCAGAGATTCAACATATTCCAAATGTTCTACATAAGTTCTATCTGAATCTAACAGCGATTATGAAAAACACTACTTGAGCCTCAGCGAAACACAATTGCAGGTTTTATCATATCTAATAGAAATCCAAAATAAGTGTGATTGCCCGCGTTCAAGCAAACAGGAACCGGAAAAAACACGAAAAAAGAACCAGACCGCGTTTTAATACAACCAAACAAGACAGGCGCAAATTTTTGGACAACTGGCCTTTGTCAAGCATAAAATCACAAATCACAAATCACAAACAAATACAAAAATTAGAAGAAAAAGATTGAAACTTCCCTGCTGTTTTGGCCTGCTGCGCCTGTCTTGTCTGGTTGTAGTAAGTACGCGTTCTGATTCTTCTTTCCTTGTTTTTTTCTGGTTCATATCTATAGAGTTCTGATTGTTTGCGCAGATATGTCTATGCATGCTGTTTTGCCCATACTGTGCAAGAAGTATGTTGCTGCACAGTCTGCATAATCCATCTTTGGTGAATGTACATACATGATGCGTGTCTTCATGTTTCCATGAGCCACTGGATGCTGGCATGGTTTATAGGATCTTAAAATGCATACTTGATGTTCTGTGTATGTGCATGAAAAGGGTTTATACACTGGCAGATCAGCACACATGTTGACCTAGGAGACCAGAAAAACCTTATACCCACCAGGCGGGAGGTATCCAGGCAGGCTCAAACCCAGACCTTCCGAAAAAAAGTCCATTTACCTACTTACGTACCATGCCCTCTGACTTCACTTTTAATCTTGGTCCCTTTCTTCCAATGAATGATGTTAAGATGGGACAGTGAGAAGACCAGTTTTAATGCAGTGCACCCCTGGATTTGAACCCACAACCATTAGCATGTGAATCCGATGCTCAAGCCAACTGAGCTACTGTTCAAACCAACTGTTGTTCTGGTGGTGTCAGTATACAATTAGATAAGTCCCCCTTCCCCCAGGATGGTTATCCCCGTCGGCCATATCACCTGAAGTGGGTGTCGACGTAAAAACTGAACCAAATCCATCACATTCCAGTGAAAGTTGGGATTTACCGAAGGCTGAATTTATTGAAGCAAACTGAAACGCAATTCATTCTGCATTAGTGATGGTCATTATTTTCAATCTAATGAAACAAAGTGTTGAAGTGAAATGGAAAATCAAGGAGGAAAAAAAAAAAAGAGTACTGAACACAAGAATGTTACAGCAACTCTTCATGTTGTTCCTGTTGTGCTTATTGGTTTTTTTGGTTGTTTTTTGCTCATTATGATTAACTGATTACAGATCATTACTAGCAAAGCATGGAACACACAACAGTGTGTACAACATACCATTCAGTTCAATTCAATTCAATTACTGTATTCATACAGCGCCAAATCTTGACAATTCAAATCAAAGTCCACTCGTGCACCAAGCCTACGCATACAATCGACAAAGACTACCGTACGATATCAGTATCACAAAAAAAAAAGAAAAATACAGTCCTAAGTAATGCAGATGCACTCTTTCCAGCACCAGCAAATTACAATCAATTAACAATAATCTGCTAAGTGACATGATACTGCCTGACTGTTGTCTCAGGTCATAGCCTTTATCGCAAGCCTATTATCTGTGATATGTTCACTATCATAACTGGCGTCAGCACTGCAGTTGGAGCAAGGTCTCGAACAGGATTGCACTTAAAAACAGACCTCACTGCTATCATGACTTTTTGATGAGGTTTTCTCTATTTCTCAGTTGTTCACTCTGTTGTGTGTGTGCGTGTGTGGTGTGTGTGGTGTGTGTGTGTGTGTGTGTGTGTGTGTGTGTGTGTGTGTGCGTGTGCGTGTGCGTGCGTGTGTGCTGCGCGTGCATGTGTATTCTGAAAACATTAAAAATCAAAGATAACCAATCGTACTTGAGCACATACATGCCCGCGCACGCGCACACACACACACACACATGTGCGCGCACACACACACACACGCACCCATGTACGCATGTGTGCGCACACACACACTTAACCCATTGACTCTTGCACCCTATCCACCAACTGCAAAAACTTAAACCCTCTGACTCCCTCACCCAATACACCAGCTTCCTGCAGCAAGCTGGTGGATAGGGTCAGGGAATCAAAGGGTAAAGTGTTTGCTTTGCTAGCATGGTTGACAATGCAAGATGCTGGCGGACAGGACACGGGAATCAGAGGGTTAATATAAAACTGTTTCTTTCTGTATCAGTGATGTTTTTGCTGGCGGACAGGACACGGGAATCAGAGGGTTAATATAAAACTGTTTCTTTCTGTATCAGTGATGTTTTTGTTTGTCTTTGAAAAAACAAAACAATAAATTATTGAATTTCAAAAAGTGAAGGACCAAACTGGAATCTGAACACCACTTTTTTCTAAAGGAACATTTTGCATGTTTTTTTGGGTTTTTTTTCTTTTTTACATGAGCCATAGACACAGAACACAAAGCATGTAACGCCAGAACAAGACAACTCCAAGGTTACCTTGCTGACGTTTTGCGTGCTCTGGGCGCGTTTCATGGAGTTCTGGGACGCGGAGGAGGACTTGTTGGAGTTGATGGACCGCATGCTGCCTGTGGTGTTGCTGCCCATGTCGATGGACTGTGTGCTGGAAGCTTTGCGCATGGCCGATCCTGCCTGAGCTTTCACTGGTTTCGGTTTCACAAACGTGGAGTTTTTCTCCTTTTCTTTCAATACCTGTAACATGGACACAGACAAAGATGAATGGAATCATCTGACACAAGTTGTACCTCCCTCTGGTGATTTTTGTTGTTGTGGATATTTTTACAACTTTTTTTTTTCTTTCTAAACCAACTAAACATGAAACACTTGTTCCTTTATGGCTGAATAAGTCAACAACACACTTAATAACATGTAACATACGTTGGTCTGGTGATTTTAACTGACGGTTAAAAACACATAACATACCTTGGTCTGGTAATTTTAACTGATGGTTAAAAACATATACGTTGGTCTGGTGATTTTAACTGATGGTTATAAACATGTAACATACTTTGGTCTGGTGATTTTAACTGACGGTTAAAAAATGTAACATACCTTGGTCTGGTGTTTTTAACTGATGATTAAAAACACGTAATATATCTTGGTCTGGTGATTTTAACTGATAGTTAAAAGCACATAACATACCTTGGTCTGGTGATTTTAACTGACGGTTAAAAAATTTAATATACCTTGGTCTGGTAATTTTAACTGATGATTAAAAACACGTAATATACCTTGGTCTGGTGATTTTAACTGATAGTTAAAAACACTAACATATTGGTCCTGGTGATTTTAACTGAGGGTTGAAATATGTAACATACCTTGTCTGTTTTTTTAACTGATGAACTAAAAACATGTAATAACCTTGTTCTGGTGATTGAACTGAAGTTAAAAGCACATAACATACCTGTACTGGTGATTTACTGGTGATTTTAACTGACGGTTAAAAACACATAACATACCTTGGTCTGGTGAATTTTAACTGATGGTTATAAACATGTAACATACCGTTGGTCTGGTGATTTTAACTGACGGTTAAAACATGTAACATACCCTGGTCTGGTGACTTTAACTGACGGTTAAAAACACGTAAATACCTTGGTCTGGTAATTTTAACTGATGGTTAAAAACATAAATACGTTGGTCTGGTGATTTTAACTGATGGTTATAAACACGTAACATACCTTGGTCTGGTGATTTTAACTGACGGTTAAAAATGTAACATACCTTGGTCTGGTGTTTTAACTGATGATTAAAACACGTAATATACCTTGGTCTGGTGATTTTAACTGGATTTAACTGTGTTAAAAACATTAACATACCTTGGTCTGGTGATTTTAAAGTACAGTTAAAAACATGTAACATGCATTGGTCTGGTGATTTAAACTGATGGTTAAAACACATAACATACCTTGGTCTGGTGATTTTAACCGATGGTTAAAAACACAAACATACCTTGGTCTGGTGATTTTAACTGATCGGTTAAAAAATGTAAACATATTGGTCTGGTGTTTTTAACTGATGGTTTAAAACATGTAACATATGTTGCTTTGGTGATTTTAACTGATGCAGGTGGAGGAAAGAGGAAAAGAGAAAATGGTTATACAACAGTTGCCATAATTGCTGTATACACTTCTAAGTTTTCATCACAATTACACTTCACAGTTCAACCAAACATTCACCTAAATTTGATCAAAACTGTGTCAACAAAAGAAAAAAAAACTGAAAGAACTTCCAATTTCCAATTGCTATGAAATGCATTAACTGACTGTGTCCAATTTAATTGAGCATTTTATTTTTTTACTTCACCATGAGCTGGATCAGTGGCTGAAATCTGGAAACTATGCATTCCTGAAGAACTCAGAAATCTTTGACTGAGATTTTCATATATTCATGTATCTCTATAGATATGACTATGAATTTTCATACATTCATATATCTCTATAGATATGACTACAAATTTTCATATAGCCTATAGATATGACTATATATTTTCATGTATTCATAATCTCTATAAGATATAACTATAAATTTTCATATAATCATGTCTCTATAGAAATGACTACAAATTTTCATGTATTCATATATCTTTATAGATATGACTATAAATTTTCATATATTGATAAATCTCTATAGGTATGACTATAAATTTTCATGAATTCATGTATCTCTATAGATATGACTATAAATTTTCATATATTCATAATCTCTATAGTATGACTATAAATTTCATATTGAATCTCATAGTATACTATAAAGTTCATAATCATATCTCTAAGAGACTATAAATTTTCATATATTCATATATCTCTATATATCGATATATTACATTCACTCATGTTCATTACAACCAATTTTCCTGTTTAAAAAAAAGGATCAAAAGACAATAATAATAAA
Source organism: Monoplex corrugatus (assembly GCA_030674185.1). Lineage (NCBI taxonomy): Eukaryota > Metazoa > Mollusca > Gastropoda > Littorinimorpha > Ranellidae > Monoplex > Monoplex corrugatus. The sequence continues at coordinate 32,669,973 of JAPXFY010000025.1, read as the reverse complement.
AATAATAATAATAATAATGATAATGATGATAATAAAATAATAATAATGATACTAATAATAAGGAAAGAGTAGTGGTGGGAAAGACCCTTCTGTCCTACCTGGTTCTCTTTATTCTTTTCTGTGGCAGAAACGGAGCTGGACTTCGTGGTCGGTGCCTGGTGCGAGGACTTGACCCCCGAACCTCCAACCCCTTTGGACGTGGTGGCCGATGACGGCCTGGAGTTGCTGGACGCTGTGGGTTGGGTTGCCCCGGCTGCCGTCAGGTCCACTTCTTTGACCGTGGCCAGCTTCTTCTTGCCTGTGCTCGACGACAGGTTCTCCTGGCTTTTGCTCATGTATTTCTTGTTCACGGCAGGGGCAGTCTTCCCGCCCCGCCCCGCCAGACCAGAATGGTCCGACTTGGACTGTTTCATGCCCATGACTGGAGTGCTGGGGGCTGAAGACTGTGGCTTGCTGGTGGTGGTGGTGGTGGTGGAGACGGCTGCAGTGGTGGTGGTGGTGGTGGTGCCAGTGGTCGTTGACGCCTTGGTGAGGTGGAAGAGCCTTTCGCAGGCTTAGAGGACGCTGCTGCTGCTGACGCCGCCGGGGCAGACGTAGCGCTGGTGGCAGAGGCGGCCCCACCCTTTTCCTTCTCCCCCTTTTCTTGCTTCTTCATAGTGCTGGAGGAGGGAATCTGTTCACAAACACAATCACAATGGAATCAAAAAGACGGCAAAACATCCAGCTCTCAAGTGACAACATCTCTACGACATGCAATCTAATATGCTGAGCAACCACACAGATTCAGTTTCAGTTTCTCAAGATCACGTCCCTGCACTCGGAACAAATTCCACTACTGTCACAGCAGGTGCCACGTGTATGGTGACCATGGCACAAGCCTTAAGCCTGCACATAAACCCATGAGCTGGCCAGGTCCTGAGGCCCTACCTAGACTATGTTATACCTATACTGGTATTTTATCAGCCTACCACTGGAATAATCCTGGTTACATGGTACAAACTGAGGCAGTGGAATCAAAAGTAATGCATAGCTCCAGCTCTCAATTAAGATCTTCAAAAGATGGAGAGAAAAAAACAACACTTGTAAAACAGAGAAACCAAACCAGTATCAATTACAACCACTCAACCAACGACAATTCATTCCAGCTGCAACAACCATGTTTCGGACAGCTCCGAACCTCTTCTCAGTTCAGAGTGACACTGTCAAATCAATGCCTGTTTTAGGAAAAGTGATGCACCAAGGCACACTGTTGACAGTAACACTGGAATGAAACGTGCGATCAACAAAGGGCTAAAGTGTTCTCCATGGTGAAGAGGCGCAATCAAGGTGTATGTTGACATTCTGGGCCATTTTGGTTGAATAGTCTGTGTGTTGTGTGGGGTGTGTGGTGGGGGTGTGGGTGTATGGGGGGTGTGTGGGTGTGGGGGAGTGTGTGTGTGTGTGTGTGTGCGGTGTGTGCGAGTGTGTGCAGTGTTGAGTGAGTGAGTGAGTGTGTGTGTGGTGAGTGTGTGTGTGTGTGTGTGTGTGTGTGTGTGTGTGTGTGTGTGTGTGTGTGTGTGTGTGTGTGTGGTGCGTGTGGTGTGTGTGTGAGACTGTGTGCGTGCGTGTGCATGTGCATTGTGTGTGTGTGTGTGTGAGTTTGTGTGTGTGGGGGGGGGGGGCACGCACATGTGCGTGTGTGATGCTCATGAGTCATGTGAGCATGTGCACACATAAGTGTGCACCTGCACATACAAACTTGTATACTGGGTTTGCGCACATTTATGTGTTTGTGTGCATGCAATCATGTACACCTCTCTTATACATATGCAATTCCCCAACACACACACACACACACACACACACCACACACACACACACACACCACCACACGGATTTTGAAGAGGTCAAAACAATCCACACAAGGTATACTGTTATCATTTTCCATTCATGTAGGAAGATAGGTCATGACACGAGAGGAATAGGAGAAAAGCACAAAAGACACTTGCTCACACT
>JAPXFY010000025.1:32655478-32660478 GCA_030674185.1 Monoplex corrugatus | reverse complement strand
GGCAGGCAGGCAGGCAGACAGGCAGACAGACAGGCAGACAGAGACAGAGAGACAGACAGAGTCAGACTGAGACAGAGAGAAACAGAGAGAGAGAGAGAGAGAGAGAGAAGACGGGCAGGAGCGCAAACTCCCTAAAACTCGTATAGGAAGAAAAACAAATGATCCATCAGCTTCCAACTACATAACCCTAACCCTACGCATCAGTCATCATTCACGCCCCTGCTGTCACCGAAGACAAGGTGCTGGCAACTCCAAACTAAGTGAAGGGTCGCGTCTGTTTAGTGCGTTGAAAAATCTATCCTCTCCCCTCCCCCTACTCTTCCCACCCACCCACCCACTATCTCCCGTCTACTTTGATTCATCACATACATATGGATGAAAATGTACCACCTTCTTCTTAGGAACTATCCTTCCGATTAATGTCATGGATGTATCTTATAAAGCTTTTCTTGTTGAAACTCCCATTACTGAGTGACCATCATTCAATTTTTGCTTCATTCAATTTCCATGTCATTTCACATATTTGTTGTCTTAAACTTTCTGATCGATCTGTTGCATCATCCTTTTTTTTTTTTTTTTTTTAAAACACTGAGTGACGTGTAGTCTAGTTCTAGAGTCTATAGTCCCAAAGTTGAGCAACATTCAACGAAAAGTTTTTCTTTCTATTCTGTTTCCATTCTTTCTTTATCAATTAAGATCTAATTCAAAGCTGGCCATGTAGTCTACATATTCGACGCCATCATGTCGTACTTCCACCGTTTTTTGTTTTTATTTGTTTGTTTGCTTGTTTGGTGTTGTTTTTTTTTTAACAATTTGACTCCCACACCCTGTCCACCAGCATCCGGCATTGTCAACCACGATAGCAAAGCAAAAACTTGACCCTCAGATTCACTCGCTCTATCCACCAGCTTCCTGCTGCAGGGAGCTGGTGGATAGGGTGAGGGAATCTAAGGGTTAAGTTTTTGCAGTTGGTGGACAGGGTGTGGTGGGAGTCAAAGGATTAACACTTTTTCTCGGACGCGTGTTGCACGTTGTTTTGCCACACAACTCTTACCAACAAACGCCTATCAATTAACATCAGGAAGACAGTTCATGAATGTTATATAGAACCGATAATGTTATACGGTTGTGAGGCGTGGACAGTCAGCAAGCAAAGTCAGAACAAGATTGAGGCAGCCGAGATGTGGTTTCTAAGAAGAATGTTGAGAGTTCCATGGACAGCAAAGAAAACAAACGAGACAGTCTTGATGGACGCAGACACAAGAAGATCATTGATAAGGAAGATTAGGAAAAGACAGGCAACAAGTATAGGCCATTTTAAGAGGAAAGGGGAATTAGAGCACCTGGTCACAAGAGGAAAGGTGGAGGGAGAGAGAACACCAGGTAGACCCAGGGAAAAAATATTAGACGGACTTGCAGAGTGGCTGAGAACAAGAGAGCGGAAGATGTGCTTGCGGCATCCAGGGATAGATACATTTGGAGGGCAATGATCGCCAACGCCATGCGGCAGGGCACTTGATGATGATGATGATTTGGTGTCTTGCGTGTCTACGACAGGGGCTTAAGCACTAACAGGTCTGCACACATGTTGACGTGGGGCGACCGAGAAAAATCTCCAGCATTTATTCATCTTAACTATCCATCATAACTGGGAAAAATCTCCAGCATTTATCCATCTTAACTATCCATCATGTCCTTCCTCTCTCATACGGTCTCGCAACCCATCTCCCCGAACTGTTTCCCTCCTAAAACTGCAGCGCAGGAGGAAATCAAATCCCAAACGTCGCCATCAAGAACATTGGTTGTCATGCTGTAATGCGACCCGACAAACCAGCAGGTGCACATTTTTTTGTCAAAACAAGAAGACAGACAGAGGCAGCAGCAGACAGACAGACAGAGACACTGACACAGAGAGAGAAAGCGAGAAGGAGAGAGCGAGAAGGGAGAGAGAGACGGGGGGGGCTTGTACTGTTTTCGATGAAACTCCCAAGACGGAGACATAGGGAGACGACAGACAGAGAGACATAGACAGACAGACAGAGAAGAGAGCGAGAGAGAGAGCGAGAGCAGAGAGAGAGACGAGAGAGAGAGAGAGAGAGAGAGAGAGGCTTGTTATTGTTTTTCGATGAAACTTCCCAAGACAGAGACATAGGGACAGAGAGAGAGAGGGGGGAAGGAGAGAGAGAGAGAGAGAGAGAGAGAGAGAGAGAGAGAGAGAGAGAGAGAGAGAGAGAGGCTTGTTATTGTTTCTCGATGAAACTTCTCAAGACAGAGACATAGGGACACAAAGAAAGAGAAGAGAGAGAGAGAAGGAGAGAAGAGAGAGAGAGAGAAGGAGAGAAGAGAAGAGAAGAGAGAGAGAGAGAGGAGAGAGAGAATGAGAGACAGAGACAGGAGACAGAGAGATTATTTTGTTTTCGGGAAACTTCCCAAGACAGAGACATACAGACAGAAAGAGAAAAGCTTGTTACTATTTTGCGATGACACTTCCCAAGACAGAGACATACAGACAGAAAGAGAAAAGCTTGTTACTATTTTGCGATGACACTTCCTACCTCATGGATAGATCTTAACTACTGTGACTATCATCCGCACCCTCCCGCTCCCTGGGGGGAAAACGTGAGGTTATCTGGGTTACGGAAACGGAACAGAAACCGACACACGATGAAGGTGGGGGACAAGTGAGGTACGGAGACGCTGGGTAAGGAAGGAGGGACAGACAGACACACAGACAAACAAAGGCAGACAGGGACAGACAGTCAATACAGAGACGAGACAGACAAGAGATATGAACGGCTCAAAAGCACCTTTAGTAGTAAGACAGCCTCGTTATTTCGATCTCGGCAAAGGTTAGGCCGACCAAGCTACTACACAGTTTCTACCACAGAAATCAAGTCACATCGATATTTTATATAGACCACCTGGATCTACCCAATGTCAACCCCCGGGCTGCGCTACATTAAAACCGGCCCTTCTCACTGTCCTATCTTAACATCATTGTTGTTCCGGTGGTGTCAGTATAGGATTAGATAAGTCCCCCTTCCCCCACTTCCCTGGGACGGTTATCCCTGTTGGCCGTATCACCTGAGGTGGGGGTGTCGACGTAAAAACTGAACCAAATCAATCAAACCAATGTTACCCCAGTGGGGATGCCAGGGACTCTTTCGGTATAAATAGTATTATATCCCACACCTTCTGAAAGTTCTGAGCTAGAAATGTCCTCTTTTCTGTTTTCCTCTTTTCTGTCACTCTCTTTGTTTCTTTCTTCCTCCTTTGCTTTCTTATCATTTTCTGCCTTGCTGGTCCATTCACCTGTACGTGTTCGATAAAGTCTTACGTGCTTTCTCTCGGGATTGATAACTGGGTACATGTATTAAGTGTATTTTGGCTCTAGGGAAATGAGATATGCAAAAGCAATTTTATGTAGTTTAGGCCCGTTTTTATATATATGTTTCAGTGTTCTTATAGTTATGTTTCAATTTGTATTCAGGTGGGGTTTTTTTTTAAATTCTTCTGCGATAAATTGCATGGAGTGGTCAACGCCAGGGGCATCTCCTTAGATTGTGTGCGAGAATTCATTGATATGTCTACTTAATTTTCCTTTTTTTTTTTTTTTTTTTTCTTCTTCTCACCCTGTTGATGTATTGTGTATGTTTTGAAACAAGTTTTAGCCCTGACATGGCTCTACGCGGTCGGCTGGGCTTTAAACATAAATAACATTAAACAATAACCCAACGTCAGCGGTTGTCAATTAACTAAGAATCCCTGGCACGTGAAATCCTCGACCACCTTCGATCTCACGGTCTGGGCCAGCTCTTGACGCAGACACAGCAAATCCCTGTACAAAGAACTAGAGAGAACTTTCTCATCACTCAGGAAATGTTCCAAAGTATTTTCATTATCATTTCTCATCTTCCCCACCTCCACCACCCAACAGTTTTCACACACAAAGAGGCGAAAAATCATAAAAAGCCTGAACGCGTTCAAGAAAGCACGCAGAGAATGTTATTCGTTGATACCTGTTCCATTTTCAAACCCAAACCAACGGCATGACCTAGGAGAGGAGAAGGTCTGGAAATTGGCTCGCGCTTGAATTGGTTAACAAAAGAAATTGGGGGGGGGGGGGGGGGGGGAAGGGAGAGAGAAAGAAAGAGATAGGAGAGAGAGAGAGGGAGGGAGGGAGAGAGAGAGACACACACACACAGACAGAAAGAGAGACAGACAGACAAGGAGACACAGAGAAGGAGACAGATAGAGAGAAAGAGCCAAACAAGACAGGCGCAAATTTTCAGCCAAATTTGGAGAAAAAGACTAAAACTTCCCTGATGCTGGTGGACAGGGTGTGGAGTCAAATGTTAAAAAAAAACAACACCAAACAAGCAAACAAACAAATAAAAACAAAAACGGTGGAAATACGACATGATGGCGTCGAATATGTAGACTACATGGCCAGCTTTGAATTAGATCTAATTGATAAAGAAAGAATGGAAACAGAATTGAAAGAAAACCTTTTCGTTGAATGTTGCTCAACTTTGGGACTATAGACTCTAGAACTAGACTACACGTCACTCATTTTAAAAAAAAAAAAAAAAAAAAAAAGGAGATGCAACAGATCGGTCAGAAAGTTTAAGACAACAAATATGTGAAATGACATGGAAATTGAATGAAGCAAAATTGGATGATGGTCACTCAGTATTGGGAGTTTCAACAAGAAAAGCTTATAAGATACATCCATGACATTAATCGGAAGGATAGTTCCTAAGAAGAAGGTGGTACATTTTCATCCATATGTATGTGATGAATCAAAGTAGACGGGAGACAGTGGGTGGTGGGTGGGAAGAGTAGGGGAGGAGGGAGAGATAGATTTTTCAACGCACTAAAACAGACGCGACCCTTCACTTAGTTTGGAGTTGCCAGCACCTTGTCTTCGGTGACAGCAGGGCGTGGATGATGACTGATGCGTAGGGTTAGGGTTATGTAGTTGGAAGCTGATGGATCAT
>JAPXFY010000025.1:32625478-32647978 GCA_030674185.1 Monoplex corrugatus | reverse complement strand
GAAGAAGTTATAAAAATGAATTGTGAGAATACATTTATAGACATGGTCCCACATGATCTGTCAATACAGCGTATGTCTCACAGCTGGTCCCTTCTACTTCATACACAACCATTATAAACATGTAACAAAAAGCATGCGAGCGAGAGAGGGAGGGAAGAGGGGAACCGGAGAGGGAGGGAGGGGAAGAAAGAGAGACGGACAGGGAGGGAGACAGAGTGAGACAGACAGGGAGGGGAGAGAGAGAGAGAGAGACGGGGATGGGAAGAGACAGATGAGAGAGGAGAGAGAGAGAGAGATGGAGATGGGGAGAGACACAGACAGAAAGAGGGGGAGAGACACAGACACAAAGAGAGGGAGACAGACTGACAGAGAGAGAGACAGAGAAAGAGAGGAGAGAAAGAGAGAGAGAAGAAGAAGAAGAAGAAGAAGAAGAGAGAGAGAGAGAGAAACAGAGAGAAACAAAGAGAGAGACACAGACACAGACAGACAGACAGACAGAGACAGAGACGGGGAGGACGCCGGTGCTCAAATGCATAACGTGACAGGTGTTTATCTTCTCCCCTGCTCTCACTCTCACTCTCACGCCGAGGCACACATTCTTTCGTACACATAACATTCAGCATTTTAACGCCAGCCCAGCACACGTTTCCCTGAGGATTGGCCACACTTAAACTGTCAATCTTGATAAGGGACGACGCCGACGACGACGATGATAACCATGACGATGATGATGATGATGATGATGGTGGTGGTGGTGATGATGATTATGATAATGTGGGCCGACTATTTGTCACGTTCGGATGAGTCAGTTTCCTACCTGATCACTACAGAACTCTCTGACTCGGGGGAAAGGGGCATAATATAGCAGTTTTGTCACCACCGACCGAACTTGGGTTTCCTATCCCCTTCCCCCCTCCTCCTACCCCTCCAAACATTATTAACAGACCCTCGTTTTATCCATTATTCAGTCTTCTTACAAAGGCCGCACAGGGCTTGAGGGACGCTCGACTGAGCACTGGACAAATGAAATAATCACCAACATCATTATTAACAAGATACCATGGGACGACCTAGAGTAACCGAGAGAGAGATATACATATAGATAGATAGATAGATAGAGAGAAAGAGAGAGTGAGAGAGTGTGTGTGTGTGTGCGCGCGGGCGCGCGTGTGTGCACGTGCGTGTTGTGTGTATGTGTGCGTGCGTATGTGGGTGCCTCTGTGTGTGTGTGTGTGTGTGTGTGTGTGTGTGTGCGTGAGTGCGTGCGTGCGTGCGTGCGTGCGTGCGTGTGTGCGTGCGTGCGTGCGTGGTGTGTGTGTGTGTGTGTGTGTGTGTGTGTAGTTTGGTTTTTCACTATGATTTCGAGGGTTATCTATCAGAATGGTGTATCTATTCACAAAAGGTATGAAGAAGGCAGAAAAACGCTCTGACTACCACCAATACCAGCCATAGAAAGAAAGAAAGAGGGTTGTGTTCAGTTGATTACACACACACACATACACACACACACACACACACACACACACACACACACACACACACACACACACACACACACACACACACACCCCATTGGTGAAGCCTAATCCCATGTGAACAACAACGGTTACATCATAGCTCTGCACCCTAAATGGCAGAAACCAGCCAGAGTCTGAAATGGATACTGACTTGGACAGACACTCCCGAAACATCCAGACAAATATACATTCCTGACATTCGCTGACCACTCCGTCCACCTAACCACACTAGGGTAAAAAAAAAAAAAAAACCACACCCGAATATAAACTTAAACACAACTAAGAAAACCATAACATAAATAAAAACGGGCGTAATTACCAACACTTGCCTCCTCATATCTCATCCCCTAGAGCCAAAAATGCACTCAATACATGCACCCAGCTAGCAATCCCAAGAGAAAGCACGCAAGACCTTATCGCACACACATAGCTCAATGGACCACCAAGGCAGAAAATGATAGGAAGTAATGACAGAAGACAAAGAAACAAGGCAGAAACAAAGACAGCGACAGAAAAGGGAAACTTCTAGCACAGAACCTCCAGAAGGTGGGGGATACAATTTATACTGAAAGAGCCCCCGGCATCCCCAAGGGGGAAATACGCGGCTGATTAGTTCTTTTTAATACAGCCATGGACTCGAGATCTGATATCTCACAAGATCAAAATCTGGTCTGTTCGCTGTTCATCTTAGCATTTTCCCATCATTCCTGTTGTGTCAGTTTTGTGTTCCAACTGTCCCCTTCTCTCCCCCCCCCCCCCCCCCCCTTCACCTTTTTTTGTTGTTGTTGTTGTTGTTGTTTTTTGTTGTTGAGATTTTGGAGATCAGATTTTTTTTCCCCACAAAGATTTCTGGGAGAGTACAGGGAATCTTGCAATTTATCTTTCATATAATTCTAAGATGATGAAATTAGATGGACAGAGGTAGTGCATGCATTCTCTCTCGCTCTTTACTCTTTGTCACATAAATTTTTATTTCGCGAAAACGTCGCCGTAAAAATTTAATGACTTTGTTTCATGCTCCTTGCCACAAAGACAAAAATGTCAATGGCAATAAACCATTTTCAGTTTCTCTCTCGCTCTCTCTCTCCCCCCCCCCCCCCCTTTGATATCGCTGTTTATCCCTTCACCATTCTAAGACCTTACCAGCACACAGTCAACACGCAAAGCCAGAACAAGATTGAGGCAGCCGAGATGTGATTTCTAAGAAGTATGTTGAGAGTTCCATGGACAGCGAAGAAAACAAACAAAGAGTCTTGATGGAGGCAGACACAATATCATTGATAAGGAAGGCTACGAAAAGACAAGCAACATTTATAGGCCATTTTATGAGGAAACGGGAATTAGAGCACCTGGTCACAACAGGAAAGTTGGAGGGAAAGAGAACACCAGGTAGACCCAGGGAGAAAATATTGGACGGACTTGCAGGGTGGCTGAGGACAGACAGGGTGGAAGATGTGCTTGCGGCGACAAGGGATAGATGCATATGGAGGGCCATGATCGCCAACGCCATGCGGCAGGGCACTTGATAACGATCACCAGCACATAAAATGTTGGGCTGGCTCAGGAAGTCTGCCAGATAACTGTTGGCAGATTTGGGTGGAGCGCATATGGAGCTGTCCGAGTGTGACGAATCACTCTTGAACTGACTCGTAATTCCATATCATATGTACCCCTTCTGAAATAATTCAGGCTGTGTAAATCAGACAATCGGCACGTTTACAACAACAACAGACCAACGCTGCTTAATACGATAGGCTGAGGCAATCTACACAAACCAAAGCACACGCAAGCCAATAAAGCGTGATAATTAACCCTTTGACTCCCGCACCCTATCTACCATCTGCAAAAACTTAACCCTTTGACCCCCTCACCCTGTCCACCAGTTTCCTACAGGAAGTCAAAAGGTTAAGTTTTTACTTTGCTAGCATGGTTGACAAAATACAGCATGCTGGTGGACAGGGTGCGGGAGTCAAAGGGTTAAAGGTTGCGACATACCTGGCACACGAGCCAACTGTTGTATCCAAACAACACTTAAAACTTGGGTTTGTACACTTCCCGCAGCGTAGCGCAGTCCGAACGAACAAAAAGCCCCCCCACCCCCCCCCACACCTTGATCTCAAAGGCGTGACACGCATATCTCTCTCCACATGCACAAAGCTCACTCTGTCGGTGTCATCGTTACCAATGAAATGTTCACAAAACCTTGTAGACACCTGCAGCTGGACTTTTTAAAAAAAAAATTAAAACGTTACTTTTGAATATTTAAACATTCAACGAATTCTATTTGAAGCTACAGACTGCTTAGCAGTCTTCTTCTCACAACATATTAAGTGGCTGGTGTGCTTAACAATCTATTCTCACACTATACTAAGTGACTGGTGTGCTTAACAATCTATTCTCACACTATACTAAGTGGCTGGTGTGCTTAACGGTCTTATTCTCACAATATACTAAGTGGCTGGTGTGCTTAATAATCTATTCTCACAATATACTAAGTGGCTGGTGTGCTTAACAATCTTATTCTCACAATATACTAAGTGGCTGGTGTGCTTAACAATCTATTCTCACACTATACTAAGTGGCTGGTGTGCTTAACAATCTTATTCTCACACTATACTAAGTGGCTGGTGTGCTTAACGGTCTTATTCTCACAATATACTAAGTGGCTGGTGTGCTTAACAATCTTCTTCTCAACAATATACTAAGTGGCTGGTGTGCTTAACAATCTTCTTCTCACAATATACTAAGTGGCTGGTGTGCTTAACAATCTTATTCTCACAATATACTAAGTGGCTGGTGTGCTTAACAATCTTATTCTCACAATATACTAAGTGGCTGGTGTGCGTAACGGTCTTCCTCTCACAATATACTAAGTGGCTGGTGTGTTTAACACTCTTCTTCTCACAATATACTAAGTGGCTGGTGTGCGTAACGGTCTTCCTCTCACAATATACTAAGTGGCTGGTGTGCTTAACACTCTTCTTCTCACAATATACTAAGTGGCTGGTGCGCTTAACAGTCTTCTTCTCACAATATACTAAGTGGCTGGTGTGCTTAACAATGTTCTCCTCACTATATACTAAGTGGCTGGTATGCTTAACAATCTTCTTCTCACAATATACTAAGTGGCTGGTGTGCTTAACAGTCTTCTTCTCAACAATATACTAAGTGGCTGGTGTGTTTAACAATCTTCTTCTCACAATATACTAAGTGGCTGGTGTGCGTAACGGTCTTCCTCTCACAATATACTAAGTGGCTGGTGTGCTTAACAGTCTTCTTCTCAACAATATACTAAGTGGCTGGTGTGCTTAACAATCTTATTCTCACAATATACTAAGTGGCTGGTGTGCGTAACGGTCTTCCTCACAATATACTAAGTGGCTGGTGTGCTTAACAGTCTTATTCTCACAATATACTAAGTGGCTGGTGTGCTTAACAGTCTTCTTCTCACAATATACTAAGTGGCTGGTGTGCTTAACAATCTTCTTCTCAACAATATACTAAGTGGCTGGTGTGCTTAACAGTCTTCTTCTCAACAATATACTAAGTGGCTGGTGTGTTTAACAATCTTCTTCTCACAATATACTAAGTGGCTGGTGTGCTTAACAGTCTTCTTCTCAACAATATACTAAGTGGCTGGTGTGCTTAACAGTCTTCTTCTCACAATATACTAAGTGGCTGGTGTGCTTAACAATCTTCTTCTCAACAATATACTAAGTGGCTGGTGTGCTTAACAGTCTTCTTCTCAACAATATACTAAGTGGCTGGTGTGCTTAACAGTCTTCTTCTCAACAATATACTAAGTGGCTGGTGTGTTTAACAGTCTTCTTCTCACAATATATACTAAGTGGCTGGTGTGATTAACAATTTTCTTTTCACAATATACCAACTGGTTGGTGCGCTTAACAGTCTTCTTCTCACAATATACCAAGTGACTGGTGTGCTTAAGAATCAGATTCTCACAATATACCAAGTGGCTGGTGTGCTCAAGAATCAGATTCTCACACTATACCAAGTGGCTGGTTGTATTTTCATCTGTCTCTCATCATCTCATCATCATCATCATCATCATCATCATCATCATCATTGCCATTATCATTACTATTTATCAAACATTACAGACTGCCATCATCATTACTATTTATCAAACATTACAGATGAATACACATTTCGTTGCTATGTAGCCTAGGTTGTTCCACAGACAGACCGATGATATAAAACGCATACGCTAGATAGGACCCCCAGGACCTTGCCAACGCATAGGACCTACGCGCAAGACTTGCCATGATCCTACTCTGTATCTTCTCCCATCGCACGCCATCAGTGACGTCATCAGTGCTTATGGATTTCTCTCCGAGCCTGGAGACGTCTCATCTTGAGAAACCGACATTGAAACTGTCCCCACATGTGTATTTGAGTATTGTGCTTACTGGATTAATAAGAGTACGTCGTACAGGTACGTTGTCACAGCCCAAAGAAGGCAAAGTAGCGTAGTGGGGTTATTGAATTTTTTTAAGAAATCTCAAGGGGGAAAAAAAATCTCAAGGGGAAAAAACAAACAAAAAAACATCGGAAATTCAAACGTCAACAGTTGTGGTCGAGACCAACAATCATCCGCCCACTAAACATCTCATGACATTCATGTTTATACAATTCTTACCCCTTGGGTCACTTGAGAGAGAGAGAGAGACAGAGAGAGAGAAAGAGAGAGAGACAGAGACAGACAGACAGAGAGACAGATAGAGCGAGAGAGAGACAGACAGAGAGAGGCAAAGACAGAGAGGTTTGAGACTATCAGAAAGCAAAGACAGAGAGAGAGACAGAGAGGTTTGAGACTATCAGAAAGAGATGGAGAGAGAGAGAGACATACAGACAGAGAGAGACAGACAGACAGAGACAGAGTGGGTTTGAGACTATCAGGAAGAAAAAAAAGGATACAGTCATCAGAAATGACGCCTACGATCAAAAGAATAAAATCTAGGGTGTGCCTGACCAAAACTGACCGATAAATCAACTTTAAAAAAAAAATAATACGAATAAATGACAACAAATCAATCGACACAACATCATCAAACAACACAAGTCAACTTACCGAAAAACTCACAAAAAACAAGACCTCCAAAACAAAACAAAAGAACAAACAACAAATCACCGTTACATCACAATACTCCACAGGCCACCTCCAAGCAGACACAGGAAAAAACCACACCCGCACTGCACCAACCTGCAAATACTTGTCAGCTATGTGTGTGCACCAAGAAGCAAACAGATTTAAGAAAGGGGAAGGAACTGGGGGGTGGGGGTGAGGTGAGGGTGTGTGACAAGACCACCTCCCTTCAGAAAAATCTGAAACGCAACGCGACACGATCTCTTGGCCCAAGAAACATTCGAAGCTTTTCAAAACTTTTTCACAAACTCTCCCACAAACATACAACACAGTCTTGTCAATAGAGAGAGGGGGAGGAGACGGGGAGGGAGGGAGGCCCACCCCCCCACCCCCCAAAATGGAGAGTGAAAACACGTACAAACAGAGTGAGCGGAGCACGAGGCACTCATTTTCTGGTTTGTTTTCCCAGCGCACACAGACATTTTTTTGTTTGGCAGGTGGGGTTTTTATTTCTATATTTTTTTTCCATTCTCCTTCTTCTTCTTTTCTTATAATGTGGGGTTTGGTTTGCGTGTTGTACTGCAACAGTTTAATTATATGGACTTTTGGGTCTGCGTGTCGTACTGCAACAGTTTAATTATATGGACTCTCTCTCTCTTCTTCACCCTCATCCCGCCCCCCAATCTGAGTCCCCCTTCCCTTCTCTCCCCTCCCCTCCCCCAAACAAAACACACACACACATACATCAAATTCCATGACCATTTCTTACGGTTCTGACGTAACCGTGCCAAGGTCAAGCATGTCAACTGACAACGTTTCGTCCCTACAAGTCGCTGGAACGGTAATTACCTCCTTGCCAAGACACAACCGACAGACAGGTAATGCAGCAGCTGCCTCTCAGGTCAGGTCATACGGCTCGTAAGCTAAGGTCATGTCAAAGATAGGGTGTGTGTGTGTGTGTGTGTGTGTGTGTGTGTGTGTGTGTGTGTGTGTGTGTGTGTGTGTGTGTGTGTGTGTGTGTGTGTGTGTGTGTTGTGTGTGTGTGTTCGTTCGTTATTTCTTTTAACGTCTATTCGCATATGTGCTTTTAGACGGTGTGTGTGTGTGTGTGTGTGTGTGGTGTGTGTGTGTGTGTGTTTGTGTGTGTGTGTGTGTGCGTGTGTTGTGTGTGTGCGTGTGTGTGTGCGTGTGTGTGTGTGTGTGTGTGTGTGTATGTGTGTGTGTGTGGTGTGAGAGAGAGAAGGGGCCAGTCGATCACCATAATACAACACAACACAGCACAACACAACACGACACAATGTAACGCAACGTAACACAACACATATACAAACATAACATAACAGCATAACATAACATAGCATACATAACATACATAACATAACATAATATAATATTCTCTTGTACAGTGGGCAGTAAATACACAATTAGGACTATAGTGTTTCAAAGTTCCTTCTTTTAATTATTATTATTAATATAATTTAATGTATAATGTAATGAAGTATGTAATGTAATGTAATGTAATGTAATGTAATGTAAGTATGTAATGTAATTTATAATTAATTAATGTAATTAATTAATAATTATTAATATAATGTAAATTAATTATTAAGTATGAATTATGTAATATAATAATGTAATTAATTAATATAATATAATAAATATAATATAAATAATATAAAATAATATAATATAATATAAATATATAATATATATATATAAATAATATAAATAATATAATATAATTAATATAATAAATAAATAATACAATAATACAAAAACATAACTAACATAACATAACATACTACTAATACAATGTCTTTTGTACTGTGGAGAGTAAACACAAAATTAGGACTATAGGGTTTCCAAGTTCCTCCTTTTCTTAAAAAATCTCAGTAGCATTTTATGTTACATGAAGTTATTATCTACACCAACAATACTAAATTGCCCGGACATGAATACCAATCTCAAATCGCAAAAAAGTGGGGGAGGGTACGCCTAAGAGTAAGATGTCTAGTTTCATAGCATAAATTCCAGTGCAGTGACAGTACAGTGAAATTTGTGGATTTAGAAAATAACAGTACATCTTGTTTTCCCCGTGTCTATCTCTCAGTATCTTTACTAAAAAGAAAACTTCGTTGCAAGGGGAGGGAGCAGAAGGGCAGAGAAGAGAGAGAGGAGGGGGGGGGTTGGTTTCAGATCTGCCGGGTCTATTACTGTATCAGTAATACGTTTCAGGCCCCATCTTTTCTCTCTAATACGTTTCAGGCCCCATCTTTTCTCCTGGAGAGAGAGTGAGTTAGAGAGAGAGAGAGAGAGAGAGAGAGAGAGAGAGAGAGACAGACAGACAGACAGACAGACAGCAGAGACAGACAGAGAGCCAAAACACACACACACACACACACACACACACACACACACCGGATAGAGGAGAGAGAAGGGGGAAGGGAGAGAGGGGGGGTAACAGATAAGAGTTATTGTGTTGTTGTTGTTGTAGTTTAAAGCCCAGCCGACTGCGTAGAGCCAAAACAGGGCTACAACCTCTTCAAAACATACAAAACTAGAGGGTTAAAGACTATTACTACAACATAACAATTATGTTCAAGCTGGGATTTGGTGTGCACGGTTTCAACCAGTGGCAAAATGCAGAAAACGGGGAGAAGCAGCAGAGAGGATGTGGCTACAACAGCTACATGGACACGTGCTGGTTCCGATTATTGAGTGGGTCGGTTGGTCGGGTAAACAGCAGCCTGGGAGCGTCTGTGATAGCAGCGGGTGATTGGTGGCGGAGACAGATGAGGTGACTGATGATACGGAAGGAAGCTGATCAGACGTGGGGTGGGGGAAGGAGGAGGAGGAGGAGGATGTGTGGTGTGTGGGGTGGGTGGTGGTGGTGGTGTGTTGTGTGTGTGGTGTGTGGTGTTGTGGTTGTGTGGGTGGTGTGTGTTGTGTGTGTGTGTGTGTGTGGGTGTGTGTGTGTGTGTATGTGTGTGTGTGTGATGTAACGTGAACCACAGCCTGCACATTACAAACTGGCCTGTTCGCTGCCCATCTTAATGTTTCAATCATTCTGGTGGTATCATCTTTGTGTTTTATATGCCATCCTCCCCCCCCCCCTCCCCAATTTCAAGACCTTTTCAGCACATAGGGTTTTGCACAGGCTCAGAAAGTCTGCCAAATAACTGCTGGAAGATCTGGGTGGAGCGCATCCACAATTGTTCGAGTGCGATGAAATCCCTCTTGAACAAGTTGAAGAAACTCCAAACTCTGTCTTTTCCTTTATCTAGTATGGCACGTGCATGCCCTCTCTCTCTCCTCTCTCTCTCTGCAAAGTATAAAAACAGATCAAGTACCCAAGACCACTGCACCGAAGACGGAAGGAACATAGACACACGTATCCATATCTTATGCCCTGACACTCATCCATATCAATAACGGAAGGAGCCGACATACCGTTAAGTTGGATTATGTCACATTCTGAGACTACGCCGTTTTGGCGAACTGAAGGAGAAAGGAGCTGGTCGGAACATGATGAGTAAGGGATTTAAGCGGCGACTGCTCTTAATTCTGGCCTGCTGTAGTTTTCTCACGAAATTCGAGGTCAACCAAGGCATTCCATCACAACTCTCCGACTTCACATCAGGTTCTCGCTATTTACAGCAGGTTACTCTCTAAACCCCTTCATACTACACGTTACTATCAGCCGAAGAGACTGCTGTACACACACACGCACGCGCGCGCGCACACACACACACACACACACACAACACACAATACATATATAATATACACACACACACAAACATACATATACACCACACACACTCTCTCCTCTCTCTCTCTCTTTTCCTCGTTTACCTGACGTGATGTACTTTTCTCCGGACATCATGCGTAACATAGAAGTATCAACCAAAAAAGTAAAATACTGGTGTAAATTTGTTTCGGTATGAATCCAATAATATTCAATTTAATTGATACCAGAGATGGCGCTGAACAATTACATTACAGGCAGTCACGTGGCTTTGATTTAACGTCTTTTCACTATGAGCGATATTTCCGTCTAATATCACTCATAGTGAAAAGATAAACCAAACAACGAACGAACTACGTTTTAAAATGCCAACTTATTACCTATATAGTACCAACTATACACAGTGGAGTAATAGGAAAATTCAAACAAATGTATATTCACGTCTGGCACCCCATGTGCGCGCGCGCATACACACACAACACACACACACACAAACTTCACATACAACACACCCCCGCGCGCACATGCGTGCGTTTGTGTGGTGTATGTGTGTGTGCGTGCGCGCGCGAGTGCATGTGTGTGTGTGTGACCGAGGTCTCAATATTAAATTACCACCAAGACTGGGGAAAACGGCAGGAAGAATGAATGCAGCTGCAAATGTCAAGGAGGGCAGCTCCCTCCCCCCCTCCCCCTCAAACCAGAACTGAGAGGAAGGAAGCTACCATGAGACCATCCACGCTGATATTCATAAAAAATTGGTTCACTGAAACACGTACGCCTCGCTTTTCAACAATCAACACCCCCCCCCCCCCACCTGATCCTAGTCACCTAAACCAAAAATACACCTTAAATTCGTATCACTCTGCTTCCCAGCTAGCTATCCATCCATCATCATCATCACCCTTATCATCCTCAGCCCTCCTCCACTACTAACAGTCTAATCTGCCCACTGCCCACTGACAAATTCCCTTATCATCCTCACCCATCTTCCGCTACTAAGTCTAACCTGCCCACTGCCCACTGACAAATTCATCTCCAGACAAGCTCCAGTACAGGGTCAATCTACATCAGACGAGACAGAAATACGCGCCAGATATGACGACCAAGTAAGTACACAGCCAACGAAAGAAGCAGCAGCGGCAGTCCTATCCAGGTAATTTGTTACTGTTATTGTTTAAAGCCCAGCCGACTGCGTAGAGCCATATCAGGGTTATAACCGCTTCAAAACACAGAAAACTTCAAAAGGGGAGGAAAAAAAGAAAAAGAAAGAAAAGGAAAGGAAATTAAGTACACATATCAATGCATTCGCGCACATAATCTAAGGACATGCCCCCGGCGTTGACCACTCCGTCCAATTTATCGCACAGGGGAGATTTAAAAAAAACACACCTGAATACAAATATAAGCATACATAAGGACACCAAAACATATATAAAAACAGGCATAGATTACCTAAAATTGCTTCCGCATATCTCACCTCCCTAGAGCCAAAAATGCGCTTAATACATGTACCCAAATATCAACCCTAAGGAAAAGTACGTAATAAGGCTTTATCGAACACATACAGGTGAATGGAACATTAAGGCAGAAAATGATAGGTAGAAATGACAGAAAGCAAAGCAACAAAGCAGAAACAAAGAGAGTGACAGAAAAGAGGAAATTTCTAGCACGGAATTTCAAGAAGGTGGGGATACTATTTATACTGAAAGAGCTCCCGGCATCCCCACAGGGATATCCAGGCAACTTCCCAGATCCCGCCCGAGACCTTCCAAGCTCCCTGGGCACCCCATCATCCCTGCCCCTTCTTACCCCCCCCCCCTACCCCGCCTCCCCGTCACAAAATGTCATTTCTTCCTATCACGCTTGCTCTCTGTAATTTTTTCTCATCACGCTTGTTTCTGTCCTTTTTTTTCCCTATACCGCTTCTTTCTGTCCTTTTTTCTCATCACGCTTGCTTTCTGTCCTTTTTTCTCATCACGCTTGCTTTCTGTCCTTTTTTCTCATCACGCTTGCTTTCTGTCCTTTTTTCTCATCACGCTTGCTTTCTGTCCTTTTTTCTCATCACGCTTGCTTTCTGTCCTTTTTTCTCATCACGCTTGCTTTCTGTCCTTTTTTCTCATCACGCTTGCTTTCTGTCCTTTTTTTCATCACGCTTGCTTTCTGTCCTTTTTTCTCATCACGCTTGCTTTCTGTCCTTTTTTTCTCCTATACCGCTTGCTTCTGTCCTTTTTCTATCACGCTTGCTTTCTGTCTTTTCTATCACGCTTGCTTTCTGTCCTTTTTTCTCATCACGCTTGCTTTCTGTCCTTTTTTTCTCATCACGCTTGCTTTCTGTCCTTTTTTCTCATCACGCTTGCTTTCTGTCCTTTTTTCTCATCACGCTTGCTTTCTGTCCTTTTTCTCATCACGCTTGCTTTCTGTCCTTTTTTTCTCATCACGCTTGCTTTCTGTCCTTTTTCTCATCACGCTTGCTTTCTGTCCTTATTTTTCCTATCACGCTTGCTTTCTGTCCTTTTTCTCATCACGCTTGCTTTCTGTCCTTTTTCCTATCACGCTTGCTTTCTGTCATTTTTTCTCATCACGCTTGCTTTCTGTCCTTTTTTCTCATCACGCTTGCTTTCTGTCCTTTTTTCCTATACCGCTTGCTTTCTGTCCTTTTTCTCATCACGCTTGCTTTCTGTCCTTTTTCTCATCACGCTTGCTTTCTGTCCTTTTTTCCTATCACGCTTGCTTTCTGTCCTTTTTTCTCATCACGCTTGCTTTCTGTCCTTTTTCTCATCACGCTTGCTTTCTGTCCTTTTTTCTCATCACGCTTGCTTTCTGTCCTTTTTTCTCATCACGCTTGCTTTCTGTCCTTTTTTCTCATCACGCTTGCTTTCTGTCCTTTTTTTCTCATCACGCTTGCTTTCTGTCCTTTTTTCTCCTATACCGCTTGCTTTCTGTCCTTTTTTCTCATCACGCTTGCTTTCTGTCCTTTTTTCTCATCACGCTTGCTTTCTGTCCTTTTTTCTCATCACGCTTGCTTTCTGTCATTTTTTTTCATCACGCTTGCTTTCTGTCATTTCTTTTCATCACGCTTGCTTTCTGTCCTTTTTTCTCCTATACCGCTTGCTTTCTGTCCTTTTTTCTCATCACGCTTGCTTTCTGTCATTTTTTTTCATCACGCTTGCTTTCTGTCATTTTTTTTCATCACGCTTGCTTTCTGTCATTTTTTTTCATCACGCTTGCTTTCTGTCATTTTTTTTCATCACGCTTGCTTTCTGTCATTTTTTTTCATCACGCTTGCTTTCTGTCATTTCTTTCATCACGCTTGCTTTCTGTCATTTCTTTTCATCACGCTTGCTTTCTGTCATTTCTTTTCATCACGCTTGCTTTCTGTCATTTTTTTTCATCACGCTTGCTTTCTGTCATTTTTTTTTTCATCACGCTTGCTTTCTGTCATGTCTTCCTATCACGCTTGCTTTCTGTCATTTTTTTTCATCACGCTTGCTTTCTGTCATTTCTTCCTATCACGCTTGCTTTCTGTCATTCTTTCCTATCACGCTTGCTTTCTGTCATGTCTTTCTATCACGCTTGCTTTCTGTCATGTCTTCCTATCACGCTTGCTTTCTGTCATGTCTTTCTATCACGCTTGCTTTCTGTCATGTCTTTCTATCATGCTTGCTTTCTGTCATGTCTTCCTATCACGCTTGCTTTCTGTCATTTCTTTTATCATTTTCTGCCTTGCTGGTCCAATCACCTGTGTGTGTTCGATATGTACTTTTCTCTTTAGGATTGGTAATTGGGTACATGTATTAAGTACATTTCTGTTTCTAGGGAAATATGATATGAGGAAGCAATTTCAGGCAATTTAGGTCCATTTGGTCCACTCACCTGTAGGTGTTCGAAATGTACTTTTCTCTTAGGATTGATAATTGGGTACATGTATTAAGTACATTTTTGGATCTAGGGAAATGTTATATGAGGAAGCAATTTTAGGCGATTTAGGTCCATTTTTATATATGTTTTAGTGTCCTTAAATACGTTCAAACCTGTGTTCAGGTACGTTTTTTTTTCCTTTAAATCCCCTGTATGTTACACTGGACGCCGGTGGCATCTCCTTAGAATTATGTGCGCACGCACATACTTTATGTCGTAAAGTGTCCCCTGGGCGTGATTCGCATCTGTGCAGACTCGTGCATACTGACTGAAAGACGAAGAGTGCTCTGTCTCCAAGCCAAGCAGGCCTTCGAAAAAAAAAACAAAAAAACACGTGCCCCGTGTGATCATATTCCATGGATCTTAATTAATGTGGCCTACAGAATTTTCAACAAATTGTCGGCAACAACAACAACAACAACCAACCAAACAATACCAACACACACACACACACACACACACACACACACACACACACAAACACACACACACACACACACACACACACATACACACACACACACACACCTCTTTGTCTCTCTCGAACGCAGTCTGCAGAGATATATATCGAAAGAGAATAACAGCGAAGACATTGCCAACAATGTCTTTTTACCTTCCAGAGTTTAACGAAGAGCAAACCTCAACGTTTCACTTGCCACTTGCGGAGAGGGGGCGGAAAAAAAAGATGAATTTAAATTTAAAGATAATCACAACACACATTCACTGTACTCCCTGACCCTCCCACCGTCTTTAAAAAGCAACGATGCCCAACCGCTTAAAAAATAAATAAATAAAATCCGGTGCCAACCTGCTTCAAAAGCGGTGTAAAGTCCACCTGCTTCAAAGAGTCTTCAAACACGGTAATGGGAGCACCGAGATGAACCCCTAGTCTGAAAAGGTGCGTCGCTCAATCGATCCAACGGGATAACGTCAAAAGTACACGTCTTTTTACTGCAATGGTCTTATAACAAACAGCAAAGTACCACAACCATCGCACTGCAATGAACTACAATGATACTGGTATCTATTACACCGGGCGGCTATCTATTACCGTCGGGCGGAGATACTGAATTTTGATGCCGAAGACTTATCAGTAAAATCTTAAAGACCTTTCTTGTCTTCAGTGATATTCTGACCTATGACATATGACATCAACACAGGAGACGTGATCTTAATGATTTATGCCTGCAGCAACCCATCTTTGGTCGGATGCGGCAGCATGGAGGAGAGAGTTTGACTTCTCTGTTAATTATTCGCTGTTGGTTTCAGGCACGTTGAAACCCCTGATGTTTTTTCACAAGCTTTTCTGCAATGCTCGATGTCTGAACATTTCTTGGTGCTTGCTTTTTGTTTGAACACTCACACATTCCTCCACACATACAGAGATCGATAATCCTGACGAGGAGTTAGTTTTGCTTCTTGCTTGAATCCCATCCCCCTACCCCTCACACACACCTCTCTCACACACACGCACACACACACACCAACACACACACACACACACACACACATACACACACACACGCGCGCGCGCATTGTATAATCACTGTATAAACATTACAACATCACTGTAGTTAATTGTCATATATTGCAGTAAACAGACAACCCCTTCCCCCCAATCAAAAAAAAAAAAAAAAAAAATCCGAGCATACTGCAAACGGGTGTCAAGTTTTACCACGTGCAGGAATCATCCAAACGAAAGAAGCGCGTAAGACACCTCACAAACGGTACATAAAGGGAGAGAAGTAACAAAAGCAAACCACCCCCATCTCCTTTCACCGCTCCCTCCATCCCCAACACACACACACACACTCCTCTCTCTCTCTCTCTAACACACACACACACACACACACTCTCAAACTCTCTCTCTCTCACATACACATTCTCTCCCTCTCTCTCACACACATTCTCTCCCTCACTCTCACACATACACACACTTTCTCTCTCTCTCTCCCTCACACACACACACACACACACACACACACACACACACACACACACACACACACACACACACACACACACACACCCGCGAACTCAGTCGTCAAGTGCAAGCACTCAAGTAATACGGCATTTGCCTCTCTCTCTCTCTCTCTCTCTCTCTCTCTCTCCTCTCTCTCTCTCTCTCTCTCTCTCTCTCTCTCCTCTTCACTGGAAGCTAAGCTCCTCTCTGCTGGCAGTCTCTCGCGAATCATCAGCACCATGGAAAGCTTACTTACCCCCTATGCTCAGTATTTGTTTTATACCGGCTTAATGGCTCGTGACATCTGCAGAGCAGGGGGTTTCCAAGATGCTTCTTGGTTTCCTCCCAGGGTGAACCTTGGCGAGTCAGTGCACTGGGAGGATCGCCCCCGTTCTCTTACTACCTATCACCACTTGTTACCCACGGTACTTTAATCTCCTCCCAACCCACACACCAATCCCCTCATCAGTTCTCCCTTCATCGACAGAGTGAGTGAGTGGTGTGTGTGTGTGTGTGTGTGTGTGTGTGTGTGTGTGGGGGGGAGGGAGGGGGGAGGGACAGATAATATATATATATGTATATATATATATACACATACATATATATATACATACATATACATATATATAATTATTATTATATATATATAGAGAGAGAGAGAGAGAAGAAAGAGAGATATGCTTTTTTCATGGGAAGATCAACCCGCATTTCACTCAGAATTTAACAAGAAACACCCTAGGATGTTGGATGAGACCTAGAGCAATAATGTCTGACCACTGACCAATCACCTCCCTGCTCCCTACGCAAACTATCTCAACAAGCAAAGGGGACTGTCCATGCGCTGCATGTATGACCCATTCCGACCCGATCTCAATCACCTTGTTTACCAAACCGAATCGGCAAAGTGGGGAGACGACAAACTCTGGGACATATCCTTACAACGTGCATCACCCAGGTCCAGCCCATTCTGTTATTTAAAACAATCCATTCCTAGTGGCAAAAGACTCCAAGACATTCAATTTACTTTTTCTGTAGTGAAGCGATTCAACGAAAACAATCAGTTACATACCTAGTGAAGTCAAATATATACATATCGTATGTTTGATGCTTCAAGGGATAAAATAAACGTGAAAAATAGTTTAGGATAAAAGGAAACACGAAACGTGTTAAATGAGCACTTAAGACAGATCAACAGTGTGGCTTCACCCTCGTGACGTGTGTGTGTGAGTGCGCGTGTACACGCGCGCGTGGGTACGTGCGTGTGTATGCTATAGCAAGTTATCGCAACAGTTGATGAAAAATTTCACATTTCATTTATCATCCTCACCCTCGTGTGCCTGTGTGAATGTTTGCGTGCGTTTTCTTTTTTCCATTCACTCACTTAGGGGAAAAACAGTTTTGCTGTTTACCTGTAACAAGCGTTCAAACACGAAATTTTTGTTACAACGTCAATTACAGTCTGTATGGATCACTGAACATGTAATTTGAGAGAGAGAGAGAGAGAAGAGAGAGAGAGAGAGAGAGAGAGAGAAGAGAGAGAGAGAGAGAGAGAGAGAGAGAAGAGAGAGAGAGAGAGAGAGAGAAAGCGTGTGGGGCCATAGATTTTATGAATAAGTCAGTTGAATCAGAATCTATTCACTCTCTGTTGTCTTCTCGTCTTTTTTTTTTTTTTTTTTTTCCCCGTTCTTATTTCCATCCTCAGATCGAATTCATACTCATCATCATCAGGTGCCCTGCCGCATGGCGTTGGAGACCATGGACTTCCAACCATCCTCTATCTCTCGTTGCCCCCAGCATCTCCCCCACCCTCCTCATCCCCAGCCACTCTGCAAATCCGTCCAGCATTCTCTCCCTGGGTCTACCTGGTGCTCTCTTTCCCTCCAGCTTCCCCGTTGTGACCAGGTGCTCCAAAAACCCCTTTCTCATAAAATGGTCTATAAATGCTTGTCTTTTCCTAATCTTCCTTATGAGTGGAAGATTCAACTATTTTCCCCAAAACGTCTCCCTTCGTTAAGTAATCTCCCTTTTTGAATTTCCGAATTTCCTTTTTTTTCTTTCTTTTTTTTTTTTTTTTAATTTTTTTAAACAGTTGGCTAGCTGGTTCTTGTACCGAACTACGGCCTATAAATCTGACGTCTCGAGTTCAATGCCAGCCCGCAACATAAAAACGGGCCTGTTCGCTGTAAATCGTAATGCTCCCATCACTCTGCCGTTGTTGTTTCAGTGTTTCATAGATCCCACCACCCATCCCACCCCCGCCATTTCAGACCTTGCCAGTGCATAGGGTTTTGCGCAGGCTCAAGAATCTGCCAAAAAAAACAACAAACAAAAAAAACACGGAATATTGGGTGGAGCACATATGGAATTGTCCCAGCGTGCTAAATCCCTCTTGAGTGAATTCTTTCGTCAACTTTTTGCAACAGACGTAAGACGTTAAAAATGAAACCTTGGTCTCACTATAGGCTGTAGCATGCTTCTTTCCCCCTGGCGGGGTGTGTGTGTGTGTGTGTGTGTGTGTGTGTGTGTGTGTGTGTGTGTGTGTGTGTGTGTGTTGTGTGTGTGTGTGTGTGTTGTGTGTGTGTTGTGTGTGTGTGCTGTGCGTGTGTGTGCTGTGTGTGTGTGTACGCGCGCGTGTATGTATGTGCGCGCGCGCGCGCGCGTGTGTGTATGTGTATTGTGTTGTGTGTGCGTCTGTCTGTCTGTGTATGTGTGTCTGTGTGTGTGTGTGTTTGTCTGTGTGTGTATGTGGTGTGCATGTACGTGTGAATAAGTCAGTGAGTGAGTTAGTGAGAGACAGATGCAGAGACAGACAGAGACAGAGAGTGAGAGAGAGAACTTTAATATGGCTAGACAAGTTGTTGTTGTTGTTTGTTGTTGTTGTTTTGTTGATTATGATGTTTTTAACGGAAGGGGGCGAGGACAGAGGCTTCATGTAAAAAGAGAATGTGAAAAATGTGCAGTGGCGGGCAATGAAAGGTCTTATTTGGAAGCAACACCAGCAGAGGGAAAATTACTCCCAACTTCTTATGCCCGCCTAATGCGCAGTGTCACGAAATGTATTCTCTTGTTTGTGTCTGGAATTCTCTCCCCCCCCCCCACTCTCTCTCTCTCGCTCGCTCGCTCTTCTCCCCTCCACCCCACCCCACTAAGTTACCTCTATGTGTGCCTGTGTATGAGCGCGCGCGATTTTCACAGGATTTCTTCCCCCCTCCCCCAAGGCTCTGACCATCTGGTTGGGCTCTTCGTTTGAGGCATTGTTAGGCTCTCTCTCTCTCTCTCTCTCTCTCTCTCCTCTCTCCTCTCTCTCTCTCTCTCTCTCACTCACTTAGCATTTTAACTCAGACCTAACTCAGCTCAGGACACTCTAACTCAGTACACACGAACTCAGGGAGACTCTCTCTCTTTCTCTCTCAGCATTTTAACTCACATCTAACTCAGGAGACTCTATATAGCTCAGGACACTCTCATTCGGCATTCTCTAATTCAGGGAGATTCTCTCTCTCTCTCTCTCTCTCTCTCTCTCTCTCTCTCTCTCTCTCTCCTCTCTCTCTCTCTTCTATCACAGGACTCTCTTCTCTCTCTCAAGCTTTCTTGAAGTATAAGGCAACTGTGCAGGCATTACACACACACACACACATATATATATATATCTGTGTGTGTGTGTTTTGTGTGTGTGTGTGTGTGTGTGTGTGTGTGTGTGTGTGATATATATATATATATATATATATTATTATATATTTGTATTTTTGTGTGTGTGTGTTTGGTGGGTGTGTGGGTGTACGTACGTGCAAAGCACTTAAACAGCATTATTAGTGTCATTTGCAGGTGTAAGATCATCACAGATATGTTGATTAACATTAAAGAGTTATCGTAACATCAAACATGTTGGCACTTGCCCTTCGTAAGGGGTTATGGTAATGCTTAAATGATCTCTCTCTCTCTCTCTCTTCTCTCTCCCCCCCCCCCCCTCTTTCAAAGTTCCTTTTCAAGTCCCTCTAGCAGTTAAACGCTTTGAACGTTTGTGAAGACTTGTGTGTGTGTGTGTGGTGTGTGTGTGTGTGTGTGTGTGTGTGTGGCGCGCGCGCGCGCGCGCGTGCATGCACAGTCACACGCGTGTGCATGCGTGTGTGGTGCGTGCGTGCGTGCGTGCGTGGTGGTGCGTGTGTGTGGTGTGTGTGTGCGTGCGTGTGTGTGTGTGTGTGTGTGTGTGTGGTGTGTGTGCGTGTGGTGTGTGTGTGTGTGTGTGTGTGTTCGCGTTCCAAGCACCAAAAAATGGCGAGAACTACAGTTCATTGTGGAGTGGTTTACTGACACCCCCAAAAATGTTGGCATTACATGTACTTAAGACAGGCAGGCAGGCCGGCAGGCGGGCCAGCCGACAGACAGACAGCATAATACTTAGGCAAATGCTGCGGTGACTGCTCTAATTGCCCCCTGTGAAGTACAGGGTACAAGTCTACACAATGTCAGACTTGAAAGCTTGTGCGGATTCGGTTACGTTACAATATACGCCTGTGGAGGGGACACTCCCAAACTTGCCTGAAAACACAAAACACACAAAAAAAACTATCCCCTTCTTTGGTGGACTACGCCCAAAGCTTCCATGTAGGAAGCTGGATATTTTGAATGCTTATGAAAATTTAACTCTGAGTTCAAGTTCCTATTACTTATAGCCCATCAGACTACTAGAGCCATACCTGGGCTAGCACCACGACAAAAACGACAACCCGTTAAGATAAAAGATAAAAAATTAAAAACCCGTGCTCACTGTAAACCTTTTAAGTCTAAAATGCAATCAAAGAAAAACAGCTGTAAAATCACAGGTGAAATCTATCGATCTGTTGTAAAAACTGGAAAAATTCGCGTGCATGTATTCGAAAAAAGTCTTGCATACTTTCTCTTAGGATTGATAATTGGGCGCCTGTATGTATTCAATAAAGTCTTATGTAGCCTACTTTCCCTTAGGATTGATAATTGGGTACATGTATTAAGTGCATTTTTGGCCCTAGGAAAATGTGATATGTGGAAGCAAATTTTAGGTAATTTAGGCCTGTTTTTATATATTTTAGGTAATATAGGCCATTTTACGTATGTTTTAGTGTCCTTAGTACCGTTTAAATTGGTATTCAGGTATGTTTTATAAATCCCTTGTGTGATAAATTGGACAGAGTGGTCAATGCCAGAGGCACCTCCTTAGATTATGTGCGCAAATGCATTGATATGTATACTTCATTTTCTTTTCCTTTTTTCCCACCCTGTAGAAGTATTGTGTACGTTTTGAAATGGTTATAGCCCCTGATATGGCTATATGCAGTCGGCTGTGCTTTACACAAAAACAACAATAACTGTGAATAGCGCGAGTCTGAAAGCCAAGAGATTTATCACTGTCCCCCCACCCTTCCACTCATCCACCCTGTCCCACCCAGATCAGTCTCGCTCATGCTAGGTGCTTTGATTTTGTAAACCCAGACCTGACGGACATGCCTGCAGCCTAAATTGCTGGTTTGTCGCCCACTGAAATTGCTTGTGTAATGTGCAAGATTATGCCCTCAGACCCGTTCAGGGAGATAAAATGAATAATGTTGTTGTGTGTGTGTGTGTGTTTTGTCTGCCGTCCCCAGAAACGGCATTATGTTTGGGTTTGCTAGCGTATTGTTTTGCATTTGCACCTGTCTGGAAGTGTGAACGTGATGGTCCGTTCGCAGTCAGCACCCTCTCCACCCCCTCTCTGTCCCTGTGTTTTGTCCTTTGTCTCTGCCTGCCCTGTCTGTGTTTTGTCCTTTGTCTCTGCCTGTTCTGTTTTGTCCTTTGTCTCTGCCTGCTGTCTGTGTTTTGTCCTTTGTCTCTGCCTGTCTGTTTTTTGTCCTTTGTCTCTGCCTGTCTGTCTGTATTTTGTCCTTTGTCTCTGCCTGTGTCTGTTTTGTCCTTTGTCTCTGCCTGTCCTGTCTGTTTTTGTCCTTTGTCTCTGCCTGTCTGTTTTGTCCTTTGTCTCTGCCTGTCTGTTGTTTGTCCTTTGTCTCTGCCTGTCTGTCTGTATTTTGTCATTTGTCTCTGCCTGCTCTGTTTTTGTCCTTTGTCTCTGCCTGTCTGTCTGTATTTTGTCCTTTGTCTCTGCTTGTCTGTTTTGTCCTTTGTCTCTGCCTGTCTGTCTGTGTTTTGTCATTTGTCTCTGCCTGTCTGTCTGTTTTGTCCTTTGTCTCTGCCTGTCTGTTTTTGTCCTTTGTCTCTGCCTGTCTGCTGTGTTTTG
>JAPXFY010000025.1:32462978-32622978 GCA_030674185.1 Monoplex corrugatus | reverse complement strand
GCAAACGAGCCATCATGTTCACACTTCCAGACAGGTGCCAAATATAAACACAATACCTTCTATCATAATCCAACATAATGCCCTTTCTGGGGACGGCACACATACACAGGCAACACTGTGTTTTTTTGTTTTTGTTTTGTTTTTTGTTTAGTTTTCCCCCTCAACAGCTCCGAGTGGCATTAACTCTTGCATATTACGAAACCGTATTTCAGTTGGGCGACAACCCAGCAATTTATGGCTGTGGGGCTGTCCCGTCTGGTTCACAGCTCAACGAGTCAAAGTCACCTAGCACGAGCGAGACTGATCTGGATTGCCGGGTTTTACTACGGCACCTGGGCCTATGGCCACAGACAATAACCTTGCTGAAAAATGCGAGAGAGAAAAGAGAGGAGAGAGAGAGAGAGAGAGAGAGAGAGAGAGTGAAAGAGACAGAGAATGAGAGAGCACGTGAAGGAGAGAAAGAGACAGACAGACAGACAGACAGAGACAGAGAGGGTGTGAGAGACAGACCGTGAGTGAGAGAGCACGAGCTCTCGAGCACGTGAGGGAGAGAGAGAGAGAGAAAGTGTGTGTGTGTGTGAGAGAGAGACAGAGAGACACAGACAGAGAGAGAGACACAGACAGAAGAGAGACAGAGTTTTAAAAGACAGTGATGTTGCCATTGAGGAAACAAGGATCGCACATCTACAGCACTGATGACACACAAAGGATAAATATAAAAGTCTCAGAGGAGATACATGTATCAACAGGGAAACAATTTCAAGTATACGTCAGAAATGACCAAAAATCTTGCAACACTCAAGATTTTTACGACATTGGAGGGGGGGGGGGAGAAATAGGGAGAGAAAGAGAGAGGGAGTGGAGGGAGGGAGAGTGTGCGAGAGAGAAAGAGACAGACAGAAAGACAGACACAGAGAGAATACGCGAGAGAGAGAGAGAGAGAGAGAGAGAAGACACAGACAGACAGACAGACAGACAGACAGACAGACAGACAGACAGACTGGAGAGATTTTTTTTTCTGAGTGGATCAATTTTCTCTACGGATTTTGAAGACAACGTGCAAATGCATAATTACCAATCGATTTAAAAAAGAAACAACCAATCTTTCTTTCCCAGAAGACGTCACAATCAATAACCCAAGTCACATTATGTTGACATCAATGATTATCTCACGCAGGCCTCTTACGAGCAACATCATTAAATCACACTGGTTTCTTATGTGCGATGTCATTAAATCAAATAGGTTTCTTATGTGTAACATTAAATCCTTTAGGTTTCTTATATGCAACATCATCAAACCACACAGGTTTCTTATGCTCAACATCATTAAATTACATAGGTTTCTTAAGTGTAACATCATTAAATCACAGGCTTCTTGTGCTCAACATCATTAAATTACATAGGTTTCTTAAGTGTAACATCATTAAATCACAAGGCTTCTTGTGCTCAACATCATTAAATTACATATGTTTCTTAAATGTAACATCATTAAATTACAGGCTTCTTGTGATCAACATAACTAAATTACATAGGTTTCTTAAGTGTAACATCATTAAATTACAGGCTTCTTTTTGATCAACATCATTAAATTACATAGGTTTCTTAAAGTGAACATTAAATCACAAGGCTTCTTAGTGCTCACATCATTAAATTACATAGGTTTCTTAAACGTAACATCATTTAAATTACAGGCTTCTTGTGTCAACATCATTAAATTACATAGGTTCTTAAGTGTAACATCATTAAATCACACAGGCTTCTTGTGCTCAACATCATTAAATTACATAGGTTTCTTAAATGTAACATCATTAAATACAGCTTCTTGTGATCAACATCATTAAATTACATAGGTTTCTTAAGTGTAAACATCATTAAATTACACAGGCTTCTTGTGCACAACGTCCCTTAAATTACATAGATTTCTTAAGTGTAACACATTCAATCTACATGGGTTTTTTATATGTAACATCATTAAGTTACAAGGCTTCTTAGGTGCAACATTATATATTACATTGGCTCTCAGGTGCAACATTATATTACATTGGCTTCTTAGGTGCAACATATAAAATTACATAGGCTTCTAGGTACAACATATATCAAATTACATAGGCTTCTTGGTGCAACGTCATAAATTACAAAAGCTTCTTAGGTGCAACATTATATACCACACTGGTTTCTTAGGTGCAACATTAAATCACACAGGCTTGTTAATATGTGCAGCATTATCAAATCACATCAGCTTCTTAGTACAACACATTAAATCACATAGGTTTCTGAAGTGTAACATCATTAATCACATAGGTTTCTGAAGTGTAACAACATTAAATCACATAGGTTCTGAAGGTAACATCATTAAAATCACATAGGTTCTGAAGTGTAAAACATTAAATCACAATAGGTTTCTGAAGTGTAACAACATTAAATCACATAGGTTTCTAAGTGTAACATCATTAAATCACATAGGTTTCTTAAGTGTTACACCATTAAATCACATGGGCTTCTTAAGTTAACATCATTAAATCACATAGGCTTCTTAAGTTAACATCACTAAATCACACAGGCTGCTGAAATGTAACATTATTCAATCATATAGGTTTCTTATGTACAACAATAAAATTACATAGGCTTCTGAAGTGTAACATCATAAAATCACACTGTGACATAGGCTTCTGAAGTGTAACATCATTAAATCACACTGTGACATAGGCTTCTGAAGTGTAACATCATTAAATCACACTGTGACATAGGCTTCTGAAGTGTAACATCATTAAATAACACTGTGACATAGGCTTCTGAAGTGTAACATCATTAAATCACACTGTGACATAGGCTTCTGAAGTGTAACATTAAATCACACTGTGACATAGGCTTCTGAAGTGTAATATCATTAAGTCATACAGGCTTCTGAAGTGCAACATTACTAAATCACACAGGCTTCTTAAGGGTAACATCATCAAAGCACCTACTATTTTTTTTCTCTCTCAAGCTTGTTTTCGATCGTTTTATAGAAAGGACATAATATGGACATTAACTGTTGGCAAAGCATAATACAATCATATAAGATTTACACTTGAAGACATATTGTTTGTATGCAAACTATCAGCAATTTTCAGAAAAAGACATTACACACTTAAGAAATGCAATCATTTTAAAAAGAACATGAACATTCACTGACGCATTTAATAAATCAACAAATACTTCTAATGTCACAAATGTTTAATTATTAAAACATCGCACCACATTCAACTTTCACCAATTTTATGTACAAAAGCCATTTTCCTCTAAAAGTATTCAAGTCCCACGTCAGTTTTGCATCATATTCTTCCGAGTAGTACTTTTTGACAAGATATTCTATACAAAAACAGTTACTTTGGAAGATTTTCTCGCCTAATTTGCAGTTATCAATATTACATTTTCCATATCATACGTTGAATCTGTGTACATGTTTTCAACAGCACCAAACAAACATATTTTCAGTAAATCTTGATTTGCACAGGAGATGCATTCTGATGTCAACAAACCTTCAACACTATCCGAGAAACTTCTGACAAGCAAACACTTCCAAAACATATACTGATAATGCTGTCACTGACAATACTGTCACCGTTTCCAAACAGTAGTCACAATAAAAAAAATATCAAGTTCCATTTCTTTTAAGATGACATCAGTTCCCTGAATTCTGTACACAATACCTTTTGTAGTCATTTCAATTTAATCTCTTGTATTTTAGTAATTTTCAATAAATACCTTTTCCCATGTAATCACCAAACATGTTTAAAGTCAAACTAAACTAACTGTAAAGCTGTTCTCAGTATTCACACACAAGACGATTTTCAGACAGGCAGCAACCTACAAAAAGGCCGCTTATAGAGAAACCGTGTGGAATCCTGAAAAAAATGCTGAAGACATCCAATTGTTCCACTCATCATTTAGAACTGTATATTTTTTCAAACGCTGGTATCTTGTCCTGACTCAGAACCATTTACATGAGTGTGCCAGTGTTTATCTTCTCTGATAACCATTTATGTATGTGTACTAGTGTCTGCCTTGTCTGAAAACCGTTCATCTATGTATACCAGTGTCTGTCTTGTGTTATCTGAGTACCATTCATTGAAGTGTACCAATTTCTGTCTTGGTTGAGAACGATTTATACGTGTGTATCTGTTTTTATCTTCTCTGAGTACCATTTATTTGTACACTACGTATCTGTCTTATCTGAGGACCACTTATTTATGACTAACCCAACCTGTTTTGTCTGAGAACCAGTCACTTGTGTGTACCAGAATATTTTCCCTGGGAAGCATTCATATGTGTGTATTGACATCTTTCTTGTGTTGTCAGAGAATCAATCATTTATGTGCACCAGTGTCTGTCTTGTCTGAGAACCAGTCACTAGTGTGTACCAGAATCTGTTCTGTCTGGGTGAATCAATCATTTGTATATACCAGTGTCTGTCTTGTGTTGTCAGAGAATCAATCATTTATGTGCACCAGTGTCTGTCTTGTCTGAGAACCAGTTACATGTGTGTACCAGAATCTGTTTTGTCTGGGAACCAATCATTTGTGTGTACCAGTGTCTGTCTTGTCTGAGAATCAATCGTTTATTTGTACCAGTATCTGCCTTGTCTGAGAACTGATTGTTTATGTGCACCAGCGTCTGTCTTGTCTGAAAACCAATCGTGTATGTGTACCGGTGTCTGTCATGTCTGAGAAATCATCATTTATGTGTACCTGTGTCTGTCTTGTGTTGTCTGAGAATCAATCACTTATATGTACCAGTGTCTGTCTTGTTTGATAATCATTCAATTATGTGTACCTGAGTCTATCTTGTCTGATAATCATTCAATTATGTGTACCAGAGTCTGTCTTGTCTGATAATCATTCAATTATGTGTACCAGAGTCTATCTTGTCTGATAATCATTCAATTATGTGTACCAGAGTCTATCTTGTCTGATAATCATTCAATTATGTGTACCAGAGTCTATCTTGTCTGATAATCATTCAATTATGTGTATCAGAGTCTATCTTGTCTGATAATCATTCAATTATGTGTACCAGAGTCTATCTTGTCTGATAATCATTCAATTATGTGTATCAGAGTCTATCTTGTCTGATAATCATTCAATTATGTTACCAGAGTCTATCTTGTCTGATAATCATTCAATTATGTGTACCAGTCTATCTTGTCTGATAATCATTCAATTATGTGTACCAGAGTCTGTCTTGTCTGATAATCATTCAATTATGTGTACCAGAGTCTATCTTGTCTGATAATCATTCAATTATGTGTACCAGTCTATCTTGTCTGATAATCATTCAATTATGTGTACCAGAGTCTATCTTGTCTGATAATCATCAATTATTGTACCATCTATCTTGTCTGAAATCATTCAATTATGTGTACCAGAGTCTATCTTGTCTGATAATCATCATATTATGTGTACCAATGTCTGTCTTGTCTGAGAATCAATCATTTATGTGTATCAGTGTCTGTCTCGTCTGTCTGAGAATCAATCATTTATGTGTACCAGTGTCTGTCTCGTCTTGTCTGAGAATCAATCATTTATGTGTACCAGTGTCTGTCTCGTCTTGTCTGAGAATCAATCATTTATGTGTACCGGTGTCTGTCTCATCTTGTCTGAGAATCAATCATTTATGTGTACCAGTGTCTGTCTCGTCTTGTCTGAGAAATCAATCATTTATGTGTACAGGGGTCTGTCTCGTCTTGTCTGAGAATCAATCATTTATGTGTACCAGTGTCTGTCTCGTCTTGTCTGAGAATCAATCATTTATGTGTACCGGTGTCTGTCTCATTTGTCTGAAATCAATCATTTTGTGTACCGGTGTCTGTCTCGTCTTGTCTGAGAATCAATCATTTATTGTACCAGTGTCTGTCTCATCTTGTCTGAGAATCAATCATTTATGTGTACCGGTGTCTGTCTGTCTTGTCTGAGAATCAATCATTTATGTGTACCAGTGTCTGTCTTGTCTTGTCTTGTCTGAAAATCAATCATTTATGTGTACAGTCTCTGTCTTGTCTGATAACCATTTATTTGTGTTTCCAGTGTCTGTCATATCTGTGAGCCGTTTATTTATGTATACCAGTGTCTGTCTTATCTGTGAGCCGTTTATTTATGTATACCAGTGTCTGTCTTATCTGTGAGCCGTTTATTTATATACACCAGTGTCTGTCGTATCTGTGAGCCGTTTATCTATGTATACCAGTGTCTGTCTTATCTGTGAGCCGTTTATTTATAAATACAGTGTCTGTCTTGTCTGAGAAGTATTCATTTAGTGTCACTGACCGATTTTGTTTGAAAACCATCCATCTCTGTCTACCAGTGTCTGCCCTGTCTGTCTCAAGGTCCAGACAAGAAATCTACCCACCCCAAACTGCCCACTCTTGTGAGACTCGAGCTGTAGCCGTTACCTCAAACCATATCTTCAAACCTTTCACCTGAGCTCAATAAAACCACAACAACGTATCATCCTTCAGCGTGTAACACACACACACACACACACACACCACACACACACACACACACACACAACACACACACACACACACACACACACACACACACACACACACACACTGGAGCTAACGTTGTTATCTCTCAGATAGCTCAGCAACACATAGGGAAAAGCACGGTTTTTTTTTTTTTTTTTAACACATGCTGCACAAAAGGTCACTGACACTGGTGACAAGATATGCATAAGGTCATGATCAATTATTCTGCAAATAACGATAACATATATGAACTGAGCCTCAAGCCCACAGATCTTGTCATGGATGCGCTTTAAATGTTACCCATTTTCCTCTTTGGCGGAAAGGGAGGTGGGGTGGAGAGAGAGAGAGAGAGAGAGAGAGAGAAGAGAGAGAGAGAGAGAATATTATATTGAAAAAGGCTAATAGTCCCTACAGAAGGGGGGGGGCGGGCGAGAGAGAGAGAGGAGAGAGAGAGAGAGCAATATTTTATTCAAAAAGCCTAATAGTCCATACAGAAAGGGGGGGGGGGGGGGGAGACAGGAAGAGAGAACGAGAGACAGAAAGAGAGAGAAAGATCGAGAGAACAGACAGTTTATTCAAAAAGGCTAATAGTCCCCAGAGAGAGAGAGAGAGAGAAACAGACAGACACACAGACGGACAGACACACAGACGGACAGAGAGACTAGAGGTCGAATCTAAAAACATTATGTCACTCAAGGATAATGGAAATATACGTTCCATCTGATTCGTCAATATCATGGCTTGTCCTTGCTATTCCATATATAAAATTTGAAAACGCTTTGCTAAAAGTAAAGTACCATGACGTTCCACTGGGCCTGTCTGGCAACTAGTACTTGCTAGTCTCTCTCTCTATGTATATATACTGTGTGTGTGTATGCTTGCTAGTCTCTACAGATATATACATAAAAGTGGAACACACTGATAAAAGCAGACAAACCAACACAACATTTTAAGACACTGAGCAGGAATATGGTACAGAGGTTTTGGCGACGTAGTCGACTCAAAAATAAAGAAAGAAACGAGGAGGAGGAAAAAAAACATAAAAGCCCTACGAATTAATGTTCACATTAATTTGGCAGCTGCCGGCAGTCCTGATATATACCGAGTGGTCGTCCGGACTATAAACCACGCGAAGTGACCTGGCAGCAGCTGCTCATCCTGATCGGGTATAAAACCATCGATATAAAGACGTCCGTCTTTGGGAACGTGATTACACAGAGAGAGAGAGAGACAGACAGACAGACAGACAGACAGACAGAGAAAGAGAGGGAGGGAGGGAGAGGGAGGGAGAAAGAGAGAGAAAGAAAGAGGGAGAAAGAGAGAAAGAAAGAGGGAAAAAGAGAAAGAGAGGGAGAGAACGAGGCTGAGACGGATATAGAGAGAGCGAGAGACAGACAGACAGGCAGACTGTCACAGAGAGAGACAGGAAAGATTAAGAAAGACAGAGAGAGATTGAGAGAGGAAAGAAAGAAGAGAGAGAGAGACAGAGAGACAGAGACTGAGAGAATGAGAATGAGAGAAAGAGAGAGAGATTGAGAGGAAAAAGAAAGAGACTGAGAGAGACAGAGAGGAGAGACAGGTTGAGAGAGGAAAGAGAGAGAGGAAAGAGAGAGAGAGATCGCCACTCGGAACACACACACACTCACAAACGCGGTTTAACCTACGACTAAGACATCCATTACGATAAAGACAACTAAATTGGTGGTCTGAATTCTCTCTCTCTCTCTCTCTCTCTCTCTCTCTCTCTCTCTCTCACACACACACACACACACACACACACACACACACACACACACACACACACACACACACACGCGTGCACACACACTCACACTAAAATATATGTATACACACACAAACACTCACACATATACATACGAACGCACACACACGCACGCGCGCACACGCATACACACACACATATACATATGCACACACACATATACATATACACACACATATATATATATATATATATAGAGAGAGAGACAGACAGACAGACAGACAGACAGACAGACAGACAGACAGAGACAGACTGGCAGAAATACACACTCTCTCTCTCTCTCTCTCTCATACACACACACGCGCGTACACACACACACTAAAATATATATACACACACTCACACATATACATACGCACGCACACACACACACACACACACACGCGCGCGCGCGCGCGCGCACACGCATGCACACACACATATACATGTACATATATATATATATATATTATATATATATATGTATATATATATATATATGTATATATATATATATATAGAGAGAGAGAGAGAGAGACAGACAGACAGACAGACAGAAACAGACAGAAAGACATATACACACACACACACACACACTCTCTCTCTCTCTCTCTCTCTCTCTCTAAAGGCCTACGCAGAGTGGGTTCGGCTATTCGGTTTTCATAGATGCTGAGCCGTACACGAGCCGAGAGCAAGACGTGAACTGCACGTCTTGCATTCGGTTCGCGTACGGCTCGTGAATAAAATTGTGGCGGGAAATCTAGAGATCTGGGCCGGAACTCGTTAAAAAGCATCAAGATTTATTCATTGACTAGAGATCTGGGTCAGAGAAAATGGAGAAAACTTCAGCTTTTATTGCTGTTGTGGTTGAAAAGAAGAAATTCTAGACCTAATAGGCGTTATTGGGTACATCCCATATTCCAAGAAAGGCCAACATTTGGTGAATACCATCACCTCATTGAAGGCATTCTCCAAGATGAGGAAAAGTGTTTATTGTACATAAGAATGAAACCAAACACATTCCAAACACTCCTGGAGATAATTGGGCCTCAAATTGAAAAAAGGACAACCAATTTCAGGAAACCGCTGTCGGCAAGAGAACGCCTCGTCATCACGCTAAGGTATGTGAAAATGCTTTTTAATCATTAAATTAAGTAACTTAATGCTTCTGGGAGTGTGGCTTCATTCTGCATTATTTACAACCGTTTTCTTCTGCAATACAAGACAATATTCACAAATGACATACACAGTTATTCTTCATGTAAACTTTTAATATTCATAAAAAGAATACTAGCAAATACTAAATGGTTTCTAATAGTGCATTGGTCATTAGATGAACGTATGAATAAATGGGATAAACTTAATCCAGTTGTTAACAAAGTATTATTAGTAATAATCTTTCTTTTCTTGTCTCACTTCTCCTGGTGAGATATCATTTCAACTTTAATGAAAATAATCAGTTTTAAGACTAGTTAATTAGATTTATTGATGATCCTTTCTGCTTCCATTTTGAGAAAAAAAGAGTGACACAAAATACACGCTACACACACAACACACATCAAAAAGCCCGCGTAGCACGCTCAGCACGTAGTGACGAGAGGTCGCCGAGTGAAATTAAGTGCAGCGCTTAGATGCCAGTCGGCACAGAAAGTTGCCGAATGGTAGCCGATCGCGAGCCGTGTTCACTCTGCCTGTGCTATTGGATGAAAGAGGTTTTTTAATTTCCACGGCTACCAGTCGGCAAGGTCATCAAGGACAAAGCCGATTACGTGCCGATCGCGAGCCGAAAACGAACCCACTCTGCGTAGGCCTTAACACAACACACACACCCGGCCCACCACCACCACAATCAGCACTATCATCAAGGGAAGGCGTGATCACAGGGAGGCAGGGAGTACCGATAAAACCATACTAATAAGAACAACAGATGTTGGCTGGCTGGCTGGCTGGCTGGCTGGCTGCTACGTGTCCCGGCTTGCCCCCAACAAACAGTTTTGTCAATCACAACACCAA
The DNA here is from genome assembly GCA_030674185.1 of Monoplex corrugatus. Taxonomy (NCBI): domain Eukaryota; kingdom Metazoa; phylum Mollusca; class Gastropoda; order Littorinimorpha; family Ranellidae; genus Monoplex; species Monoplex corrugatus. The sequence continues at coordinate 32,612,692 of JAPXFY010000025.1, read as the reverse complement.
CACGGCCATCGATCCATAGGTTATCGGCAAACTGCTCCACTCCACAATATCCGTGAGTCATTGCATGGATTAATTAATGAGTTAATACAACGAAAAGGGAAGTCAGTACTTACTAAATGGGTGCGCGCGCGCGTGCGTGCGTGCGTGCGTGCGTGCGTGTGTGTGTGTGTGAGAGAGAGAGACAGAGACAGACAGACAGACAGACAGACAGACAGTTTGAGACAGAGAGAGGAAGAAAAATCTGGAATTTCAAACAAACGTCATTACACGATCAAAACAATAAATCATGTTTAAAAAAAAAGAATAAAAAAAAAAAAAAAGAATTATAATAAAATATAATCTTCAATATACGCATGACTAATGCGAGAGTGAGAATGTGCGAGAGAGAGGGAGAGAGACAGAGAGACAAAGAAAGAGAAAGAGACAGAGAGACAGGCAGGCAAGCAGGCAGGCTGAGAAGATGGGGAATGGAGGGGGGGTTTGAAGTGGTGTGGTGGGGGGGGGGAGAGAAGAAGGAAGGTCAAAGAATTTGAAACAAACCGTCAACACAAAAACCTAAACAATAAATCATACGTTCGAAGGAAACCAAGCTTGATGCTGATATTTTTCATTTTTCTCACTACAGTCCGTGACTGCACGAGGTCGCCCAATAAATAGCCAGAATGTCCTATTAACAACTTCTTTAAAAAAATAAAAAATCAACTGTCGCAGACCTTTGAAACGTTACACACCTGGCCAAATAAGTCCGCGATCTAATGATCGATTCCCGTTGAGTGGGATAGGTGCGAGACGCCCCTCGACATGCAGTAGGCCTACCTGTCTGGCCACCACCACTTCCAAGTGATTGTGGTGTGTGTGTGTGATGTGGTGATGAGAGAGAGAGAGAGAGAGAGAGGGGGGTCTTACTATCTTAAACAAACATTGTCGCATTGCCAGCATCTGGATACAAATCATCACATTGCCTAAACACATTATGCACTGAATTAAAAAAAAAAAAAAGTTATAGATAATCTGCTCTACATGCATAATTTTGTTTTATGTATGTGTGTGTGCGCACGAATGTGTGAGGTGTGTGTGTGTGCGCGCGCGGCGTGGCGTGGTGTGTGTGTGGGTTGTGTGTGTGTGTGTCTTGTGCGTGCACGTATGATTGTGTGTGTGTCGCGGTGGTGTTGGTATGATGTTGTGTTTTTGGGCGCGGCGAGGTGTGTGTATGTTGTGTGGTTGAGCGGGGGGGTGTGTGCGTGTGTGTGTGTGCGTGCGTGTGTGGTGGTGGTGTGTGTGTGTGGTGTGTGTGTGTGTGTGTGTGTGGTGTGTGTGTCGTGCGCGCGCGCGCGCGCGCACAGTGTACACACCGCTGTCGGTGTAAACAAACATGAAACGCTGACTAGCTAGTTGAACAGCCACACCATGCAAATTATCAAAGACATACAATCAAAAACTCAAATAAAAACAAAACACCTCACCTTTGAAACTGATGAACTTGACCACATCCATGATGCAGGCCGCTACAGAATTTAACAACACAACCCAATGACGACAACTGGTGACTCGTTTTTAACAGTGTCCGGAGCTCGCACGTGCACACACACACACACACCTCTCTTTTTGGAACAACAACAAACCAAAAACCAAAACAAAAAGTCTGCTTTCAAAGCCCAGCACCTATCTTTTGTCGCACAGTTTCACAACAAACAAACAAAAAAGCCTGTTTTCAAACCCCAGTACCTATCTTTTGTCGTACCGTTTCACAACGAACAAACCAAAAAAGTCTTGTTTTCAGAGCCCAGCACCTATCTTTTGTCGCACCGTTTCACAACAAACACACACAAAAAAGTCTGTTTTCAAACCCCAGCACCTCGCACCGTTTCACCAACGCACGGCTCACACAAAACGAAAAATCAGATCGACCCCTTCTCTCTCTCTCTCTCTCTCTCTCTCTATTTCTTCTTTTCTCTTTTTTTCTTTTTTTTTTAATCTGTCCCCCACAACCACACACACAGTGGTTCGCTGGCCAACCCGGTCTTTCCTCGTTTCGATGACAGAAGGTGAACAAGTCAGATGGCGTTTTACCCACAGAGCGTAAAAGGGAGGCACCACCACGCCTGTTGTCCGACCGGCCGGCCAGCCGCCTCTCTCTCTCTCTCTCTCGCCTAGAAACTCTTCTCTGCAGTAACTGTCTCAAGATCTGTTTCTCTCCCTCTGTCTGTTTTTTCTCTCTCTCTCTCTCTCTCTCTCTCTCTCTCTCTCTCTCTCTCTCTCTCTCCTAGCCCTCTTCGCGGTAAGTCTCAAGATCTGTTTTCTCAGTGTCCCTCTTTTTCCTCTCTCTCTCTCTCTCTCTCTCTCTGTTACCCACTTTGCAGCGAAGTGATGGAGGGACAGTCAACTTGACAAGATCGCGACAAGCACAAAACAAGACTCCGGCTTGCCTCTCTCCTTCCCTCCTCCGACAGCCAAACGATGGATCAAGTCGGGGGGTGTGGATGGGGGCGGAGTGGGAATCGCAACAAAAACTGGAGGGGCTTCTCTCAGCCCAGCCGGCTCCAAGCGGTCGCCCCACTCTCCATCGATCGTGTTCAAACAACGTCCGTCACACCAGCTAGCTCTCCACACCGAGATTTAGTCTCACTTTTCTTTTTTTTTTGTTCCACCCCGTACAAAATAATGGAAAAATGAATCAATACTGAAACACATCCACAAACTTGGTATCCTTTACAAATCTGTTGTGCAAGTTCATCCACATCACATGCACCGCAGTTGTTCACGGCCTTGAGGGGTGAGTAGTGTCACGTTCGACACCTTTCCACACACGTAGGCACAGTCTATGATACAGACCTGCACGACCAACACCTGTCAACACCGCATGGCAAACAAAGCCACCCGACACCTCACATACATACATATATATATGTATATATATATATATATATGTCTATAATATATGCATACACATGTACCAGCAAACAAGCCGTCAGCAGACGCTCGCTAACTCATTAAGATATTACCTACATCCAGCGCAAGCGGTTGGCCTCAAACTACACCGAGACACGAATATCAAGTTCTCCAGAGAAGAAACTCCATCCTGTACACACACAGACAGGAACAAAGAGATAACCCTATCGTCTACGAACTAACAGACGGCTGCGCATACTGCAATCCTGATTACACCAACTTAAAAGAGAGAGAGAGAGAGGGGGGGGGGGTGCAGGAGAAGAAGAAAATGTGGACAAAATCCTAGGAATCAGTGTCAGCCCTGATAAAAGCTATGCCTGGTAAATGGCTGACGAACACACCACATGGCAGTGGAGGAGGAGGAGAAGAGGAGGAGGAAGAAGACGAGACAAAGAAGAAGAAGACGACGACGACGAAGAAGAAGAAGGCGAAGAAGAAGACGATGTAGACAAAATCCTAGGAACCAGTTTTAGCCCTGATAAAAGCCATGCCTAGTAAACGGTTGACGAGTACACCACATGGCAGTGGAGGAGGAGGAAGAAGAGAAGGAGGAGGAGGAGAAGGAGGAGGGAAGAAGAAGATGATAATGACGATGATGATGATAATGATGATGATGATGAAGAAGAAGAAGAAGAAGTTGTAGACAAAATCCTAGGAACCAGTTTCAGCCCTGATCAAAACCATACCTGGTAAACGGTTGACGAGCACACCACATGGCAGTGGAGGAGGAGGAGGAGAAGAAGGAGAAAAAGAAAGTGGAGGAGAGAAGAAGAAGATGAGATGATGAGATGATGATGATGATGATGATGAGGGTGATGATGATGATGATGATGATGGTGATGATGATGATGATGATGATGAAGAAGTCGTAGACAGAATCCTAAGAACCAGTTTCAGCCCTGGTCAAAACCATGCCTGGTAAACGGTTGACGAGCACACCACATGGCAATGGAGGAGGAGGAGGAGGAGAAGAAGAAGAAGACGAAGAAAAAGAAGAAGAAGGAGAAGAAGACGAAGAAGATGTAGACAAAATCCTAGGAACCAGTTCACCTGACCAAAACCATGCCTGCTAAACGGTTGACGAGCACACCACATGGCAATAGTGGCGGTGGTGGTGGTGGTGGTGGTAGAAGAGGCGACCGATCAAGCCACGCCGCCATCCGGGCTCCAGCAAAGGTCAGAGACTAGTCTGGCACCTCACAGCCCATAACAAACAGCCAACCAACCACCGACCGAACGGCTTCTTCCACTCCAGCCTTGCTGGCTGGCAGGCAGGCAAACTCCATGGCCAACATACACAGCGACCACCACCACACCAGCCCGCAGAGAAAAATCAATACACAAATAAATACATGGAACACCCGAGTAATCTGTTCCTTTAGAAAGAAGAAAAAGAAAAAAGAAAAAAGAAAAAGAAAACGGCCTTGTGCTTCTCTTGCCAGCAAAGAATTACTGGGACGGACTGCGGAATGTGAAAATGGAAGCCATGTGCATGCATACAGTCTATTGAGATTTAGTGTAACTAGCGACTTTACCCTCGACACAGCGAAAAGTAACTAGACAGATAATCCAAAAGGGATCAAAAAAGCAGGCGGCAATTCGTGAGTGAGCCAGCACATAAATTAATGAATTAGTCAACGGCCAAAACCTGGACAAGGAACAAGAGCGCGTAATCCGGAAATGCAGTCAGAGTATTATTCAACTCGACGAATGGCTGGGAGACACAGCAAAAACCAACTAACCCCACCGCCACACGACACGAGCCGAGTCACATGGAAACGGCCACTACCATGCTTCACTGCTTGACAGCCGTGCGCCTATCTTTTAGGTCTATTATGACAACCTATGCTGCTTTTTTTTTTCTTTTTTTTTTTTTTTTTGAAAAAGAGACTCCATTCATACCGACCTGAGCGTGTACGTGTGTGTGTGTGTGTGTGTGGTGTGTGTGTGTGTGGTGTGTGATGTGTGTGTGTGTGTGTGTGTGTGTGTGTGTGTGTGTGTGTGTGTGCTGCTTGAGTGACTGCGCGACCTGTGTGTGTGTGTGTGTGTGTGTGTGTGTGTGTGCACGCACGTCCTGTATGAAAGCAAAGATTTAAATCTTGCCTGTTCATTGATGGACTTTCACCAATTTTGTATCAAAAGCCCAGTAAGGTTTAATGAAACACACCTAACTGCATGTTGGGGTCACAGCCATCCGAACACATAAACAACAAGTTTAATGAAACACACCTAACTGCATGTTGGGGTCACAGCCATCCGAACACATAAACAACAAAGACAAAGAAATCTGTACTATCAAATCCACGGCTGTTTTCATACCAAACACAACCAATGCAATAAAATCTACAACCATTGTGTCAAAAGCTATGAATCCATCGCCGACTCCTTGGCGTTTCTGTACAACTGGACGCCGGACAAAGTTCTAAATATCAAAGGTCACGGTGACCCCTAAAAGTACCAGAAGCTGTCAGCAAGGATATCTCGGATGCTTATGTGAGAATCTATTTCAAATTTTGTGATGCAACGATACAGCAAGTCGAGGTGGCCTCCGATGTGTAACTCCTGGTACAGCGCAAGGCCCAACTTAAAGGTCACATAGACTAACGTACTGAAAACGGTCATCGAGGTTTTCTCCACTGTTACTAGACAATTCTACATCTAAACTTCGGAGAGATATTTGACAAAAACACGGGAGAAAGATTTCGTTTGAATGGATACAGCTTTACGCCTGTATCGCTATTACCTACCTGGCAAGCCAAAGTTGAAAATGCCTCTCTCTCTCTCTCTCTCTCAATCTCTCTCTCTCTCCCTCCTTCCCCTCCCCTCTCCTCTTCTCTTTTAAGTTTACAGGGCATGGTGCTGCTATATGACTTCACCATTTTGTTTTCTTTCTTCGTTAAAAAAGTCACGCAAGTTACACTTTTCTTCACCACCACCCCCCCCCCACCTCCCGCCACCCCGCCCGCCATCTCCCTATTCCCCCTCACATACTGCTCCCATTTTTGCACCCTCTACCCTCTCCGTTTCATACTCAACCCTCGAAATCCACGGCAATCGGCCCATGAAGGGCAGTCGAGCTGAAACCAGTTCCCACACACAGGTAGGATTTTCCTTTCTTCATTTTTTTCTTCTTTCTTTCTTTCTCTCTTCCCCCCCCCCCCCCCCCCCCCCCCACCTTCATGTAATTATACACTATTTGTTCTGCTTTCCTGCACCCCAACGGTCGTGGCTTCACACTGCCATGCGAAATTCCGTACAGCAACTGGGGTACAGCTCGCTCTGCAGTAACCCTCGAGAGGAAAAAAATTATAGAGAACCTTATACGCTGTGATAATGACCTGAAGGACCGTGCGTCATTTACAGTCTTCGAGGTTAATGTGTAGTTTTGTATCTTGGTGGTGTTGCTTGGACCAGCAGCGTTTCCAGTTAGCAATTAGTTCCAGATTAGTATAGTCGTTGGTGACGGCAACAGTGCATGATTATTAATAATTAACGCAAGTCATAGCTACTAATTTCATGAGATGGGAGTAGTGGCGGTCAAAATTTTAAAACTTTACGTGACGACGAGCAACTGGAAAATTTATGGTCTTGAAACACAGGTACAACTTAACAGACACTGATCCAGGACGAACGATTAACAGGAAAACGTATGGTCCTGAAACACAGGTACAACTAAACAGAAGCTGGTCCAGCATACCGCCTGATTTTAACCCTTTGACGCCTGCATCCTGTTCACCAGCATCTTGCACTGTCAGCCATGCTAGCAAAACAAACACTTAACCTTTTGACTCCCTCACCCTTCCTTCAGGAAGCTAGTGGAAAGGATGATGGAGTCAACGGGTTAAGTTTTTGCAGTTGGTGGATAGGTGCAGGAGTCAAAGGGTTAATGCAGCCGTTATCGAAAAGCTATAGTCACTAACCCATTTTATTCAAAACATGAAGCTTGAGCTACATACATATCTCTTTTGAATAACTGAGGCTATCAACATTTTGAACTCGGTGGTTTGACTGCAGCTACCAAATTCTGTTTAACGGCTATGTATTTGCAAGCGCCAATCAAAAAGTACACGTCCATGTATCACAAATTTTCTGTTTCATGCATAGTGGAATAACCAGTTAAGACCTACACGCATTCTAACATGTGATTCAGGTAAGCTTACATGCACTTACGAAACGCGTATTCAAAGGTCTTGCTAGGAGGGGTGGTGGTGGTTAGTTCCCAAGATAAAATAAAACACGTCACAGTAAACAGTCGACTGCACAGACCAGTTGGAGTCGGCAAACATCAAACACTAAGCAGCCAATCAATATTAATCATCTGGACTCGGCAAACATCTAACAATAAACGGTCAAATGTTAATCAGCTGGAGTTAACCAGGTGCGGCGTCTGAAGTGTGATTAAGTTCTTCTTGACCCTAGCGTTTACCGCAATGGCACATGTTCTCCCGTATATCCGCAGTGACAAAATATTTGCAGCCAAGAAACACGCATTCAAAGACGGTCTTGAAAGAAAAGAAAAGGGGGAAAAGAAAAAAAACGAGCAAGGAAAAAAAAAACGAGCAAGGAAAAAAAAACGAGCAAGGAAAAAAAAAAACGAGCAAGGAAAAAAAAAAAACGAGCGAGGAAAAAAAAATCCAACAGTCAGATATAAGTCTGTTGGAAGCCGGCAAGCACTGCATGTTAAATTAAATGTGATGGTAGGCTAGTTGTTGTCGCGGTCTAATATTTGCCACATGTTATACCGAGACGTGGGCATTGCCGCAGAAACAAAATATTTGCTTACAGTCATTCTGTAAAGGGACCCAGCAACGCGAACTAATTAAAGGCGTGGTGGATATACACACACACGAGAACACTTACTTACTCGAGGGTAAATTTCATCATAAGCGCCAAACACACACACCCTATTACTAGCGCTACACTCGCGGTCCTTTTTTTAATCGACAAACAAAACCGGAACTTCAACCTAATAATGGTGAATAAAACGTCACATCACTCGTGTCATGTTCCACTTTCATGACACGTTCCCGTCGACACTCATTAGACAGATAAACGAACACTGACTCCACAACTTCAAAACTGTCGTCCATCCATCCATGACTGGTTCTCCGACCGAAACTAGATCTCCACAACATGAAATTCCTGTCGCTTCGCGCTTTTGATCACCGCACCGAAACAGCTCCACTCTTTTTATAGGACCGCCACTCAAGACATCGTGATCTTGCCAATAACTGCTGACGGTTGTAGACTGGTTGGTTGGTGTATGACAAGCGATGAAAACCACTCTCTCTACACTGCTTCACTGTTGCAGTAAAGTTGAACAACATGCGCGGACTTCCAAGCAGCTTTCACTTCAAACAGCTTTCGACTGATTTATGAAGGCTCCATAAATCCTGATCTAGCCACCATCCCTTCTTTTTTAACATCTCCACCAAATAAAAAAAAAGAAGAAGAAAAAAGAAGAAAGCAAACCATTTAATGCGAAACGAACCTGACCAGACGCATAAACACACATCTTTGACCTGACCTAAGAAATGACCACTTGGCCGATGAAATATTTGACCGGCAGGAAAGTCATCCCAGACACTATAGTAGGAGTGGCACGCCCTTGGTTCAAACAAGACTCCTGCTACCGAGTCCCTCGGAGGACACTTTTGCCTGGTGACTGTATGTGTATACTCTGTGCCTACCCCACGCCCTCACACTTCACTGGAAACAAAGGCAGTGAGGAAGGTGGGGCGAGTCACACTTCATTAAGTAAGTGGGAACACATACACATACATACACACACACACACACACACACACACACACACACACACCACACCACGTACACACATGCGCGCGCGCGCGCACACACACACACACACACACACATACACACACACAAAGGGGAAAAGAAGAGAGGCAGCGAGGGATAGAAAATTTCTGAATTTTTGACACAGAGAGAGAGGGAGAGAGAGAGAGAGGGGGGGGTGAGAAAGAGTGTGACAGAGAGACAGACAGACAGAGAGAGAGACAGTGAGAGAGACAGAGAGAGAGAAAGGGAGGTAGAAAGAGAGAGAGAAACAGAGGGTGAGACAAAGAGAGAGACAGAGAGCAAACCTTTTAAAACAAAAAGGTGCAGGGTGTGTGTGTGAGGGGGGGGGGTTAAAGTATTAAATCTTGCATTGAAGCGACTTAATTTACGCTGTAGATGCATGTTTTAATTTACGCTGTGGATGCATGTTTTAATTTACGCTGTGGATGCATGTTTTAATTTACGCTGTGGATGCATGATTTCTTCCATCATTTCTTGGGAAACCATAAACCGCCTCAGGCACGGACAGATGAGGAAGAGGTAATCAGAGGACAGAAGGAAAGAAAGGGACCACAACACAGACAGACTGACTGACAGACACAGAGACAGAGAGAGAGTGTGTGCGTGTGTGTGTGTGTGTGTGTGTGTGTGTGTGTGTGTGTGTGTGTGTGTGTGTGTGTGTGTGTGTGTATGTATGAGAGAGAGAGAGAGAGATTTGTGTGTGTGTGTGTGTGAGAGAGAGAGGTTTGTGAGGAAGAGAGATTTGTGAATGAGAGAGAGAGAGAGATTTGTGAGGGGGAGAGAGAGATTTGTGTGTGTGTGTGTGTGTGTGTGAGAGAGAGAGAGAGAGAGAGAGAGAGAGATTTGTGTAAGAGAGAGAATTTTGTGAGAGAGAGATTTGTGTGTGTGTGAGAAAGAGAGAGAGATTTGTGAGTGAGAGAAGAGAGATGTGTGTGTGTGTGTGTGTGTGTGTGTGTGTGTGTGTGTGTGTGTGTGTGTGTGTGTGTGTGTGTGTGTGTGTGTGTGTGTGTATGTGTGTGTGTAAGTGAGAGTGAAAGAGAGAGAACAGAGACAGAGAGAGAGGAGTGGCCACCGACGGGAAATCCATGACAATGACACTGTTGTTAAAGAGTACCAACAGACTTACGAGTTAGTACGAATAGCAAACAGACTTGCATACACACCACGTCTTTCTGCTCTCTATAATGAATACAATGCAATGTCGGTCGGTGGACAAATGTGCGGCCGAAAGGGACGCGCATACCAATTTCACGCTTCTTCTTTCTTTCTTTCTTTCTTTTTCTTTCTTTTTTTCTCCCTCCCCCCTCTTTCATTTTTTTCTTTTTTTTCTTCCTTCTCTTTTCTCTCTTCTTTTCACAGACACACACTGATTTATGTTGTGTGGTCGGTGATCAGTCGGTCTGAAAATGACCCAAGTACGCCCACCCACAGTTCCCATCGCTGGTGCTTTACATCCTCCAGGATTTGCCAGAGCTAGCAGTCACTGAGGGAGGAGATCCTGCCGACACCCCTGAGCCTGCGGGAGAAGCTGTCTCTGTACAGGCCTGTGGACGTACTACAGAAGACGCATTACAGAAGACGATCTGTTTCATCCTCAAGACACCACCCTCTCCCCGCCCCCACCGCGGGTAAGCCGGGGAACTCTTCCAGTATAAATAGTATCCCCACCTTCTCGAAATTCTGTGCTAGTAATTTCCTTTTTTTTTTTTTTTTTTTTTCTGTCACTCTCTTTGTTTCTGCCTTGTTCCTTTGCTTTCTGCATTTCTTCCTATCAATTTCTGCCCTGCTGGTTCATTTACCTGTCTGTGTTCGATAGTCTTACATACTTTCGCTTAGGATTGATCATTGGGTACATGTATTAAGTGCAGTTTTGGCTCTAGGGAAATGAGATACGCGGAAGCAATTTTAGGCAATTTAGGCCCGTTTTTGTATATGTTTTAGTGTCCTTAGTTGTGCTTAAATTTGTATTCAGGTACGTTTTTTAAATCCCCTGTGCGATAAACTTGATGGGTTTTGAAACGGTTACAGCACGGATATGGCTCTACACAGTCGGCTGGGCTTTAAACAAAAATAACAATAACAATAATCCTCAAGACAAAACGAAAAGCAGAAGAACTTAGAAGGCCGGTGCTTTCACTGGGCTGAAACTGTTGTTACCATATCACCACAACTTGTTTTTGTCTCTCTTTTTGCCTGTACCATTGCAAGGGACACAATCCTTTCTCTCTCTAGGGGTTGCAAAACTATATGTACACTCACTTCACAAGAATAAGGTTTAGCTGTGCTTCTGAACAAGACGTTAAATAGTGCGAAAACGATGGCAATCTCTATCAGAAACCAGTACTGTAAAAATCATATGTATTCATAAGAATAAGGTTTCGCTACGCTTATGAACAAGAAATCAAATTGTCCGAAAAAGATGACAATCTGTAACAGAAGTCAGTGCTATAAAACTATATGTACACTCACTTCACAAGAATAAGGTTTAGCTGTGCTTCTGAACAAGACGTTAAATAGTGCGAAAACGATGGCAATCTTTAGCAGAAGCCAGTACTGTAAAACTATATGTATTCGTAAGAATAAGGTTTCGCTACGCTTATGAACAAGAAATCAAATTGTGCGGGGGAAAAAAAAGATGGCAATCTGTAACACAAGCCATTACTGTTATTATCTAATATCATCATTATTATCGTTATTCGCCTTCATGCTTTCAACGAAAAGATCTTACCCTGGTTTGGTAATGTACGAATAGAGTAAGGAACAATTTTACTATTATCTTTATCCATGCTATTAAAGACAACACTTCAGTGGCGAGTAAAACAACATTCCATTTACCAGATGGTCAGTCATCCAAAACAAGTGCAACCGCCAGCGTTCACGCAAACAGGAACCAGAAAAAACACGAAAATAGAATCAGAACGCGTATTTAATACAACCTGACAAGACAACCGCAAATTTTCGGCCAACTGGTCTTTGTCAGGAGTAAACGTAAGATCACAAACGAACAAAAACGACAAATGCAAACATTAGCAGACAAAGGCTAAAACTTCACTGCTGCTTCGTCCAGTGGGAGAAAAGCATTCAAATGATTTCGTTTGTTTATTTGTGATCTTACGATATATATTATATATATATATATATATATATATATATATATATATATATATATATATATATTATATATATATATATATATATATATATATATATATATACTGACTCCAGAATATATATATATATTATATATATATCTTCTGGAGTCAAAATTCTCTAATAAAGTCAGCCACTGGTATCTGATATCGTACATACTTTTCACAAAGCGCCTCTTCTCAATCCCGTTGACTGTTTTTATAATAGGCATACTTACGTGGGAATGTGTAACCGACTGACCTAGTGATACATTCCCACGGCATTCGATCCTTTCACTTCCCGTTCCAACTGCTGATCAAAAACTCTCTTCTTTCACTAACAAATTCACCAGGACGTCAGCCTATTTGAGCGCAGGACATACATGTTGAAATGAATACTGATCATGAAACGTACGGTATCTCTTTGATATCGTAAAAAATATATATACAGATATCACGGCTTCGTCTAAATGCAAAGCTTGCACGCACTAAGAGCATCTCAACAATCCGACACAAGCTCTGATCTCGCCCTCTGCAAAAAACACACAGCTGTTCTTCACTGCGATTCTCTCACCCTGCAATCCGCGTGGGAATGAAAAACAGCCAGCCAAACTGGCAACAAAGGAGAGGAGCCTCTAAAAGAACAGACCGATAAATATAAATAAATACTTCCAGGGAGACTAAAAACTACTCATCACGGCCAGACAGAAAAATCAGTGGATGCAGAAGCCATCACAGTATTCCAGAACAGATGTATAACCACTGCCGTCCAAACCAGAAAATCTCAGTACCAGCCAAAAGTTTGTGGCACCAAAGCCCATTAGCCATTCCAGCCATATTTTTTCTAAAGACAGGGCCACAAGCGACGATACCATTAAATTTAACTGCACAGGATAGCGTCATCTCCACTCGTATGCGTGTCTGAAACGGCCCAAGTCTCTTAATGCCTATGTGGCTCGGACGAAATGACAAAAGAGAATCTTCTGCAAACCTGCCCTGATCATGCGACTTGTGTGACCAACGGAAGCTTTTAGACAACTTATTGGCATTCTGCAGTCGCCGATTTCGAAGGAAGAAGATTGAAGAAAACGTGTCTAAATTGCCAATAAAAAAAAATACAGTTAATATTCTTTCCGTTTTCACGTTCGTCGCGAGAACATGACATGAAAATCTCACAAGCTTGGCCTAATTTTGCCCACTAGCTCTCTCGTCAAACCTGCTGACGTCACAGTTAAGTTCAGAGTGCGCAGGCTCTATACTTACAACAAGAAGTTCTGCGTTAAGACTTCAAACTTAAGAGCGTTGGAAGCTCCGACGTTCCCAATAAAACCATCAGTCAATAAACTCACTTTGTTTGTTTGTTTGCTACCGAGCTCATCTACCACCATTATCTGTTGCATCTATTCGCAAACAATCCATGAGCTAGACACTGTTGTTTCTCTGAGTAAATAGGAATTTGAGTGTGTGGGTGTGTGCGAGCGAGATGCTTCCATCCGGTTGTCTGCTGTGTGTGTGTGTGTGTGTGTGTGTGTGTGTGTACATGTGTATATGTAATCAGCACAAGGGCATATTCCTAGTAAACTCATTGTCGCATGGCGGAATAAACTTCTTAACATTCCGTCTGTCTTCTCGCGCGCGCGCGCGGTGTGTGTGTGTGTGTGTGTGTGTGTGTGTGTGTGTGTGTGTGTGTGTGTGTGTGTGTGTGTGTGTGTGTGTGTGTGTGTGTGTGTGGTGCGCGCGCGCGCGTGTGTGAGAAAAGAGAGAGAGAGAGACAGAGCGTGGACATATGTACGTGAGTAGTAGGGAGAAAGAGAGATAGGGAGACAGAGATAGAGAGACAGAGACAGAGAGAAAGAGTGAGAGAAACAAAGACAGAGAGACAGACAGACACGCACAGAGATAGAGATCCAAATGCACAGTTTTCATTCCAGGTTTATGTCAACCGTCCCCCTTTGTTTTTAACTGTATTCCCCCTGCTCTCCTTTGCCAGGTTAGCTTTTGTTTCTCTCGCCAAATATACATTCAGTTCGTTCGTTTGATTTTCCTTCTTTCTTTTGATTTTCATTCAAGCACGCCTTTAAAGACACCTACAGAGAGAGAGAGAGAGAGAGAAGACAGAGACAGAGAGAGACAGAGACAAGAGAGACAAGAGAGAAAGAGAGAGACAAGAGAGACAGACAGAGACAGATAGAGAGAGAGAAACGAGACGGGGGAGAGAGAGACTTAAGAATATATTTACTTGATACAAGAGAGAGAGAGAGGAGAGAGAGAGTGAAACACAGAGAGAAAACTGAGAGAGGGGGGCGGGCTTGAGAGAGAGAGAGGAGGGGGGAGACAGAGAGAGACAGAGACAGACACAGAAACAGAGACAAGAAAGGGCAGGCGTCAATCTTCAATCACGTCAATGCACGTGTCAGGGTCACCACCAATCGAACTTAAAGCCCCCAGCTTTCAATCCGTCGTCGCAAAAGGAATGAATCAAGTGAAGTCTGCTCTAACCCTGATCCATCCCACCCCTATCCCCCTTCCCCACCCCATGGGGTGGGGGGGGGGGTAGGGTCACAGCAAAACCGCACCCCCTCGAAAGAGAAATAGCCCCACTAGCGACACTCAACCACCGACCCCCACCCGCTCAACTTCCCAATAAAAACACATACCGGTCTCGGATGCCAAAAAGGAAAGTCCATGAAAAATCAAAGAAAATCCATAAAAATCTAAATGGAAGGACACAAACTCTGACCGCAAATACATCCAATACTGATTGATAGCCGAAGAAAGTATTAAACGCCGTTCTGATCCCAATAAAAAGCCTTATGAAAATGCTTCTTATGTCCCGTAAAATCCGCGTTAAACACCTCTAGGGGAAGGAGGGAAGGGTTGGAGCAATAATCGGTAGCAAGAAACTCCGTGGAGAGCCGACAGCGTAAGGTCCTTAGAGGAGAAACCCTAGTTAAGCGAGTGTTTCTTTCCGGCTTTTAACTTCTTATACTCTACGGGGCCGCCGCACCCAGGTCATGACTGCTGGAGGCCCTTCTACTGTCGCCATTTTTTTTTTTTTTTAAATAGAAATTTGTCCTCCTCCGGGAATTGAAACCGCACATCCTTGGTGGTCAGGTTTCGAAAGGCAAAGTCACCCTTCGGACGGATGTCTTAACCACTTGGCTATCAGTGACGAACAACATAGGTGGGAGGGGGGTGGGGGGATTTGAAGCCTTATGAAGTTCATTTTAGTTCCTCCTCGTCCAGATCCAGCTGGAGCTTTTTCTCCCACTGCTTCTGGTATTGCCCTTAGAGCTCTGGTCCTCTCTCTCCCCGAAATCGAGAGCTGTTTCATGAGATTATAGGCTGATGTGCCTATCAACCCCTTGCTCCAGTCTTTTTTTTTTTTTTTTTTTTTTTTGGGGGGGGGGGGGGGGGGGGCTGCTTGAGTGCAGATCATGACTGCATCCAACTGTTGTTAAGTGGAAAAGAAGCAGAAATACGATACGACCCAAACAATAGTCTACGATCCGGATGATGTTACGTGTATGTCAGTGAAAAGTCGAAAAGCAAAATTCGATACAACCCAAACAATAGTCTACGATCCGGATGATGTTACGTGTACATCAGTGAAGGCAACACAGAACAAAAGCGTCATTGTTTGTTGGGGGGGGGGGGGGGGGGGGGGGGCAGTAGGAGTAAAAAAAAAAAAAAAAGGGGGGAGGGGAGGGCAAAGAAAGGGGAGAACGCCACCCCTAAAAAGTCAAGCCATTCTAACAATTTCCTTCTCCCCACAAAAAAAAAAAAATCCCACACTTTGTACTTGTCAAGGTCACTGTGACCTTGAAGAAGCATCTGATGAAACGAAATGTGAAGCGAGGACAACTGCAGACTTTCACAATAATCAAAACAGAATTTTAGTACTGTCATAGGTCCTTGAGAAAGTGTTGTTTACACACACACACACAAAGCGTGTGAGCTGGGACGCCATGACTTCCAAACCTATGCATTCGCGACTCCTGCTCCTCAACACTTTTGACCAAATTCTGGGAAGGATTGACTAATAAATCGCTGAGAAAAATCTTGCGAACACATTTCTGTCTTTCATCCCACCTATCCACCCACATGTTTCTCTCCATCTAAATGAAAAATGAAATCATACACAATATTTTCAACAAGGGGAAAAAAAGGAAAATAAAATTAAGTGCAGATATCAATGCATTCGTGCACATAATCTAAGGAGATGCCCCTGGCGTTGACTATTCCGTCCAATTTATCACACAAGGGATTTAAAAAAATCATACCTGAATACAAATTCAAATATAACTAAGGACACTAAAACATAAAAACGGGTCTAAATTACCTAAAATTGCCTCCGCATATCTCATTTCCATGCGCCAAAATTGCACTTAATATAATATTATATACCCGATTATCAATCCAAAAGAGAATGTACGTAAGACCTTAGCGAACATATGCAGGTGAATGGACCAGAACGGCAGAAAATGACAGGAAGAAATGACAGAAAGCAAACGAAGGAAGAAAGAAAGAAAAGAGGAAATTTTTAGCACAGAATTTCCAGAAGGACGGGATACTATTTATACTGAAAAAGCCCCCACATACCTACGGGGGGAGCTCCACAGGGCAACAAGACCGAATATGGCAACAAGACCTAACAGACATGGGATGGGACTGGGACTTCACAGTCCACAAGACCAAACACACATAAGATAGGACTGGAGCTTTACAGTCAGCAAGACCAAACAGGAATGGAATGGGATGGAATTGGCGCTCCGTTGTGAAAAGAAACCAAACAGGGTCACTGTACGGAGACACTTCAGGCAAACACAGGCGTATTACGCCATCATGCACAGCGGCCGGCCGATGCGCACCATCTGTTGGTCTCTCTAAAGCCCTTTGACATTACGTTCACTTGTACTTCGTCAACCAGGCAAATACAGACATAGCTGTTACACCTTTCAAAACAGGACTGTAGGGCGGATACATTTTTTTTTCTTCTTTAATGTAAAGGTTGGAAGGGGTAAGAGGGTTAGTCACCCTAGACTTTGGCGACAAGCTAGCTTGACTGTCCAGGCTTCTCAGTTAAACATTCTTTGTTAGATTCATTCAGACGTTTAAAGCAAACTTTGTCTTCCACTGCCTATCGTTATACTTTACTTATAGTCTTATGTCCGAGACGCTACAACAACAGACAACAAATAACGGTAACGAAATAATCGAAGGTTGATCGTGCTCCATTATAGAAAGAACGACTGTTAATCATCATCTCATGTGCCCTGCCGCATGGCGTTGGCGATCATGGCCCTCCCGTACGAATCTGTCCTTTGTCGCTGCGAGTACATCTCCCATCCTCTGTCTTCATCCACTCCGGAAGTCCGTCCAATATTTTCTCCCATGGTCTATCTTTCTTTTCCCCTTCAAGCTTTCCTGTTGTGACCAGGTGCTCTAATTTCTCTTGCCTCATAAAACGCACGACAGTTAAACTAAGCACAAATGGCTCGCGGGTTACGCTGACTTTATAGAGCCAATGCACCGAGTAAACAGGATCGCAAAGGGGATTTGGTACCATCAGGTCGACAAAGAAAAAAGACGGCTGTATTTTACTCTATCACTGTAGCCCAGGCTATTATCCAGCTACGACTACTAGCACGACTAAAGACAGTGATTATTTGAGGTGGTTAACATAACTGGTGTCGATGGGCTAACTGCTCTCAGCGGTATATCATTTGTTCGTTATCAAAATATGCCAAAGGTAAAATCTAAACCACACGACCTGAGACTGATACGGTAATCCACACATGGAGACCAACCAAAATGATTAATATTAACAAATATCTAAATAATACGATTTACATCTACTTAAAAAAATCCACCAAAATCATACACATCAAGCCAACAATCCAGCCAAAACACAATTCTTTATCTGTTTTCCCCTACCCAAAAGACAATAAAAACAAACAACGTCTGCTTCCTCGATATATATATATATATATTAAAAAAAATTTTTTGGAACAAACAAAAACAAAGAAGAAAGAAAATGCAGCACGAATCCGAACAATGGCACAAAGGAAATCCTAAAACTTGAGAACGGGACGCACTCTGCTTCACATTAACTCTCTGCTTTACAATAATCCATCACTCTGTCTCTCTCTCTCTCTCTGCACTTCAAAATAACTCTCTGCTTCACAATAATCTATCACTGCCTCTCTCTCTCTCTGTGTGCTTCAAAGTAACTCTGTTTCAAATAATCTACCACTCTCTCTCTGTGGCTCACAATAACCTATCACTCCACTGAAGTCGACAAAAAAATGACAAGATGCTAGTGGAACGCTTGCACTGCCAAAAATTCAGAAACGTCTACCGCCCACCAGCGAAGTGATGAAGCAACGAGCAGGGGAGAATGACACTGAGCAAACAAACCAGTTTGGTGAGAACATCCGCAAACGACAGACAAGTAAGTACATTTGGATGTCGTCGATGCACTACTCCCTTCACTCCCCCTCATTCTCAACCGCTCAAATTAGTCCCAAGAGTTGTTGACCCCTTCCATTCCCCCTCTCAACCTATCCAGACTCTGGTGGATAGGTTTGCAGGCGTGAAAGGGTTACACGAACACGGGATTGGCGGATGTTACTGCATGTCGATGATGTCCTCTTCAACACTTTTCTAAAGCCAACACGGGAAGCAGGCGGGACGATGACAACCATTGCTGCAAGCGCGGCACGTCATGACGATGGCGAGACCGCCATCTCAGCAGCATCAACATTCCTTCCTCACCAGTCGCGGGGCAACGGCAGCATGGGGTATGGCAAACTCCCATCACACTTTTTGCCAACAAACAGTCTACACCTTGACTTAGTGTTCCAAGCTGTTCGCCTGCCGATTGTGTATACATACACACAGTACAAACTCGTACGTTATGGCACACGTGTGTGTGTGTGTGTGTGTGTGTGTGTGTGTGTGTGTGTGTGTGTGTGTGTGTGTGTGTGTGTGTGTGTGTGTGCGTGGTCGGCGGTCGCGCGGCGCGCCCGCAGAGAGTGTGTAGATGTGTGTGTGTGCGTGCGTGGGCGCGCGGTACGTGTGTGTGTGTGTGTGTGTGTGTGTGTGTGTTGTGTGTGTTTTGTGTGTGTGTTTTGTGTGTGTGTGTGTGTGTGTGTGTTTGTGTGTGTGTGTGTGTGTGTGTGTGTGTGTGTGTGTGGTGTGTGTGTGGGAGCGTGTGCGCGAAGAAGAGTGCGTAGATGTGTGTGTGTGTGTGTGTGTGTGTGTGTGTGTGTGTGTGTGTGTGTGTGTGTGTGTGCGTGCGTGGGCGCGCAAGAGAGTGCGTTGGAGTGCGCGTGTGTATATGTGTGTGTGTGTGGAAGAGAGTATGTATGTGTGCGAGTGTGTGACAGTGAGAGAGAGAAAGAGAGAGTGTGTGTGTGCGCGTGTGTGCGCGTGTGTGTGTGTGTATGTGTGTGAAATAAGAGAGAAAGAGAGAGAAGAAAGTGTGCGTGTGGTGCGTGGTGCGTGTGTTGTGTTGTGTGTGTGTGTTGTGTGTTGGGGTGTGTGGTTGTGTGTGGTTGGTGGTCGCGTGCGTGCGTGTGTGTGTTTATCGTCAGTACTTTTCGTTATTTCCTGACACTGCCAGGGTGTCTACCTACTAACCAGTCCGTTTCATTAATGGATTAATTTCTTCATCTATAAAACGACTACTGTCGAGTCTTTTGCTCGCTGCCCAAGATATGGATATAAATAATTAATCACCACCAGTATTGTTCATTATCTCTTCCTCGAGACTATATACAAGCACGATACATACGAACTTTTCTTTTGTTGTTATTGTTGTTTAAAGCCCAGCCGACTGTGTACAGCCATACCAGGGGTATAACCGCTTCAAAAACATCAATAGGGGGGGGGGGGGGAATAGAAAGAAAATAAAATTAAGTAACACATATCAATGCATTCGCGCACTTGAACATACATACTTACATACATACACAACGTACGTACATAACACACCCAACACACACACTAACACACACAACACACACACACACACACACACACACACACACACACACACAACACACACACACACACACACACAATCATGCAGTCACGTAAGTTTGTGCCTTCTACTGTTTGAGAAGCGGATATTCAATGACTTCAGTGCATGCATTTTTACTTCCAGTTTAACACATGTAACGTTTGCTCTTTCTTATAATACTAATACATTGTACATGCATGCACAAGCACACGCGCATGCCAAATCCTAAGTCTAAAAGGGAGTGAAAGTGATATATATATATAGGCACGGGCACACTACTTCACAAACTGAGTCTAGATAAGGGACTTACAAAATAAACACACACACACGCACAAACATGCACGCACGAACGCACGCACGAACGCTCGCACACACAGACCAACTGAATCTAAATTGGGACTTGAACACGCAAAAACTCAACTGCTAGGAGCGGTTTCCTTTTTCAAACTCACTACGGACAATATATGTGTGTGTGTGTGTGTGTGTGTGTGTGTGTGTGTGTGTGTGTGTGTGTGTGTGTGTGTGTGTGTGTGTGTGTGTGTGTGTTCTGTGTGTGTGTATCGTGTGGTGTGTGTGTGTGTGGTGTGTGAGTGTGTGAGCGATATCCTTAAGCCTATGCACTCTCTCCTTAGTCCATAATTCATATTAGTGCCAAGATCTGTGCGCGCGCGCGCGTGTGTGCACGCACGCGTGCGTGTGCGTGTCTGGGAGCAGTCAGTATCCTCAAACCTACGCACTCTCTCCCTAGCCCCAAGATTAATATTTAACAGTACAAAGATCAGCGGATGTGGGTGTCAAAAGGGAAGGTGAACGGAGGCCGACGTCTTCACCTGTGCCCGCCGTTCATAGTGGACAGCCTACCGGTATATACCCGCCAGCGGTGTCCAACCACAGACTATATACAGCGCTCAGGGACAAACGGTGTGTTCGTTCACCCCTCTTCCTCAAAATACAATACTTTTTAATTAAATTTCTTTTACAGTAACCGAGAGAGAGAGAGAGAGAGAGGTGTGTGTGTGTGTGTGTGTGTGTGTGTGTGTGTGTGTGTGTGTGTGTGTGTGTGTGTGTGTGTGCGCGCGCGTGTGCGTGCGTGCTGTGCGTGCGTGCGTGCGTGTGTGTGTGTACGTGTGTGTGTGCATGTGTGTGTGAGAGAGACACAGACAGAAAGAAAAAGAGAACGGGGGGGGGGGGGTGGCAGTAGGGAGACACACAAAGACGGAGATAAAGCTTTTTCCCCCTCCAATGTCCCTTTACTAAAATCGTTTGCCAGCGGTGGAGGCTCTCTCCACAGTAACAGAGAGAAAGAGAGAGAGAGGGGAGAGAGAGAGAGCGATAGACAGACAGACAGACAGACAGACAGAAGACGGTGAAAGAGAGAGAGAAGGTTCGTGCGTATATTTTTTTAACGTCTATTCACATATGTGCTTTTAGTAGGGGTGGGGGAGGGAAAGGGGGAAGGCACTCATTACTACAGCTCCAAAAAGCGCTGGATGTTCAAAAGTCTGGGTGACCAAATTCTTCAAAATGGTAAGTTAAAAATACAACTGATTTTAGTGTTTTTGTACCCCCGCCAAAGGTCCATATCAGCTGCCAGCTGCTGCTGTGGCAGCATGATGCCAGAAACATTTCTGGAATTCGTTTCTCCTGTCTGACAAATCTGGCGAAATAGACCAAAAGAAGGATGATCTGCGTCTATAAATATATTATTCCTGTCTAAAAAGTTGAAAAATGACAAAACGCTCAACCCAATGAACAATATTCAAAACAGCGCAATGCCTAATTAACCCGAACAGGTATGACTCGTAAAATGAGCTGAATGCGTTTTGATGAGTACACACGAATTCAAAGTAACAACACTCATCACCGCAAAGCAAAGGTTCTCTCTCTCTCTCTCTCTCTCTTTCCTCTCTCTCTCTCTCTCTCTCTCCTCACAACACACACACACACACACACAACACACACACACACACACACACACACACACACACACATATGCACGGGTAAACGAACTTTCTAATGTTCCCTAAAGTAATTACTAGACCACTCCTGTCTTGTAAAAGCAAGCCCACCCGGAACCCAACCACCCCAAAAAACGCACGATCAGCGGAGTCGTGTACAGTTCAAAGCAGACAATTTCTAAGCAAACAGGTACTGATGAGACATGACAAAAACTCGCCAAAGGCTCAACCGATGAGAATATATAGTATGTTATATATATATATATATATATATATATATATATATATAGAAGAGAGAGAGAGAGAGAGAGAGAGAGAGAGAAAACAGACAACAGACAACAGACAGAAGACAGACAGAGACAGAGAAACAGAAGAAGAGACAGAGACAGACAGAGAGAGAGAGATGGAGTGACAGAGAGAGTGACAGAGACAGAGAGACAGACAGACAGAGTGACAGACAGACAGAGATAGACAGACAGACAGAGAGAGAGGCATAGATAGGACAGAAGTGGGGGACGGAGGGTGGAGGAAAGAACAGGCGCGCAAACACGGATCTATTACAAGAAAACGGATCTGCAAGCCTGCGAACTCTTTAGAATTTACTGGGGCAATATTACAGGCCATTTTACGAGGAAATGGGAATTAGAGCACCTGGTCACAACAGGAAAGCTGGAGGGAAAAGACAGCACCAGGAAGACCCAGAAGGAAAATACTGGACGGACTTGCAGGGTGGTTGAGGACAGAGAGGGTGGAAGATGTGCTAGCGGCAACAAGGGACATATACATATGGAGGGCCATGATCGCCAACGCCATGCGGCAGGGCACATGATGATGATGAATATTAACTTTTGGACGGGCAGTTAACCTGAAATGTGTTAAACTTGCAGAAGATCCTAAAAGGGGCATAAGTTTAAGAAAACTGCAGCAGAGATTCATAACATGGCCTAAATTTGAGAGAATGGCCAAACGATTCATAGCGTTAACCCTTTAACTCCCGCACCCTGTCCACCAGCTTTCCGAACTGCTAACCTTGCTAGCAAAGCAAAAACTTCACCGTTTGACTCCCTCACCCTATCCATCTAGCTTCCTGCAGGAAGCTGGTGGATAGGGTGAGGGAGTCAAAGGGTTAAGTTTTTGCAGTTGGTGGATAGGGTGCGGGAGTCAAAGGGTTAAGTTTGAGAGAATGGCGGCAGAATTGAAACTAGCATGAGTTTGCGGAACGAACTTGCACACGTAAAAGATTGGCAGAAGATTCTAAACCTGGCACAAGTTTAAACGACTGGTAGCAGAATATTAGTAAAAAACATGGTCTAAATTTCAGACAATGGCCAGAAGTTTCATAACGTAAGTCTGTAAGAATGGCAGAAGATCGAAAAATAAAGTCAGTTTCGGAACAAACATGTACCTGTGAAAAAGTGGCAAAAGATTCTAAACTGGCACAACGTTAACAAAAATAGCAACAGAAAAATCAAACGCAACATCAGTCTACAAACAAAAAATAAAAACCAAAAATGTCAGAAGATTCATCACGTAAGTTTGAGAAAGAAAAAAAAAAAGGCAAATTTAAAACTAATGTCATGAAATGGCAGATTTAAAACTAACATAAGTTAGACAGAAGAGCACAGGAATCAAAGCATGGCATATGTTAGAGAAAATGGCAGAAGTCATAACGAGTGTTAGTTTGAGAAAACAGCAGAAGATTCAAAACATAAGTTTGAGAGAATGACAGCAAAAGATTTAAACTACGACAAAATTCGAGAGAAAAGCATAATTTTTTAAACAAGGCATTTTTTTTTTTTTAATGGTACAGGATTCAAAACATAACTTTGAAAGAATGGAAGCAGAAAATTCAAAACATAGCACATCTTAGAATGGCAGCAGAAGTTGCATAAACATGGCATGAGTCTGATAGAATGGCATAAGACTGAAAGTAGCGAAAGATTCAAAACATGCATAAGTTTGAGGGAATGGCTGCAGAAGATTCAGAACACGGCACAAGTTTCAGAGAATGCCAGAAGATTAAAAACACAAGATTGAGAGATCGACTTTAAATATTTACAACACACGTTTGGGAGAATGGAAAACGATTTTAAATGTAGCATAAATCTGAGAGAATGTCAACAGATTTAACTTACACAGAATAGGTTTGTGAGAATGTTAGAAGATTTGAAATACAGCATAAGTCTGTCAGGAAGACAGAAGACTCAAAGTTACGACTTTTGTTGTGGAAAATGGCAGAAGATTTACTTGTGGCTTAAGTCTGAGAAAATGGCAGTCGAGTCAAACATGGTCAAGTTCGAGAGAATGGCAAAAGATTTATAAACACTAATGGTATAACACACGGCTTAAGTTCATGTAGCACAATGACTATTAGACCCCCGCAAAGAAAGACAGACTACAACATAACCACCTCTAAGATTGTCATATCCCCGACAGAAAAAAAAAGAAGGGCTGTCTTCCTTGCAAAGGTAAGAACACACCAACCTTTGCAAGGGAGATGACCCTCCCCCTCTCTCTCTTTGTGTGTGTGTGTGTGGTGTGTGTGTGTGTGTGTGTGTGTGTGTGTGTGGGGTGTGACCTCCCTTCTTTTTGTGTGTGTGTGTGTGGTGTGTGTGT
Organism: Monoplex corrugatus; assembly: GCA_030674185.1. Classification (NCBI taxonomy): domain Eukaryota; kingdom Metazoa; phylum Mollusca; class Gastropoda; order Littorinimorpha; family Ranellidae; genus Monoplex; species Monoplex corrugatus. The sequence continues at coordinate 32,588,195 of JAPXFY010000025.1, read as the reverse complement.
GTGTGGCTGTGTGTGTGTGTATGTGTGGTGTGTGTGTGTGTTACTTTATAGTCAGTCACTGGCAGTCATTTTCTTTAAAAAAAAAAAAAAAAAGGACTATAACCAATCAATATAATAGAAAGAGTGTGTGTGTGTGTGTGTGTGTGGTGTGGTGTGTGTGTGTGTGTGTGTGTGTGTGTGGTGTGTGTGTGAGGAGAGAGAGAGGGGAGAAAGAGAGAGAGAGAGAATGTGTGTATGCAATAAGAGAGACAGAGAAAGACAGAGACAGAGACAGAGAGCCACACAGACAGAGAATTAAACGGGGGAGAGAAGGACAGAGAGGCAAACAGAATTTAACGGGGAAAGAAGAAAACCTTCTTCTACCATCTTCTCATCCATCCGACTTAACTAAAAAGACAGAGACCCGCAGACAGAAAAGTCAACACAATCTCTCCCGCCCACCCAACCCTACTACTTTTTTTTTTTTTCGCAATCTCCCTTACACAGAGAGAGAGAGTGAGAGAGAGAGAGAGAGAGAGAGAGGAGAGAGGAGAGAGAGAGAGAGAGAGAGACAGACAGACAGACAGAGACAGAGAGACAGACAGAGACAGAGACAGATGACAAAGAGAGACAGAGAGAGACAGAGATGGAGAGACAGAGAGAGACAGACAGAGAGAGAGACAGAAACAGAGAGAGACAGAGGGAGAGAGACAGAGAGAGAGAGACTCAGACAGACAGACAGACAGACAGACAGACAAATAAAATTTCAGACTGACCAGAGAAAGAGATATGTGTGTGATAAAACAAAATAAAAATAAAATGAAATAAAATAAAATAAAATAAAATAAAATAAAAAAGTTACCAAGATTTTCTCAGCTGTTTCTGGGGCGATCTTTATATCAAATTTGGGTCGCAAGTGTAGACCGTTGAGTAATCGCGAGTGCATACGTTGGGTAGCCATAGCGCCCAAGGTCAGCTGGCTGCTTCTTTTGATAGAATCGTGGACTCAGAATCAGGATCTGATATCCCGAGTTCAGTCCTCTGCCCCGCAACAATTAAACTCTGGCCTGTTCGCTGCCCATCTTAATGTTTCCACCATTCTGGTGGTGCCAGCCTAGTGTTTCATAAATCTTCCCTCCCCCTCCCCAGTATGCTCCTCAGTTCAAGACCTTGCCAGCGTTATACGGCTTTGTGCGGGCTCGGGGCGGGGGTATGCTATACTATTGCTGGCAGATTTGGGTGGAGTCCGTATGGCGTTGTCCGAGTGCTATGAATCCCTCTTGAACAAACTCCAAACGCCAAGGTGAACGTCACACGGACGAAAAACGTGCCTAACGTCAGCGCTTTTTGTGTCAGGTGTGTGTGTGTGTGTGAGCAGCGCTGGAATTCTCTGGAACTTCTTACAATACCTTACACTATGTTTTTTAACTGCTGTGACAGTTTACCGCTGTCCTGGCCTCACCGTCAACCTTTATTTTTATCGGATGCTTCTTCAAGGTCAAGCGACCACGAGAGGTAGAAAATGGGATTGTCCTTGTGATAGTTTTGGTGTATATATATATATATATATATACATAATATTATATATAATATATATAATAAAAAAAAAAAAAATTTTTAAAGGGGAGGGGGGGGGGGGTTGTTTGGACAACTCGACCGTCTGGGTCTCCCCATAAGCGAACGCGAGAGGTAGAGAATATTGTTTACTGTTTTACTGTTATTGCTTTTTAAAGCCCAGTCGACGGCGTAGAGCCAAATCAGGGCTATTACCGCTTCAAAACATACAAAACTTCAACAGAAAATGAAGTACACATATCAATGCATTCGCGTACATAATCTAAGGACATGCCCCAGACGTAGACCACTCCGTCCAATTTATCGCACAGGGGATTTAAAAAACACACCTGAATACAAATTTCAGCATACCTAAAGACACCAAAACATATATAAAAAGGAGCACATATTATCTAAAATTGCTTCCGCGTATCTCAACTCCCAAGAGCCAAAATGCACATAATTCATACATGTACCCAATTATCAATCCTAAAAAAAAAAAAAATACGCAAGACTTTATCAAACACATACAGATGAATGGACCAGCCAAGAAGAAAATGATAGGAAGAAAATGACAGAAAGCAAAGGAAGAAGAAAGTAACAAAGAGAGTGACAGAAAAGAGGAAATTTCTGGCACAGAATTTCCAGAAGGTGGGGATAGTATTTATACTGAAAGAGCCCCCGGCATCCCCACGGGGAGCAAGTAGAAAAGGGGATTTTCCTGAGATAGTTTTGGTATAAAAAGGGAGACTGTTTGGACAACTCGACCGTCTGGGCCCCCCACCTCCACCCCACCCCATTCGCCCCTCAATGCTGCAACACCCGACCCCCCACCCATCGACCATGGGCTACAGGAAGCAATCCCTTGCGGGGTCGTTCACACGTGTGAGTGAGGTCTTAATGATCAATAATGCAGTCTTGCTTTTTCTCCACGTTCCCGCAAAAGTCGATGGAGTTAGCGCTTTTTGCGTTGAGCGTGCGTTGGTTGGTTGGTTGGTCGGTCGGCCTGGTCGTGTGTGTGCAAAGGAAACAAAGATTGGTGTGTCTGATCGTCAGTTTTCCAACCGAATAAATAAAGGGAAAAATCCCCGGATTGAAAAAGAAAAGAAAAAAAAGCACGGATTAAAAAAAGAAGAAAAGAAAAAAGCTCGATCTAAAACAGAAAATCCAGACCATTCACACACGCCCGTAAGATAATCTTTCAATCCTCAGTCAATCTTCATTTGAACACACACACACATACACACAGACATATATATATATACGAAGAAGGTGGCGGCGAATCATAGAGTGATACCTGCTGACGAATACCGACACTTTCGGGGTTGACATTCTGTGCTTTGAAACAAAATCGCTGCACTTTGAAAACAAAAACCAAATCAAATATATACAAAAATGAAATAAAGAAATAAATATTTAACCCCCCCCCCCCCCCCCCCCCCCCCCCCAAGATGAAGTGTCAGTCATTGTTCATTCTTTCTTTCTGTGACGAACAGACAGGAAATCTACGTCATAAAGCGTCACACTTCTGACGACAGGTCAGGTCAGGGGTGACGTAAAAACTGGCGCTACAGTCAAGCTTTCCTTCCCCCGTTTCCTTAAAACTGTATACATTATAAAACACACACACACACATGATACACACACACGAGGCACACGTCACGTCCAAAACTCTCTAGGAATAACAATAAGGCTACACTATTTCTGAACCCACTTTCACTACCCACACAAACACATACACACACACAAGATGGAGGAAAAGGGGAAGGGCTTTGGGTTATCTATCAGTATTGTTTGGTGTATATCTCTCATGAAACCGTAACAAGTTAAAATCTCTCTCTCTCTCTCTCTTCTCTCTCTCTCTCTCTCTCTCTCTCTCTCTTGACCCAGATGCATCGAAACTATCCATCTTTCAATCCACCCACCCAATCACATACACAAACACAGAGTCAAAGACATGTATAGTAGAACTGCGGCTATTCAAGAAGCTTCCAGAACGCATATTCATGTATTCTCATTCGTGCAAGATCACGTTGGTTCAGTCATCATCCAATTGCGATAGAAAAAAAATTGTTCTTTTCAAACAATCGTCCGGCACAGTCAAATGCAATCATGTTTATTGTCAATGTACGATGGGGATCACACACACACACACACAACACACACACACACACACAGATAAACACACACACACACACACACACACACACACACACAGAAAGAGAGAGGAAAGAGACAGAGTACAAATTGTACAAATTATGAAGTCTGCCATTCAACCTGAGCAAACCATGCATCCCTCAGACATGCTGGAAGTGCCGAGTGGCCCAAGTTCAAATAGGCATCAACTGCTTGTTTTGTTCAGGTCACAGCAACCGTTCACATTCAAATGTCGAGTATTCTCGGCTGTCTATCATCATCATCATTATCATGTGCCCTGCCGCATGGCGATGGCGATCATGCCCTCCATAATATGCATCTATCCCTTGTCGCCGCAAGCACATCTTCCACCCTCTCTGTCCTCAGCCACCCCTGCAAGTCCGTCCAATATTTTCTCCTGGGTCTACCTGGTGTTTTCTCTTTCCCTCTCGGCTGCTTATAGGTGACTGTTAATCAGATCTTTCAGCCACATTTTGCTGCCACGGGTCTGAGTCGCTATCCAAGTTCTACACTCTCAATGTACTTTATCTGAATATGACTGATCTCTCTTGTTTGAATGAGACTGACTCCCTTTTCAGGTTTAAACAACATACGATGGGGTTAACACACACACACACACACACACACAGAGAGAGAGAGAGAGAGGGGGGGGGGAGAGCGTACAAATTGTACAAATTACAAAATTTCCATTCAACCAGAAACAACCATGCATCCCTCGGACATGCTGGAAGAGTAGAGCTGCCCGAGTTCAAATGGCCATCAACTGCTTATTTTGCTCAGGTCACATCAACCGTTCACGTTGAAATGTCAAATATTCTCGGCTGTCTATAGGTGACTGTTAATCAGATTTTTCAGCCACATTTTGCTGCCACAGGTCTGAGTCGCTATCCAAGCTCTACACTCTCAATGTACTTTGCCTGAATATGACTGATCTCTCTTGGTTTGAATGAGACTGACTCCCTTTTCAGGTTTAAACAACATACGATGGGGTTCACACACACACACACACACACACACACACACACACACACACAGAGAGAGAGAGAGAGAGAGAGAGAAAGACAGAGAGAGGGAGAGAGAGCGTACAAATTGTACAAATTATAAAATCTTCCATTTAACCAGAACCAACCATGCATCTCTTGGACATGCTGGAAGAGTAGGGTTGCCCAAGTTCAAATGGCCATCAACCGCATATTTTGCTCAGGTCACATCAACCGTTCACGTTGAAATGTCAAGCACTCTCGGCTTCCATAGACGTCAAATTTTGCTGCCACAGGTCTGAGCCGCTATCCATGCTCTACACTCTCATTGTGCTTTGTCTGAATACGACTGATCTCTCTTTGTTTGAACGAGACTGATTTCCTTTTTCAAGTTCAAACAAAATTGATCTGCAAGTAGTTTTAACAGATTGGCGCCTTCTCGTGTTCACAGTAAGATTGTCGTTTTGGAGTTTACAATAGATTTATTGTTTTTCTCAAGCTCATAAAAGACTGGCCTCTTTTTCTTTTCGTTGTTTATCCCCCTCTGCAACCCCCCCCCTTTTCCAAATTTGTCCTTAACTTTTCTCGTTCACGAAATCACATCTTATTTGAGTTCACAATATAGACTGTCTTTTACAAATTCACAACAGATCGATCACTTTTCAAGCTCACAGGAAAGATGTCTCCCTTTTTAAATTTAGCAACAGACTGCTTCTTGTTTTTCTTCTCCAAGACCGCCATGACGCTGACGTCAGAACTTACAAAACAACTGGGTGATAATTTGCTTGACGAGTTTTTTTTTTTTTTATTATCATGTTTATTTATAGCTGCTGGTTTGGTTTGCGTGATTGTTTTTATAATCATGTTTATTTACGACTACTGGTTGGGTTGGCGTACTTTCGTTTTTCTTCCCATTTGTTTTATTGTTTTGTTTTGATCCAAGAACAATCAAATTTGCAACCACCCACTGATCTCGTTTCCATCATTCCATTCCGAGAGTTGCCTGAATAAGAGAATTCTCAGTATAGTGCATCTGCCTTCTTTATTCCTTTTGTGACACACCATTCTCATAGATGACCCTCGAATGATATATATATATATATATATATATATATATATATATATATATATATATATATTATATATATATATATGACTATGCTACTGCCATAACCCGGACTTTCTTCCCGCGACTTTTTAATCTCTATGACTCCCTCACCCTCCCTATCTCAGGAAGCTGGCGGATAGGGTGAAGGAGTCAAAGGGTTAAACCCCAAAGTTCCGAAGAACCTCAAGATCTTACCGGCGCATTGGGTTTATGCGCAGGTTCATGGATTATATGTCATGATCGTTTCGGAAATTCTTCCATCACGTGGCAACTTCTGTGTTGTTGTTATTGTTGTTTAAAGCCCAGCCGATGCATAGAGTCATATCAGGGCTATAACTACTTCAAAACATACAAAACTTCAGCAGGAAAAAGACAAAGAAACGGAAATTAAGTACACATATCAATGCATTCCTGCACATAATCTAAGCGCATGCCCCTGGCGTTGACCACTCCGTCCAATTTATCGCACAGGGGATTTAAAAAACACACCTGAATACAAATATAAGCATACCTAAGGACACCAAAACGTATACAAACACGGGCATAAATTACCTAAAATTGCTTCCGCATATCTCACCTCCCTAGAGTCAAAAATGCACTTAATAGAAATAATACCTGTACCCAATTATCAATCCTAAGAGAAAGATATAAGACTTTATCGAATACATACAGGTGAATGGACCATTAAGTCGGAAAATGATAGGTAGAAATGACAGAAAGCAAATGAACAAGGCAAAAACAAAGAGAGTGACAGAAAAGAGGAAATTTCTAGCACAGAATTTCCAGAAGATGGGGTTACTATTTATACTGAAAGAGCCCCCGGCATCCCCACGGGGGGAACTTCTGTGTTGAGTTTTGGAACTCTTTTAATCCAAATGACTGCGACACACCTTGTCCTCCAAACATATGCCTTAGCAATCATCAACGGTCCCCGTGTTTGACCAAACTGTGGTATGGTAAAGATCCATTGAGACCAGCTAAGAAAATTGTTCTAAACCTTGGTAACCACACACACACACACACACACACACACACACAACCACACACACACACACAGGGGGGGGAGAGAGAGAGAGAGAGAGAGGACAGACAGAGACAGACAACGCACACACAAAATGCACACACATATCCCTCTCATGTAACACAAAATAATTTTTCCTTAACCCTTTGACTCCTACACCCAGTCCACAAGCATCCTCCTGCATGGTCAACCAACCTGCAGGAAACTGGTGGGTAGGGTGAGGAGTCAAAGAGTTACATTTTTGCAAATAGTGGATAGGGTCCGGGAGTCAAAGGGTTAAATAAAAAAAAGGTATGTGTGTGTGGGGGGGGGGGGGTTAAACATAAAAGAAGGACGGTTAGGGAGATGGGAAGGAGGAAGCATTAAATCATAACGTGCAACGTAAAATTAAAAACAGGAGGCTTACTGTTTAACATTCAGCACACCGAACCTCAACCAAACAACACTGTACTGTATTCTCTCCCTGCCTGCATAATTACCAGTGAACAACAGTTCCACCACACAAAAACTAACCGTGTCATGCGGCCTGGAACGGCACGACCAAGCAGACTGACAGACAGACAGACAAATCTATGCACGACCTTGCGTCATCGCTATGTGCGCAGACGGTCGAACCCTTAACACGATTTAGGACCCTAGTATAGCTATAGCTAGAGTTTGGGACCAAACTCGTCAGGTATTTCCTCGGAGCGGAACAGACGGACGAAAAGGGAAAAGCTGATAGGGAAGGCTAAAAACAATGAGCCGTTTGTTTGCAGCCGTGGGACCGCAGAAGCCGGGACACTAAACGAACGAATGTCTCATATTGGTGTGTGCCATGTTGCGTGCGTCTCGACGCGATGGCTTGAAATCAATGCAGCACGCAGCCGTCGCAAGTTCACAAGTGAAACTTAGGATAATACCAATAAATAACTAGCAATGTTATGTAATGTTGTTTCTTTACAATGATAAAAAAGCTTGAAAAAAATGAAAGAAAGAAAAGAAAAGAAAAGGAAGAAGAAGAATGAACGAAGATCGAACGACATGGGAAAGATAAGATTACACACGAGCACGCGCACGCTCTCTCTCTCTCTCTCTCTCTCTCTCTCTCTCTCCTCTCTCTCTCTCTCACACACACACAACAGACAGAGAGAGAGAGACAGAGAGAAAATCATTCAAATCTGTGTTCACGAAAATCCGAAACATGGATACTTCATCATTTTACGAATCAAATCAGTTCATAAACAGCAAAGATACGAATTCATAATCGCTATTTACGATTCTGAAAACATACGTATATCAGACCTTGTTCATGTTGACCTAAAGGAAACGAGACCACGCACTACACTGAAAACGCTCATATCAAACTTTGGTCAAAATCTGTTAAAAATCAGCTTTAAATAAAATCCTTGCTGACATCTGTACACATTCCGTAAAATACATACAAAAGTGTCGTCTCTAATGACATACCATAATCTGTTCCAAATTCTACCCTACCCCCGCCTATTATTGTTATTTTTGTTTAAAGACCAGCCGACTGCGCGGACCCATATCAGGATTATAACCGTTTCAAAACATAACAATACTTCAACAGGGGGGGAAGAGAAAATTAAATACACATATCAATGCACTCGCGCACACAATCTAAGACGATGCCCCTGGCATTGACCACTCCGTCCAATTTATCACACAGAACATTTAAAAAACATACCTAAATACAAATTTAGCTATAACTAAAGACACTAAAAACATGTAAAAACGAGTCTAAATTACCAAAAACTGCTTCCGCATATCGCATTTCCCTAGAGCCAAAAATGCACTTAATACACGTACCCAATTATCAATCCTAGAAGATATGAGGACGAGTTTATCGAACACATACAGGTGAATGGACCAGCAAGGCAAGAAAATGTTAGGAAAAAAAATGACAGAAAGCAAAGGAAGAAGGCAGAAACAAAGAGAGTGACAGAAAAGAGGAAATTTCAAGCACAGAATGTCCAGAAGGTGGGGGATATTATTCATACTGAAAGAGCTCTCCGGCATCCCCAATGGGGGAGGGGGGCCGCCTGCATCGAGTGAAAAGAGCTACCAACACACACACACACACACACACACACACACACACAACATAAAACATATATATATATATATATATATATATATATATATCACTCACAACACACACACACACACACACACACACACACACACACACACAATACATATATATATATATATATATATATATATATCGGGCAGTAAGAAATGCAATCAACGAGCGCTGGAACAACAGCAGGTACACTTCATTAGCTGGCAATCTCTGGAAGGAGACCAGGGCGATCATTCCAGACGACTGGCTCAGCCGTCGCCCCGCATTTTCCACCCTGTCGACCTTTCGCTTCCCCTCCACCGAGCGATAATCGCAGGCAGACAGAAGTCATGCCGTTTGCAAGCAGGTGGCCTCCAGCCACGGTCGTTCTGATCTTCTGCAGATTCCTGCTGCAGCTACTGGGCCTGGGCCCTGTTAGTCCCCTGCCGTCTGCCACTACACGTAAATCAAATCGCCCACATATCTCGCGTGTCCAGAATCGCCAGCCTTATCGTTATGGATCGCTAAGCGGGGGTGGGGTGGGGAGATATCCCTTATTTAATGGAGCAGCGATTTTGTGACTGTTGCTGTTATTATTGTTTAACGCCCAGCCAACTGCGTAGAGCATATCAGGGCTATAACCACTTCAAAACACAAAACTTAAAAAGGAAAAAAAGAAAAGAAAACCAAGTACACATTTCAATGCATTTGCGCACAAAAGCTAAAGACATGCCCCCAGCGTTGACCACCCCGTCCAATCTTTCGCACAGGGGACTCAAAAAACACACCTCAATACAAATTTAAGCATACCCAAGGGCACCAAAACATACATAAAAACAGGCACAAACTTAACCAAAATCGCTTCCGCACATCTCACCTTTCCTTGAGCCAAAACCGCAATTAATACATGTACCCAATTATCAATCCTAAGAAAAAAGCACTAAGACTTTATCGAACACATACAGGTGAATGGACCAGCAAGGCAAGAAAATGATAGGAAGAAATGACAGAAAGCAAAGAAACAAGGAAGAAACAAAGAGAGTGACAGAAAAGAGGAAATTTCAAGCACAGAATTTCCAGAAGGTGGGGATACTATCTATACTGAAAGAGCCCCTGGCATCCCCATGGGGGGTGGTGGTGGTGGTGGTTGTGACTGTGGCGCTCTCCAAAAATCAAAACTCGAGTGTTTACATGGCATACCGCCATTAGAGTTACGTCTGCTTTGTCAAAACAAACAGGCCTCTTCTTCAGTGTCCGTTTAGGACCGCGGAAGTTCCTCCGCTCTCATGCACATCAGACAAACAAACGCCATCACTCTGAAACAATACTACAAATTCCCAAACCTTTCAACCCAGCGAAAAACATGCAGACGGGTGAAAGACGTGTCTCTGTCACGCCACAGGATTTATAATGTGAACATTAACGCAAGAGTTATAATAAATACGAGAAAAAAAGTGACATTGTACAAACCTACTGCGCGAGTTCTGAGTTAATCAAAAGAAAAAGTTGAGAGTCCGAGGTTCATGCGATATGGAAATAAACCATATGTTCGTTTGTATCTGTTGTGAGTACTGGGGGGGGGGGGGGTGTCACTAGTCGACAGTGTATGGGGGAAAGAGGGAGCAGGTAAGAGAGAGAATGTGTGTGTGTGTGTGTGTGTGTGTGTGGGTGTGTGTGTGTGTGTGTATGTGTGTGTATGTGTGTGTGTGTGTGTGTGTGTGTGTGTGTGTGTGTGTGTGAGTGAGTGAGTGGTGAGTGTGGTGTGTGTGTGTGTGTGTGTGTGTGTGTGTGTGTGTGTGTGTGTGTGTGTGTGTGTGTGTGTGTGTGTGTGTGTGTGTGTTTAGCTAATGTCAAGCACCTGTGTAGATCTACACCACATGCACGGGACTGATTGACTGATCGTCATGGTACCTTTCAACCACAGACATCCTGCTTTCAACCCGACAAAGTGGTCAGTCGGAGCAAAGAGGGTAATATACCGTAGGCAGTATTCTCTTTGGTCGGAGCGACATCGAAACTTCAGTAATACTAAATTATCACCACAGACAGGGCGATATTTTTTTTTTAAAAAACAACTGTGTGAATTACCACGCCCCATGTCAAAGCAATTTCGCTTTTCTCACAGGGGTTATGTCGTCCACATGCAGCGTCACCATAGGTTATTGTAAAAGTGGCATCAGTTTTCAAAAATATTATTTTTACTATTGATCGTCGTTATCATCGTCACCATCATCATTTGTTGACTCTGTGTGTGTGTGTGTGTGTGTGTGTGTGTGTGTGTGTGTGTGTGGTGTGTGTGTGTTGTGTGTGTGTGTGTGTGTGTTGTTGTCTGTCTGTGTGTGTGTGTGTGTGTGTCTGTGTGTGTGTGTGTGCGCGCGCGCGCGGGTGTGTGTGTTGTTGTTGTTGTTGTTGTGAATTTTATTCCAATTTTTCTTGGATACGAGGCTAAACGCTATCTTGCCTGCACTGTGCAGGCAGTATGTTATTGTGCAGTCTGCAATCTGTCTTCGGTGTGCATAAAGTGATAGTTGTTTACATGTTTCCAATATTAAGATCTTTAACCTGCTTATTTTATCTCTGTGTGTATATCCACGAAAGGGTGCGGTGTGGGAGTGGGGGTGGGGTTAGGCGCTACCAGGGGTACACACATTTGTTTTTCATTCTCGCATACGTTGATATGTAATGCATAAAATATAAACATATTAGATCTACTTTTTCTGATTTTTGTGATACAGCATCTGGAAGTCATTTCGTCTGTAACACGAGAGCAAAAACACGGTGACATCTTGCAACATGCTCTCTCTCTCTCTCTCTCTCTCTCTTCTCTCTCTCTCTCTCTCTCTCTCTCTCTCTCTCTGTATAATTATAAGGCACACGCATAAACACACGATACACACTCTCTTCCCCTCATGCCTCATCCAACTTCCGTTGACGTTGCTATTATCTCTCTTTTTCTGTCATGCCTCATCAATTGTTGTCATAAGTATTGTCTCTTTTTGTCCCATGTCTAATCCAATTCCGCTGCTCTCTCTCTCTCTCTCTCTCTCTCTCTCCTCTCTCTCTCTCTCTCATCTCTCTCTCCCTCTCTCTCTCTCTCTTCCAAATTCCGTTGGTGTTCTTTAGTCTCTTTCTCCCATGTCTAATCCAACTTCCGTTGATGCTGTTATTATCTGTCTCGTTCTCTCATGCTTCGTCCAACTTCCGTCGACGTTGCTATTATCGGTCTTTTTCTGTAATGCCTCATGAAGCTTCTTTTGTTTTTATGAGTATTATCTCTTTCTTTTAGTGCCATGTTTAATCCAACTCCGTTGCTCTCTCTCTCTCTCTCTCTCTCTCTCTCTCTCTCTCTCTCTCTCTCTCTCTCATCCAAAATCCTTGGTGTTCTTTCTTTCTCTTTCTCTCATGCCTAATCCAACTTCCGCTGATGTTGTATATATATATATCTGTCTCTGTCTCTCTCACGTCTCATCCCACTTCTGCTCTCTCTCTCTCTCTCTCTCACTCACTCACTCACTCACACACATATTTCATTTCATCCAACTTCCACTGATGTTATTATTTCGTGTCTTTCTTTCTCTCATGCCTCATCCAGCTTCCGTTGATTTTCTACAAAATGTCTTTTTGTTTCTGTGAAAAAACGATAAGATTTAAGAGATACAACAACTTCGTGAGGATATCCAAAAATGTATTCTATACTAACACACTTGTACGCAAATACACATGCTGAAAGACGCTTCGATTGTATACTGGTCATAAACACTCTTTTAAAAGGATCAAGGGGTTTAATTAACCTGAATCTCTAAATTTAGTCTCGCCATAAATGTACATTACTGTTGTTTTTGTTATTTCTGATTAAAGCCCAGCTGACTGCGTAGAGCAATATCAGGGTTATAACCGCTTCAAAACATACACAATACTTGTCAGGGGAAAAAAAGGGAAAAGAAAATTAAGTACACATGTCAATGCACTTCCGCACATAACCTCAGGAGATGCCCCTGGCGTTGACCTTTCGTCCAATTCACAGACAGGGGATTTAAAAAAAAAAAACACCTGAATACAATGTAAACATAACTAAGGACCCAAAACATACATAAAAACGAGCCGAAATTATCTAAAATTGCTTCCGCATATCACAGTTACCGAGAGCCAAAAATGCACTTAATACATGTACCCAATTATCAATCCTAAGAGAAAGTAGGTAAGACTTTATCCGACACAAACAGGTGAATGGACCAGCAAGGCAGAAAATGATAGGAAAAATGACAGAAGGCAAAGAAAGAAGAAAGAAACGAAGACAGTGACAGAAAAGAGGAAATTTCTAGCACAGAATTTCCAGAAGGTGGGGATACTATTCATACTGGAACAGGCCCCGGCAAGCCCACAGGGGTATGTACATTATCTACACGAATATAAATCTGTAGCATCATAAGGCTGGCTAAAAGCAAAACCAACAGTTTCAATTCAAAGATTACTATTTTCGTATTACTAGTTTCTTTTCTTTTTCCCAAGCCAACATCGATCACCCATCCGCCCACACAACACACCAGTCGGTTCCTCCTCAATCATTCTGGGCACACATCTGTCAAATTCAGCCCCCTTTCCACCAACGCTAATCCAAGCATGGTAATAAAAGTATCTATTAACACGCTGCCTACACATACGCCTAAAGCAATGAACCAAGCAACAGCCCATCTTATAAAAACTGAAACATATGTGTTCATTTTTTTAAATTGTAGACCCGTGGGGGGGGGGGGGGGGGGGAGGGGGGTTGACAGTTTGAAGATGCAGAATACGATCTGTCTATACATCAAGATCTAAGGAACGCTCCCTACGGCTCTGGGGGTTCAGCTTTTGCTGTCAGAACTATCCTACAAGGTGACTAGTCAAGCCCAAGGATAGGCGACCCGTTATCTGATCATGTTGTCACATATATCACTCTTTGATGGTAGGATAACGGTGTCGACACAGGAGTTTACGACATGTGATCACATCACGTACAAAACAAAATCCACTCTCCTCAGCTTTTATGTCACATGGTGATGTCATTAACTGGCCTCTGGATGATGCCAGTGTCAGTGCGGCGTAAATTTGAATGCCATCTAACCTGGCACCAAAAAAAAAAAAAAAAAAAATTCGTTCAAAATATCATCGGTATTACCTGAGTCAAAACTGTACCAAACGTTTGCCACTGCTGATTTTTTTCCCCCAAGGGCATAATGTATCTAAAAATGTATTTGCTACTAGTGAACTTTGAAAGGTCATTATCGTGTTTTTATGTGTTTACCGATGACGATTTTTTTTCAAAGGTCACGGTCATGCGTCTGAACTTGTCTGCCATTGGTTTCCAAAAGGTCATTCATTATTATGTCTAAATGTGTTTGCCGTGTGTGATCTTTTTTCAAGGTAATTAGCATGTGCCTAGATGTATATGCCGTTGGTGATTTTTTTTTTCAGGTAGGTCTAATTTGCATGTGTCTGAATGTGTTTGCCGTTAGTGATTTTTTAAAAGGTCACTATTATCTGTCTAAACTGTAGCACTTTTTGCCGTGTTTTTTTTTTTAATTAAATGTCATTCATTACTGCGTCTAAATGTGTTTGCTATTGATGATTTTCAAGTCATTTATTAACAGGAGTGGGAAATGCTAAACGGGGTGGGGGGGGGGGGGTGATTAACAAAGAAAAACCGAGGACATCTAAGGGAGTAGGGCCTACATGGGCATGCTACACCGGAAATGTTTTAAGGGGATAAATTTCGCAATCTGGTGCATTTTCTGGTATCACATTAGATATCTAGAGTGCTCAAATGCAATCCTGAGAGCTACGAGTTTTTGCAAGAAAGTCGACAGTTTTTTCTTTGATTGTCATCCATTCCCATCTCCAATAATGTTTACTGCCAATGTCATCAAATTTGTGCGTTCTTCGCTTTACGATGTCTTGTCGGCTACCGGGGTAGCTATCATTGCTGTTGACCGTGACAGTGTTCCTACACCGCATTGCGCAACAGAGGCAACGTTACCAGAATGCGCCAAATTAGAACCGGCACAGTTTGAGGATGGAATTTTTAAATGTCGGTAGTCGTTCGATTTATAACGTCTTTGGTAGTCCAAGAACTTCGATGAATCCAAGGGAATTGATTTTTTTCTGCCACGGATCCAAGGAAAATTCCAATCCCTGATTACACGTACTATGCATCTAAATGTGTCTGCTGCCGACGATTATTTTTTTCAAACATCATTTATTATCCATGTCTGAATGTGTTTGCCATTGATGATTTGTTTTTGGTTTCAAAAGTCATTCATTCTTCTGTATCTACACGTGTTTGCTGTAGGCCATCTTTTAAACTTAACCATTATGTGTCTAAACGAGTTTGCCGTTGGTGATATTTTTTCAAAGGTGATTGCTATGTGCCTAAATGCGCCGGAAACAGAAAACCTGTGGTTAAAAGACCTCAAACTCTTTCTCTACACATAAAAGCAAACACAACTATCTTCAACCCTGCTGTGGCCTCAATGTGTGGCAAATGCTATAAACAACATACATTTGATAACACTTTCTATCGCCTTCCAAACCGGACATTCCACAAAATTTAGCCGGGGTTAAACTCCTTTTCTACTTCGGGTGTGGGGGGGGGGGGGTTGCTTGCGCTGGAAACACCAAGATATTTTTTTGCTTTATCGCTCCATTTCAAGGACTCCCACAAGACTACACGTCCTAGCACTTAACTGTTAATTCCAGCAAAATCCTGGGCTTAAACTGCATTTAACTGAGAACAGGTTGGGCACCTCGATCATACAGCTTCTAAAACCAGGTCTGGGTCCACTGACAAAGGCTTTGGATGGGGTTGGACTTTACTGATGTTATGAGAGTATGCATATTTTTCAATCACAGGTGATACAGACGGTTTTGTTTTGTATTTCTTGTTTTTGTTTGTTTGTTTGCTTGCTTTTTGAGAAGAGGGGGAGGAGAGAGAGAGGAAGGGAAAGGCAGTAAATTGTTTCACTTTAAAGATGGCGAAGACTTTGAAGATGGCAATAACTTTGAAGATGGCAATAACCCCAACCTCCACCAGAATTCTCAAACTTACGTATACACACACAAAAAAGGACACTATATCATAAACCCACACACACACACACACACACACACACACACACACACACACACACACACACACACGCGCGCGCGCAGCACGCACGCACGCACACACAAGCGGACGTTCTCACTCACTTACACGAAAACAAAATATTACTTATAACGGATTTCGTTTTGCAAAAGGTCTATCGTTAGGTCAGTTTTCACATGACCAAGTTATGTTCTTATCCCACCAAACTGACTGATATCACACATGTGGAATTTCAAATGACCTGTTATTTTCCTTTGAACAGAGACAATATTCATACGAAAATGACCTGCTTTCCTCCAAAATGTGTTATCAAAGGGTGAAGGGTAATTTCATTTACTAAATCAGCAGTCATTCCTTTTTTCTTTGCAAACACCTTTCTTACTGAATGTTTCGATTAGGCGTGCATCTAGTGAAAGGAAAAAAGATAACGCAATTGTTTTAAGACTACAACGGTTGGTATAAGTGCGCGTGCGTGCGTGCGTGCGTGCGTGCGTACGTGCGTGCGTGCGTGTGTGTGTGTTGTGTGTGTGTGTGTGCCTGTGTGTGTGTGAGTGTGTGTGTGTGTGTGTGTGTGTGTGTGTGAGAGAGAGATAGAGAGCGAGAGGGAGAATGTGTGTGTGCGTGCGTGCGTGCGTGCGCGTGTGTGTGTGTGCGTGTGCGTGTGTGAGCGTGTGTGTGTGTGTGTGTGTGTGTGTGAGATAGAGTGCGAGAGAGAGAATATGTGTGTGTGTGCATGCGTGCGTGCGTGCGTGTGTGTGTGTATGTATGTATTGTGTGTGTGTGTGAGAGAGAGAAAGAGAGAGAGAGGCCTCAAGATTTTCTTTATTTGGCATTTGTAGTAAGTTCATGGGTGCGTTTGTTTGTGTAGTTGCAGCAGTTGCTGTTGATGCGCTGGGGAGAAAAAGGAAATTTTATCAGTAATGCAGCGTAGCAGATAAAGACTGGGCCTTCACTAAACAGGCAAGGCAAAGTCGGACACAAGAAGATGATTTATACGGTAACACCCTCTGCAACACTTTGATGGGCACCTTGCTCGGCGGCTCTCCATCCTCATCCATGTCTCTGGCCCTTCTACCTAAGTGAGACTCTCTCTCTCTCTCTCTCTCTCTCTCTCTCTCTCTCTCTCTCTCTCTCTCTCTCTCTCTCTCTCTCTCTCTCTCTCTCTCTCTCTTACTAAATCACACGTTTCCCGACCACACACCACCGTGAAAAATCAAACTGCTCAGACTGAACTGGGCGAACTCTATAAAACTGGGAGAGCTGGGCTTTTAAGATGCTGGGCTTTTTCATGGACAACGTGAAGAAGATACGCCACGTCTTGAAATGCGATGAACTCTTCCCCGATAGTACTAGAATCAAAACGAATGGGATTTTCACAACCCGACGGCGACCCCCCTGGGCTTACCTACTACTCCTAGTCCTATCTATCTGTGACGTTGCCAGGCGATGGGACGGTGGGCCGGGGGAGGACAGTGGTAAAGCACTGTACTTTCTGACTTTCCTCCAAACCTTCCAGTGCAATTTTCCTTGGGGGGGGGGGGGGGTGGAATTCCTGAGCCGAAGGAGACCGTTAATTTCACGCTTTGGATGAAAAGCTTGATGAGTAGAATAGAAAAGGGCAGGTGGTGGGGGTGTCCCCATTGTGGGCAAAGAAAACGTGACGACAGGACTGACTAGCGAACAAAACCCCGCTGCGTGACAGGGGTCTATTATTTGAAGCGTGTGTCTACTAATATTAGGGAAGAGGGGGGGGGGGGGTTGATCTTGGTTATCCAGTGACTGAAGTCCTCGCAAAGCCACCTGGCATTCAGCTCTGCAGGTCTTCTTTTTGTTGACTCTAGTAGAGAGTGACTCACCTGAGCGCTAGCTTAGTCCTTAGTCCTCCACCAACAAAACGGGTCTCGTTCCATGCACCCACTCTCCCCTCCCCTCCCCTCCCCTCTCCTTCCTTGCGCACCGCCCGACTACTCTTTTCACGCGGGCTGATGCAAAAACTCTTGTCACAGACTTCGCGAAACAAAACAAATCAAAACAAAAAACGGGGAAGTCCAACGCACGTGAAAATTTTCAAAAGTCCTTCAAAGAACTCTCCTCCTTTGACTCTGAGCTTTCTAAGCCAATAGTCAAATACTTTTTCAGTTTTTGATAGTCTGAGATATAGCAGCAAGCTGTGTTTTCACTGCCCCCCCCCCCCCCCTCTCCTCCCAAGTCCTGGATTCTTGAAAACTTCTTGCCAGCCGGGTTAAATTTCAGAAGGGTAAACAACCAGACCTCTCGTGCGGCCAAGTCATGACCGTAGAGTAGGAGAGGGAGAACTCCAATGGACTTCTTTTGCAGAAAGGTCACAGCGACCTTGGCTTTAGGACATTTGCATTGTCATACAGACGGAGCGTTTTGCTAATATCCACATTCGGGTGCAGCCATGGATGACCTCTACAACTTTGGGCAAAACAGTTTCTTAATAATATCTAGTAGAAAGCGTAGGTAAACTTTTCAGGTCAAACATCGACCGCTACAGAGCCTTGAGAGTTAAAGAAACTGGAGAAAATTCTCTTCAGCTTTGGAAAACCAGGTCTCAGTCCAACCGGTCTGTTATCATCTGCGTCCACCCACATTTGACTAGACTGTTTGTTCGGGATGTCATGGGTCCTGATCCACATTTCATCCCCACGATCATGTCACATAATCGTTTGGGACCCTCAAACATTTCAAGCGATCACTTAGAAATTATATACATAAACCTAGTCCCCCCCCCCCCCCCCCCCCCCCCCCCCCCCTGTCCTCCTTGTCTGTAAGCATTCTGATTTTTTCTCAGATGCCTCTATGAACATTGTTTTGCCTATACTGGTGTCTTGTTTGTCTTGTGTGCGTGTGCGTGTGCATGCATGTAAGTGTGCGAGTGTATTCTTTCCAAACGTAGCATGTCACAGCAATATGGCATAACTTTACTTCTCTGCTTGTTTTTCTGTGTATCTTTTTGTGGAGTTTCTATGGAAGTTGCAATGACTGAATTTGTTTTTCTGTGTATCTTTTAGTGGATTTTTGTTTTTCTGTGTATCTTTTAGTGGAGTTTCTATGGAATTTGCAATGACTGAATTTGTTTTTCTGTGTATCTTTTAGTGGAGTTTCTATGGAATTTGCAATGACTGAATTTGTTTTTCTGTGTATCTTTTAGTGGATTTTCTATGGAATTTGTAATGACTGAATTTTCTATGGAATTTGGTGCACTAGACTCGAAAAGCAAGTAACACTGTAAATAATTAGAAATTGCAAAAGAAATGTTGTATCTCTATTCTTACAAAGAAGGGTCAAAATTTTGTTTAGGGTTTTTGTTTGTTTGTTTTTTTGTTTGTTTTTTAAGCATTCCGATTTTTTTTTTATCCATGCATGCACATTGTTTCGCCCATGCTGTGCAGGCAGTATGCTGCTACAAAGTCTGCATACTCCATCTTCGGTGAGCATGCAAACTGGGTGTTTTTAGGTTTCCATAAGCCACCAAAACACTAACATGACTAACAGGATCTAACCTGATGTTCTACAAATGCACAACACAGAGGAGGTTTAAACTCCGGACGTAGTTGACCTGGTAGAAAATGTTTCTTTTTAAAAATGATGACTGATACTGGACAATCATGAAAACTACAAAAAGACAACCAGAACAAAGAGTAAATCTAGTTGTTCATATGGCAAACAAAATACGTAAAACAAGTTGTTCATACAGTAACAAAATAAAAATACATTCATCACTCTTGGTTCCGCCGTTTTCTGGTAGGCTACAACAGTGGTAGCCGCCATAAGTACTGCACTTGTGTAATACTATTCTGTGGCACACCTAATGTCGACAGCTTAATCCGGAGGGCACACCTATCAACACACACACACACACACACACAGGAGTCACACTCACCAAGATTATTTCAGGACCCCGTGCTTCACACAACTCCCCCCAACACCCATGTGAAATCCGTTTGGTCTGTTTACTTCACAAGCACCACTCATTTTCACTATTTCTGAATTTTTTCTCTTTCTCTTTCTCTCTCTCCCCTCCAAACCTCTCCCTATGACTCATGCTTTTATTCCACGTGTATGGAAATGAACTACAAGAAAACAAAACAAACAACAACAAGAGAGAGAAAGGGATTTGTGTGTGTGTGTGTGTGTGTGTGTGTGTGTGTGTGTGTGTGTGTGTGTGTGTGTGGTGTGTGTTGTGTGTATCACTGTATGTATGTGTGTATGTATGTGTATTTGTGTGTGTATTTGTGTGTGTGTATGTGTGTTCGTGTGTATGTGTGTGCATGCGTGGTGGTGGTGGTGGTGGTGGTGATGGTGGTGGTGTGTGTGTGAGCATGTGTGTGGTGTGTGCATGTGTATTTGCGTGGACTTAAGGATTTATTTATTTGTTGTAAGAATACTAACAGGGCTATAAGTGTGTGTTTGTGTGGTGGGGTGGGGGGGCTCAAGCATTCATTTAATTGTGATAAGACCCTCAAAAACAGTGATATGTGTGTGTGTGTGTGTGTGTGTGTGTGTGTGTGTGTGTGTGTGTGTGTGTGTGTGTGTGTGTGTGTGTGTGTGTGTGTGTGTGTGTCTGTGTCTGTGTGTGTGTGTTTGTGTGTGTTGTTTAATTCACAAAGAAAGAGAACAAGACAGACAAATAGGGTCACAACTGTTTTCAAGGCACCTGATGAGATCTCATCAAATTCAACTGTAAGCGATAGCAACAAACCAATTAAGACAACAACAACAACAACAACAAAATACACAAAAGGGAAAGAAAAGCACAAGGACAGAAGACAGCAGGAAAAACAGAAAGAGGAGAGAGAGAAGGAGGAAGGGAGGGAAGGGAAAGAGAAATACAGAAAGAAGAGAGAGAGAGAACAGATTGAGAGAGCAATGATAAATAACATTCAAAGAGCTGAGGTTATGCAAACAGGCCAGAATGAATCGGAAGCATAAAGTGTGAATGCGCTTCTTCATCTATTGAAAACGGACCTAGGTGAGAAAACAAAGCAAGTATCATAGACAGAACAAACAGATGACCAAGTCTGCAAAGCACATGAAATGCCCAACACATCACAAAATATCTGCAGAAAATACATAATAATAAACTGTAGCCTACATTACAATTCTATTTGACTCAGCAGTAGAAACTTTCCAACTACTGACTAAAAAAAATGCTGACTGCAAGTGAGATGCCTTAGCAGTCTGGGATCAACTCATGTGGCTGATAGTCAGACAACTGCTTCATTCCCACTTTTTAAATATCTGATAAAACAAGTAAAACTTTTCAATAGCAACAAATATATGCACAATGCAGGAAATCAATAATAAATCAGAACATCTCAAAACCCAATAATTCAATATGACTAATCATAACGAAAACTAACCATGCATAATGTAGGCTCAAACGTGACAGCCAAAATGATGACAAGAACAGACATAAACTCAGAAACGTCTAACTGGAAAATAATATGATAAAAGTAAACATGGTCCCATAACATTGAGGTCATAACAGATTGAGGTGGTAGAGACTAGAGGCCTCAACTTTTCTTGAGAACAGCATTATGAGGGCAGTGCCTACCTCCTTTCTCTTGCCGCTTTATTTTCCACAACCCTGAACAGAGTTGGGTACCTCCTATTCACAGTTGGATGAAGTGATGATTGCATGCAAGTCACACTCATGCAGTCAGACTGAGTCAGACTGAAAGTCAGGAGCTCTACCTCTACTGCAATGATGCTGGCCTATTGATGGTGGGGAGTCTATGCAAATCTCAAAAGCAATTAAAAAAAATGTTTTTAAAAGATGAGCACAGTTTGCCTTTCAGTGTATTCAAAGAAAAAGTTCTTCACCATAGATCTGTTCACATAATCACTGCCTGCAATGCAATCTGAGCCTTTATTAAAAGGAGAAATAACAATTAGAATACAAAGCATTCATTCCACCATTTTTTCCCCAGTGTGTTTCGTTTTGTTTTTGAATAACAATAACGTCACACTACAAGTACAATATATATTCTTCATAATACATGTGTAAATTAATAATATTTCTATCAACATGATGAAAATAAATTAATAGAAGTATACAAAAATCTTCTGTGTTATGCTGAGGTACTGTTTATTACTGTTTTAAACTTTTTATGTAGACCATTAATAGTCTCATTTTGTTTTCAACTATTCTTGTTTCAGTGTGTCTAGTAAGACTGGGTCTGTCTGAAAAACAAAAGGGAAAAAATCCTTATGCGGAAAGTGGTATTATTGATTTATTTGAAAATAGGGAAACGCATATTATTCTAGAAATCTGAAGTTATGAAAAAGTAATACCAATCATCTTGGCACATAAAACCTGATAATCAGACCCCTTTGACTGAATCAAACCAAGAGAGCACTTTCTAATCCCTATCAAAGTAAGACAAAATATCATGTGTGAATTAGAGCCTCATTCAACCAAACAGGCTGGAAACTGAAATAAATGTAGGGATGGGGCACCGTAGTCAAAAACACTGATTCTAGAGAACAGTGTTTTCAATAATGCTACAAATACTATGCAAAATTGAACAACACCAAAGTAACAGCATTAACTCTTTAACTACACTTGGCTACTGCACATGTTTTCTTCCATCCAAAAGCAGTCAGCTGTGCTGATGTCAATGCCTTGTCATTGTTATTGTTATTTAAAGACCAGCCGACTGACAGAGCAATATCAGGGCTATAACCTTTCAAAACAAACAAAACTTCCAACAGGAAAAAAAAAAAAAAGAAAATTAAGTAAATGAATCACTGCATTCACGCACATAATCTAAGGACATGCCCCTGGTGTTGACCATTCCGTCCAAATTATTGCACAGGGGATTTAAAAAACACACCTCAATACAAATGTAAGCATACCTACACCAAAACATAAAAACAAGCACAAGTTATCTAAAATTACTTCCGCAAGTCTCACCTTCCTAGAGCCAAAAATGCACTCATTACATGTACCCAATTCTCAATCCGAGAAAAAGTACGTAAGACTTTATCAAACACATACAGGTGAATGGACCAGCAAGGCAGAAAATGATAGGGAGAAATGACAGAAAGCAAAAGAACAAGGCAGAAACAAAGAGAGTCAGAAAAGAGGAAATTTCTAGCACTGAATTTCCAGAAGGTGGGGATACTATTCATATCTATAGAAAGAACCCTGGGTATATGTTGTATTTGATCAGTGATGGTATCATGTTTCAAATGACTGAAAGAAAAACTCAAAGACTCATAGATAAATGTACTTTAAACACTTGTAGAGATTCCAAAATGTGACAATGCAATGATTCATCAGGTAACCAAAACACACAAAAATAACAAGTTCAGAGTCTGATGATCATCATATAGTCATAGCATGCAGACAAATTGATACAAAAACAGCACTCACCTCATATGATTGTATCTACAGTACATTTCACTTGCAGCTATGATCCATTTTTACAGAGTTTCACAGAATTTAACACTCGAATAATAATGAATCACTCAGTAACTTCTGATCTATCACTCTGCTGAAATGACCAGTTGCAGGTTGTTTTTTTTGTTTCAACTGCTTTGGATCAACAGATATTACTAATACTATGGAAGACAGCAGAAATCAACTTCATAATGCAGAACTGAATTTCAGGAGTTTCTTTCCTTAAACCATTAGTGACAATATGTTCTTTTCATTCAAAACTCAGCATTCATTTCAAATGAGCGTGCAATGTGGCAAACAGTAAGCCACACATGCGCACAAAATCTCCAGTGCCCTGTTGTCTGTGGACCTTAGTGTGCCATACGTATGTGAGTGCATTGTTGTGAAAAAATAAACATAAAATCAAGTGTCATGTGCCTGATGTGCCTCCCACACCACACCCCCATAACACAGGAATGTTTTTTAAGTAAATACAATGACATGATGACAAATCATTATCACAAATGTAAACCTATACGACTGAGTACAACATTACCAATATCAAATACAATATCCCATTTAACACTACATAAGAAGGTATGAGTTTACAAAAAAAAAAAAAAACACTAGCACACACATCATTTCAATATTTGAAAAGATCACAAACATGATTTGGTTATTCCATGATTTCCATGTCTATTCCATTCATGCTGCATAAAAGAATCAGAATGACAGATAAAATCAAATAAAGAAAGGGAAAATGCACTCAAAATCACTGATTAGTCAATTAAATCAAAAATCAGTTAAGATAATTGTTATAATGATGAAAAACTGACAGTGATAATATATCATATTCATAGTACATGACACACACATCACTACTACAGTAACAGTACTTAATACATGAGTTTAGGAAACCTTCATGGAAAATATCTATACTCAGCAAATATTATTTGTGCTTAGATATGTATACTTTTCATGCAGGTTTCCGAAACTGATATGATGTGGACACATCTCTTGTATTTTTCATACAATCTCAATTCGCATGCGGTCAGTTTGGGGGTTTACAGTTTCATACTGGATGTTCCCAACATTTCCATCTTGAATCAGACATTGACACCAATCAATAAAATAAAGTAAATGGGTTATACAATTTCATGAAAGTGTATGTTTGTTAGTTGGCAATGGGCACCATTCCATTAACTTTCTGACAGGTTAAGGTTGATAAAAGGAACTGATGGGATGAGACAAAAGGATTATAAACATTAGGGATGCCATGCCACCTCTTCATGGTAAGTGAATACATGAAATGTAATCATGCCCACTGTGTGGAGAAAAACATTATGAAACAGTAAAATTTGCATTATTTACAATCTAATTCATCAGTATATTTTCACATGACTGGCAAATTGCTGTTCAATGAACACCTCCCATCCTCCTATATTAATCTTTAAAACAATAGGAGACAGACCAGAAGAGAATGTCATGAATCAGCATGAACTTGTCTGTCATACACATTTGACTTTGTGAGTATGTATGCATGCTTATGTGTCTTATGTCCGAAACAGGTGCACAAGCCTCAACAGGTGTGTATGCTGCTACCCAAAAAAAGTTTCCATATGACTGCTCAGAGATGTAAATTTGTAAGCACTGTGCTTCAGTGTGCATAAATGCCAGCTATTCTGGCTTATGCATAAAAGCAAATGGTTTATTCTGTAAGGATGCATGTCTCTTCTATCTAAGCATAAAACATGTGCATGTGCATGAAGCATTCCTTGAAGTTGAAGCTTTTTTTTTTTTTAATTTACTTAAACAAGTGCCATCTATGTTTGCAAGTCATGTTTAAAATTGCAAACTTCTTTAAGTAGTTTAAGGCACTTTGAAAAACTTGTATATAAAGACCTATGCCAACAAAGGGACACAGTTTTTACCATAATTTTCAACCCTGTACAAAACTATCAACCATCATCTTCAGTCTAACTTAAAAGTAACATAAAAAAAAATATTCACAAAGAATTCAGCAAGCTTACAAAGCGCAATTTTTCTCCACTTTAAAGAAAGTATCAAAATGAGGGGAAAAAAAAAAAAGAGACATAAATGCAAAATTAAAAGCTCCTACAAAACACAGTATGATCTTTAGTCCAACTGCGCTGGTTTGTGTAATTCTCATCTCTACTCTCTGAGTGAATATCAAAAACCCTTGTCACCTCATCTAAGAAGTGGAAAAAATGGAAACATGGTACAGGTGGTAACAAATAGTATCACATAGTTTGAAAACATGAAAGAAGCTGCCAACTGACAACGTGTATCTATAAGCTGAGCAGTGGACTTGCACATCACAGAATGGATAAGTGATCTCATAACATTAACTTAAGTCATGAAGTTGAAATCATGTAAATCTGCCTGTATTATGTCCCTTCTTAAATTAACCTACATGTTGTCCCTCTTACCTCATCCTTAAATTTAAAACATGTTTTCTTCTTCTTCTCTCTAAATTCTGAATTAAGTGAACCAAAATAGCAAAACATAATGTAAATGTACATAAATGAATAAGACACAAGACCTTACATTTACAGTATGAACAAAAACTGCCCTATAATCAAAGTCAAATCTCACAGATGATGTTTTCTTCCTACAATTTGGAAACTAATTCTCACTTTCAGTTTTTCACATTTTAACCAGCCATCACAGTTTCCGTTCCTCCTGGTTTTCTTTTTTTTCCCTACCTACTGCCAAAATAGTGTGTGGGTTTTTTTTTTAACTGGTTCATACTGCCAGAAAACAACAATAATACCTCCGTTTCCTCAAAACACAACATCTATTCAACTACAATGGGTTATAGACCCCAAAATTAAGTATTCATTTCCCAGGTCCATGTCAAGTGACAAGGCAGGAGACAGTAGGACACCACCAGAAACCTCACCAATTCCGCAGGTCAGTTGGATCACAGTTATTGTGTTACTTTGTACAAAATAATGAAACCACAACCTTTCCTTTCTAGTGTATAATTTTGTTATGAAAAAGTATCCCTATTATTATATTTTTTCCCTCTGTGCTAAAGTTGATGAACAAACATGAAAGCAAAAGAAGGGAATGCAAAACAGGTAGCATATGAGAAGAACGAGAGCAACAGCACCGTGACACATGCGGTGAATGAGGTGGGTGGCAGACAGCTGATTAGATGAAGAACGGAACTGCAATGCAAACATACAACTTAGAAAATGCAACAAGGAACGAAACATAACTGCTTTGGACTGGAACAAATTGAGGACAATAATTTATACACACCTCTGCCATGAAGTTGTGACAGTACTGGTGGCTGCAGCAAAATGGCCAAGCAACAGCAGGTTAACAGAGTGGTTTCTGAATTTTCAAGTACAAACTTGACATAAAAACAGGTTTTCACCTAAAACACACAATGCTGAAAGCTTCCCCCATTTCCTGATACCCCCTACTGAGGGAGAGGGGGGGAATAATCACTTCTCTCTAATAAGGTTTTAGCTTTTAAATCTGATCTTTCTGGGGGTCTCTGTGTGCAAGCTCTTCATGAGAAGCCTGGCTGCAGTAATGTTTAAACATTTATCAAGCTGTTAAGCTGTAATCTTCAGTCAGCTCCAAGCACCATTGCTCTATGCGATAAGTAAGTGATCTAGTGCTGATCTCAAGTGCCTGCACCAGGTGGAATACACTTCACAGCGCGTGATTTACAGTACCACTTGTCCGAGGGCAGATTTCAGCCTGGTAAATCTGTTGATAAAGTCTCTGCATGCAGCCTCTACTGAATGATAACCCTTTAGAAACAACAAATGAGACTGATACTCAAGACAGCCTTCTAATTCTGCTCAAGATGGTCTGCTTCAACTGCTTCAGTCAGTTAGTTTCACATCCCTTCTTGTCAATGTCATTACATATATATATATAATTTTTCCTATTAAATATTTCCTTTACATTTGCTCACTACCAGATAAAATCATTACGTTCACAAATGTTTATGGACATCCCCAACTCAGAGAAACATTTATCCTGATATTAAACCAAACACACTTCACTGTAAAACATTAAAAGGCTCAGTGCCATCATTTCACTTACAATTTTAGTCACTTTTACTTACAAACTGAACTCTCTCTCTCCAATACATACACACACACTTCACTCATACATTATGATACAGCTTAAGTTATTCTATCATTAAGACATTTACATCACTCAGACAGCACAATTAACTTAAGGCTCAGTCACAGTCATGCAATACAAAATGACAAATAAAAATTCAGACGTAATCTTAAAATGGAATACATAACTTCTTCTTTGTAAGTTCTTGTTTCCTTTCATGTTTCTGGGTGCTCACGATCTTCCATGTCTACAACACTAGCACACATGGGAAGTAAGCGCCACAAGCAACAGAATACCAGAAGAACTCAAATATACACAGTTGCTTCCCTTGTGCTTCACAAGCTACCATACTCCTGATCCATTCAGAGGCTGCCGATGCTGCAGTATCACAGGACACATAAAATATTCTCGCTTTTATTTTCTTCTGTTGTGGCTCAGTTGCCAAAACCACCAGCTGTGAAAACCACATAATCATCTGACAACAGAGACATTCAACTTTTTTCCCAGCAAAAGTTACAATCTATTTTCAAGAATTTCAGGAAAACATTAATAAACTACATGAATAAAACAAAAAACAAACAAAAAACAAATCAAACAAAATAATATTTTAAAAAAATTACCAATAACAAACAAAACCTCAAACATAATCTGCAATCAATGCTGCAGAGCAAACCCATTATTTCAAAACTAACCAAGCACAAATATTGAAAGAAATATCAATATTCTTGAAAAAAAGATCAAGATGCATCTGGAATTAGAAAAAGAATATAACACTATTAACAGGTAGGTACAAGAAACAAATACATTAAAAGAAAAAAATAAGACAACAAAGGGGAGGTGCACAAAGCAAAAGAAACATACAAAAGATTGGAATTAGTCATCAATTCAACTGCTTTCTTATATGGAAAGTTTTATCTGTATCAGTATACGCTTTGATTTTTACACACAAAAAACATAAATCACTATCTTCTAGTGGAATGACATATCTTAAAATTATGAATTTAATAAAGTCAACAAAAGATAAATATGTCTAACTCCTCTACTCACAGAGCAAAACAAAGAAACAAACAGAACACACCAATGAATAAATATCAGTGCACACCATTTTTCTTGTATTCTCTTGAACTTTGCTCTCCCCTGCAGGCAGCACTAAAGCAGCACTATCATCAAAAATCAACAATCCAACATGCAATGGAAGCATAGGTTCACCTTAATTTTTTTTTGTCACACACACACACACACACACACACACACACACACACACACACACACACACACACACACACAAACGAACACACACACAAACAAATATTGAAGAGGTACTCACAGAACTACAGCACATGCAAAGAACATTACTGTAGGTCAGGTACCAATCCAACCACCCAACATGCAAGCACACACTGACTCATACACTGTCAAATTTACAGTTTCCCAAGAGTCCCCACCCCACCACTTTCCAACTACTTATTTTGCATGTGATGATTCAGAACATGCACAGTGTGTGTGTGTGTGTGTGTGTGTGTGTGTGTGTGTGTGTGTGTGTGTGTGTGTGTGTGTGTGTATGTGTGTGTGTGTGTGTGTGTGTGTGTGTGTGTGTGTGTGTGTGTGTGTGTGTGTGTGGTGTGCGCGCGCCATGCGCGCATGTTTGTGTTAAATGTGCATGAGCATAGTCACCTTGATTCTTTTCTGTATATTCCAAGGCCAACAGGTATAAATTTGCAAATGACACATGCTCCAAAAAGAGGTGCCATCAAAGGCAGCCCTATGTATATTCATGGACACTAATTCATCACAGCCAGTTATTTTCAGCTTGCAGTGTCAAGAGGCGAGGGTCAGGATATCAATGAACCCTTTTATGTCTTTGTTTTGGCCTCAAGGCAAAACCTCCCCCATTAAGTTTTCAACCCCAGCCTCGCTGGGAAATAATAGTAACCAGGCTGCAAAAATCACCACCCAAAGCAACAGTCACTGGTTCTTCAGAAAGTCAACGATCTACCACCCGATCCATTACACAGACCTGGGGGCTACAGATCCGTATCTGAAAGGCCTGCCATGAAAATGTCCTTTCTGCTCTTGTTTGTGTTACCTTCCCTTAGAAATAAGCTTCAAAGTGTCCACATGATACTGTCACTATAAGATAATCAATAGTGAGTGGACTTATCCCCCCGCCATAACACATTGTACAGAAGTGAATCACCGAACACAATTCGGCTTTACAAATTATGGCTGTTATTCTTGACTCAGAGTTAGACTACTTTAGTCTACGTTACTCCTACAAGGATTAGTTTTCTCTCTCTCTCTCTCTCTCTCTCTCTCTCTCTCTCTCTCTCTCACTCACACACACACACACACACACACACACACACACACACACACACACACACACACACACACACACACACACACACACACATTCACTCATACACACAACTGTACTTATTACACATTTATGCCCACTTACTTAAAGCATACACAAAAACACACACAAATTCAATAAACGCCTGTGACATGAATTCTTACCTTGTCCTTTCTGCGAGGCCTTTTCTCCTTCCCAAGGCAACCCAGCGAGGGCAGACAGCCAGACATATACAGCAGCTTCCAGGACAATCACAATACCACCAGAATAAAGAAAGATATCACACTTTGGAAGAACAGACCAGGGCAGCAGGGGCACAATCCCAACGGAAGCCTGGTTAGCATGCAGACAACTCTCACACACACCACCAGCCAGTTCCACAGATAGACAAATTATGTCCAGCAGTGGTGCTAGGTCAGTACAGCCACAGTCTGATGCTACCGCTGACAGTGGTGGTGGAAGTGCGGTGTCTGTTTCAAGGGCAGGTGATGCATCATCCTAGTGCGGTTGAGGACATGAGGAGTTCCTTCTGAAAGCAGAAGAGAATGTCGTTGTTATTGTTGTTTAAAGCCCAGCTGACTGCGTAGAGCAGTATCACTATCAGGGCTATAACCAGTTCAAAACATACACAATACTTCAACAGGATGGCTGACTTGCTGGCTGGTCAGAAACACAAGTGAACATATGTGGACAAGGGAGAGAAAAGTTGTAAGATGTGTCAAACAACTTGCCTTCAGGCACAATGCATAAATAATAACAGATGACCGCCGTTAAGTCAGGGCAATTCATCAACCAGACAGTTTGATGGTCAACATCAAATACTTCAGCTGTACTATGAATGGTTTCTGGACAGATGGGCTTGACTGATCAGTGACAGGTTGACTTAGTTGACACAGAGTCATGAAGTAAAAATGTGACATCTAGAGTTCAATCCCAGCCTGCAACATAAAAGCTGGTCTGTTCACCACTGATTTTCACAGTCATGATTATTATTCTCGTGTGTCAATTTAATCTCTGAATATATATTCTTATTTTTCTCTCTCACAATCACTTTTACCTCAAGACTTTGCCAGTGTTTAAGACTGGAAATTTTCCAGACCATCAGAGGCCTCTTTAAATGAAGCAACTGATGATGGAAATATCAGCCTAAAATTCCTCAAGAAAACCTATTCAGGACAGTGGTAAGTATTTCAAACCTTTTCTATTCTCCTGTCCACATTCTTTTCATCAACCTACAAGCCATCTGTTCAACAGTCATTATGTTCTACAATGCATGAACATCTATGCTGAAAAAATTCTCATTTTCAAAAGCATATCAACATCATGGACCTTTGTTTGCAAAACCCATTACATGTCCATTCACCATCAAATGAAAGCACATATTGATTTTGTCTGATTATGTGCACCATGTTGATTTTATTACACTCTGTTACTGTTAGTAATATTCATTTCAATTACCAAGCAGTACTATCATATAGCAATACAACAATACAGCATATATTATATAAGCATTATGAATGTTGCAATTCATACCAAGAGTGAATTTAAACACACAGTTCACACTTTACATTTTGCTTCAGTTTGTCTGTTATTGTTGCTGTTGTACTGTGGTACAAGAATAAGAACATCCTGTATGAGTTAAAAACATAAATCTAAAGCATAACTTTGACTTTGCTTGCACTATTTTAAGCAGAACTGATTTGCTCCACATAATATTCTGTTTAATAAGCACGGTGTCATGTTCTTGCCGCTGCAAACATAAACTGAAAACTGTACCAATGTATCCACTTTTCTGAGCCATATTCTTTCGGAATTGCTTGAAAATCCGTCAACTATTTCAAAACCATTTCAAGATCATAGAAGCTTCCTAAGTAAAACCAAACATACCTGCTGAAACTAAGTCCAATCATCCGTACACACCACTCTCAACAAATGCAAAAAATACACATCGTGAAATGATTATTCCAAGTATTTCATTTCATATCTCTATACAACAGCGCCAGTTGCACCTGTCTCACACCAGTACTCTCACAACTCACTCAGCACAGTCTTACTGTTCGAGCGATTTCTTTCTTTCTTTCTTTTTCTCTCTCTCTCTCTCTCTCTCTCTCTCCACACACACACACACACACACACCACACACACACACACACACACACACACACACACACACACACACACACACACACACCGACTCTCATACCAATCACAGCATGCAAGATATACTTGTGTGATAAAAGGCATTAATGCAATATGAAACCATGCTGTCATACCTACCATGCGTATTAACATACTGAGAACAATCTGCACACCTGTGCCTTGCAAACCTAAATGCCACCCAATGGTGAGAGATAAACCCTTCGCCTTTGCCAATAAAACCTCAAACCTACCTCCAAGCTGTTGATTTAAGCAGCACAAAAAAAAAATCTGAACAAGGTGGGAAATTGCCAGACAATAAATTTTGATATCAGCATGAATGTCACGCTACCCCCTTCAAGTTCAACATAGACTTTGATCCTGACTCAACTGTGAATATTTCATTAGGTGATTATGTCTATATCCGAGTATTACTACTGCTACTGTGCTAGTAAATTTCATATTTTTACTATGATTAGTAATAGTATGGTAGTATTTTGCATCCTGTACAGAAATCATACTTATGTACATTTTATAAGTTTGCATGATACTATTTTTCATTATGGACATGCCTGTCTGTCTGTGAGTATGAAACAACAAGAAGGAAAGTCATGCATATCTGCAATAATAAATCACCATCTTCATTTAATTTACCAACCAAGCAGGGTAACAAGAAACGGAAAGGGGCAGGGAAACTGAAAGGAAGGTGGGAAAAAGTCAAAGGGAAACAGATCTAAAACAAGGCAAAACTCTGGTCAGTGACTGCCGCCTCTCTACATTAACAAACAATCAAACATCCTGTACAATCATATGTAACACATCATTATATCAAAACGTAAGTCTGTAATGTGACCTTCCCTAGGGAAACTTCCTGGTGTTATCACTTTCAAGTGAGGCAGAAAAGCCAGCACAGAACAGTCTATGGCAGAATATCTTTTTCCTACAGCTATTGCAACTGTCAGCCTTGTTTTTGTTATTTTTAATCTTATATTTAGAAACATTTGTCTAAAATTTTCATTTTAATGTTCTTTATCCTCCCCTCTCCTCGATAAAAAAAAATCTGCTTTTCTTTCAGAAGAAAACCTAAAATAGTAAAAACTAACAAAGGCTAGTTGTTCCTTATTCTTTTTAAAAGCTTCTAACCATGAGTGATGTGTGCATTATCAATATAATGTATGTATACAAGTGTGTGTGTGTGTGTGTGTGTGTGTGTGTGTGTGTGTGTGTGTGTGTGTGTGTGTGTGTGTGTGTGTGTGTGTGTGTGTGTGTGTGTGTGTGTGTGTGTGTGTGTGGTGTGTGTTGTGTCTGAGAGAGACAAAGAAACGGAGAGAAGAAAGGGGAGAGAGACTGAGACAGACAGACGTCACAGAGAGAGAAACACACACACACACACACACACACACACCACACACACACACACACACACACACACACACACACACACCACAGAACAAGCATGTGTGCGCATGAGTATGTACATAGATCTACAAACATGTGTGCACTGGTCATAACTTCAAAAGCAATACAACAACAACTGAATCAGAATCGTATCACGACAATGTTCAAGTCTCTCTGCCTTTGTCACTCCAAGTAATAAAGTAAATATTCACCTACCCAACAATCCCCTTACCCATATATAGCCCTTTGTTAATCCCTTGCTAGTCCACTGTGTCAATAGGTGTATACTTCCATGACCATTCCAAACATCATTACGCAGCTCAATCATTCAGGGTGTTTCCGCTCAGCAGAGAAAGCCCCAAATCTGGAGAGGGCTCTTAACACAAGTGTAAACTGTTGTTACTTCACAGGATAAAGTAAACTGCACACCTTGCTGTTTGTTGGCCAACTTATCCTCCACTCTAAAGAGGTTATCTGAGGACAAGTCTCTCAATCTCATTTCGATTACAACCGACCAAACAAAACTGTGATCACTTTTTAAATAAATGGGTCTGTATCAGTGTATGGGCATGGACTTGGCATCCTAAACGTAGATCTCACCGGTGACCGATACTGATTTTGGAGACAAGACCATACTGGATGTAAAGTTTTGTACAGCTGCATTTTATTGAAGACTGGGCAAACTGAACACTTATGAATTCATAGAAAAAAAATTAACCAAGAGTGGCGATATCTGTCTTCAAGAATAATAGGATCTATCCAGAAAAAGAAAGAGTGAACAGACCTTCAAAGAACAAACTCATCAGGACACAACAGGATCTTGAAGAATACATTTACAAAGCAACTGACCAATCAAGCAAAACTTTTTCACAGCAAGGATTTTCTATTGATTTTGTCCTCTCAAACTATATCCCATCAAACAAGATTTTTCCCCTATCTTCTTCCTGATCTCTCTCTTTCTCTCTGCTTGCACACATATTGCACAAGTTTATATATCACACAATATCTACACCTAAGATGAGCTTTATTAGCAAAAGAAAGGAAGCTGTATTTATAAACGTACATCATTCTTGTTTTTATTATTGTTGCCAACATAATCCCTTGAACCGGGGTGGGAGCACACAAATCTGCGTAATGTCAGACCTGAATTGCCAGCAAGCTGACTCGCTGAGAATGAATCATTACAGGCCCAGTTTTATATCCACTGCTACACAGCCAGGAACACAGCCTTATTACCAGCCTGGCTGACAGGTTATGGTACTGCACACTGGCAGGCTACAGCCCCATCCATCATTTATTCACACTGCCAAGTGCCACAAAGTCCCATCCAAACAGATCTGGACCCCTTCCTACAAGTTATGTCAGCTAGGTGGGTCACATTCGCAAACATTACCTGCACATTATTCCAGCGATATGTTCACCGGCCTACAATCTGGTCCAACAGTTTTAATTCAGAGTACAAAAATACAACCCTTTTGCGTCTAAATTACAAAAAGTCTCAATCCTACTTTAAGTTACTAGTTTATGAATACTTTGTCAATAAACGCAGAAAGTGCAATTCTACCACTTGTTATTCATAAAACTGTTCTGTAATGGAAACTCTCTGTTAGCCTATGCCGTGAATGTTTCATCCAGCACTATGAATTCCCTGAAACATTTCAGGTCCAAGTACTAAAACCAAAAAACAAAAAATTCCAAAAGTCAGAAAGTTCAATCAGTTCTGACAGAACCTTTTGAATACCAGTGACATTTTGATTTCTTAGGGATTCTGGCAATTTTTGGTGCAAACAGGATTTTAATCTTTTCCTTTTTAAAACATCGATTAATTTTTTAACTTCTATTTCAAAGCACATAATATTCTAGTACATGGATAATATTCCCAAAGAATCTGATGGAAGAATTTTCTTATATATATATAGGTATTAATACATTTACATGCACATCAACTACATGCCATCATTATAATAATACAAATATTTTGGCTATTTTTATCACACTGCTGGACATGCAGTTGCTTCCATTGCATCAAAAAACCTGCAGTTGAAAATCTAACTTTTAAAAACAGCAAAATCATTAAAAAAATTAAAAAATGTTGGCATCTCATGATATCTTCAACTCACATCAATTCTCTTCAGTTCTCTGAGATGTATCGACTCAGTTCAGTTCTCCCACTAAGTCTCAAATATGTGATGCAACACAGGACAAAAGGTTTTAAAGTGCAACAATTTCTGAACAACTTTTAAATCTGAGATTTTAACTCATTTTACAATTTCAAAGTGTATGAATTAACATGCAAAAATCATCAATGATTTGTACATTGTACTAGCATTCTTTTAAGATTAGTTATGTAATACATTTTGACAAGGAGTAATAAGCTCATGAGATTTCGATTTTTTTAGCAATAACAACTTTGGGTAATCCAAGATTAGATTTAAAGATTCAAAATATGGGAAATGCTCAGTTATTATGATTATAATTGTATCCGACTATTTTTAGCTACTACTGGGCAGCTGCAACTTTGCCAGCCTTTCCCATTCTGCATCACATATAAATTCAATGAAAACTGCAAGTGAACAAAGGGTTACATTTCCGGTCACTGAGGAAAATGGTATCCTAGTTCTTGCTGTTCAGTATTTATAAACCAGTTTAAAAGGCAATGACCATTTTCCAGTATTTTCCCCTGCAGTTTACCTTTCCCCAAGCCTGAGACAGGTCAGATACCCATTCTCAGCATGGTGAACTGGACAGTACAGCTATTTCTTGAACTCTGTAAGCCAGGCCTGAACTCATGTAATCATACGATGACCCCAATGTTGGCACTCAACTTCTAAGTCTGCCTCTCCACAAAAACTCATTCTTTTCAAAGTTTGTCATTGCAATTCACTTCTTTCTAGCAATTTATTGTCTGCATTTCTTCTTGAATGGAATCTTCTCTAGAGCATAAATTGTCAACAATGCCTCACCTTTTTTCTCTTCACATGCTACTCTTTTCTTGTCTTTCTCTCCAGTGCAAAACATCAACAATGTGTCATTGTGTGTTTCATTTTTTCTTCTCACCCACTGCCTGACTGCTCGTCTTCAGAGCTGAAATTACCAACACTGTCACTCTGTATTTCTCACCTATTGTATTTGTTAAGTATTTATCTCTTCAGTTCAAAGTAATGACAAGGTGTGATACGTGTCACAATTTCTTCTCTTACAGCTGCACTGCTTATATGCCGAGTTTGCTTATGCTGACTTCAAATAATCAACACCATGTCACTCTTTCTTCTCACACACTTCACACCGCTTATCTTTTCTGAGTTCAGATTGTCAACACCATGACATGTCATTCCTTCTTCTCACGTACTGCTTTTTCTCTCACACTATTCCACATACCTACTTATCTCTTCAGATCAGATTATCAACACCATGTCACTCCTTCTGCTAACACACTCCTTACCTCCGAGTTCAGATTATCAACGCTATGTGTGTCATTCATTCTTCTTAGATACTTCCAGACTGACTGCAAGAATTTAAGCTCAAATTATCGACAGAAACTTTCCACAGAACTCTTATCTGTCCATGTCTCATGTTTTGCTTTAATACATGGCTTTTTGAACTCCTTGTCTTTTGAGTATAAATTGTCTACTATCAGTGTCACAGATGTAGGCCTATATGTCACTCTTCTTCTCTTCCCCCACCACTTTTTATTTTCACACGACTTCTCTCATACAGAGAGTAAAAATTACCTAGTGTCACATTTTACTTTTCATATGCCCATCAATTACCACCTCATGCACTAAACTTGCCTAACTCTCCATCAACG
Organism: Monoplex corrugatus; assembly: GCA_030674185.1. Classification (NCBI taxonomy): domain Eukaryota; kingdom Metazoa; phylum Mollusca; class Gastropoda; order Littorinimorpha; family Ranellidae; genus Monoplex; species Monoplex corrugatus. The sequence continues at coordinate 32,550,983 of JAPXFY010000025.1, read as the reverse complement.
CTTTCCCTCTTTTCTCACTCTTTCTGTCACTATTTGTTCGATTTTGATTCATCAAATTCAAGTACCCCATCTCAACACACTTATACTATTCAATTTCTTGATTCATCATTCCACTAATAATACTAACACACTTTTTATTTATTTACTTCCTTATTCAAAGAATAATTACTACTATAGTTATATGTGCCTTTTTCTTTTGCCCTCACTTATTCAGGTGTTATTCTCTAATGAGTATATATATATCACTATTTATTGTGGTTCAATGTCTGTTTAATTGCTAGCACATTCTGCATATATATATATATATTGACCTCTGTGAGTAACCCTGCAATGTTAAGCAATCATACTCTTTCTTTGATGATGGTGGTGGGATTGGGTGGAGGAAAGGTGCATGCTGGGTAAAATACCACCATAAACCACGGAACACCGATTTGGCTTACAGGATTTTTGACAAACGAGTCTCATGTAATGTTCTGCGTATCTATACACTGAAAGAGGGTTTCTGGCACTAACACTAGTAACAGGTCTGCACATGTGTTAACCTGAATGATTAAAAATATTCCAAGAAATTCAATGTTTACCCACCAAGTTTTATCCAGGCAGGATCAAACTCTGATCTTCCATTTGGAAACCTGACATCTTAACCAACTTAGCTATTACTATTACACAGGCCGTCATTTAACAAAACTGAATCATACTGTTCATGTACGTGCACCCATATAAGCAAGACAGAGAGAGACAGGGAGAGAGAGAGAGTGTGTGTGTGTGTGTGTGTGTTGTGTGAGAGAGAGAGAGAGAGAGTGTGTGTGTGTGTGTGGTGTGTGTGTGTGGTGTGTGTTGTGGTGTGCATCGTGGTGTGTGTGTGTGTGTGTGTGTGTTTGTGTGAGACTGTATGTGACCATCATACTCATAGTGCATGTGTGCATACATATGTGCATCACTGTGTGTATGTGTAACCTGATGTTATTAAGACTAGTGTTAAGCAACCTATCCTCTGCTGCCCCAGCTACCACAACAAAGACTCATCCTATGCATGACCAAATCTATACAAAGTAAATCTTTTCAATTCTCATGATACAAGGGGAGTGAAACAAAATACCTACAACTGTAAAGGTATCAGTTGCTTGTGACCCATTTTCCCATACATTCATAAAAATTAAAGTATACCCATATCAATGAAGGAAGAAATGAATGGCCATAGAATTTAAATGCATGCATGTATGAACACACATACACAAACACATGCACACACACACACACACACACACACACACACACACACAAACACACACACATAATATATACACCATATCCATAAAGATACACACTTATCACAAGCAAACAACCTAATTCTTAATTTCCTATCAGTATTGTATTATCAGATTGAATTCTGTTTTCCCTCAAATTAGGCTTATCTTTATCATTACAAAAAATAATAATGATCTGTTAATAGAAGCGGAAAAAGCATACTTTGAAATGGACTGTTGGCATTATACAAACAGAACTATTATCATTATTGGATAATTTAAACAAAGAGACTGTATAGTATGTTTTTTGGATAGTTTAAACAAAGAGACTGTATAGTAATAGAGTTTTTTTTGTAAACACACAGTATCTCCTTTTGTTGTGTGTATCACTGTATGTCCTGCATGTGTGCATGTTGCAAGACAACATGAAAAAGTAAATATACTGACAGTCAAAATTGAGGCAGGGTGGGAGGAGAGAGAGGGACCCAGACGAGGACTTGGAGAAAGAGAAAGTACTGGAAAATACATTTGTTTTTCACGATAAATGTGTACTTACTTTATAGAAACAGTTTTAAATTATGATATAGTTCATATTAGCAAACATCTTAGTTTTTTAAACACTATATGTTGAACAGTTTAAAAGAAATTAAAACAAAAATGTTATTCACACTCACTAAACAAATAAAGAAAAATAATCAAGATACCAAAAATATGAATGCAAAAAACTTATTACAACAAAAACACTACACAAAAGAAGAAAAGTGTATAATGGTTAAGACCAATGGCAACCAAACTGCTAGCTATCACTTCGTCTTTTACATCTAGGTGAAAACATATTTTAAGACGCATATGAACTGAGCTGGACAGGGCATCTTACAAGTTTTTTCCTTACTCTTCATAACATACAAAAATAGGATTCCTTTTTTTTTTTTTTTTTTTTTTAGATAATTAGCTAAATGTTCAATACCCAAAGTAACAAACGATGGGACAACAGACGGTTACAAACATCTCACTTCACTACCATGTACGCTTCCTTTGTTCTGCTGTTCGCTTATCCAAACACTGATACTAGTGATAGACTATAGAGCTCTTTATTATAGCAAGGCAGTTATATGATAACGTGACATTAGAAATCTCTATAGGCTACAGTGCAATAAAGTAATATTTGAATACATTGTGCTGTGTCACTGTCAGTGTGCATATTCTAAATACATTTTTTTCCAGTAAGTAATGGATAACAATGAGCAACTGAAATATCCAAACAAAACACCAATGGTGAAAATGGCCACTAGCCTGATTGTATTAAAATGAATGGCCACTGGCTTGATCTTACTAAAATGATCTTGTTATGACTGGATTCTGCTGATTCCATCCCTACTCTTTTTCATACATTTTTTAGTATTTCAGTTCACTATTTGCTACACACCCCAAAAAACACCCTGCTATTCCACTCGTGCAACCACTTGACCAGTAGACGTCTACCTCGGACTAGCTATGGAAATAGTTGTTCTACTAGCTTATTACTATAATACTACTACGTAACACCGTAGTATATTACTGGTCTGCTGACATAGGCCTACTATCAGTGGTACGAGAATTAGTAGAAAAGTAGAATGACACAATCGATCAATAAACTGTCAATTCAGATCTGTCAATGCTGATGAACTTTTTATTCTGTTGACCTACTTACAGACTTATAACCATACTACACATGTTTATTCTGCATGAAAATTTGGTACTGATCACAATGCTCGGTAGATAATCTGATCATCTCATTATCAAATTTTACCTTCTGGTCTCACAAGCAGCCTAGCAGTCTAGCAGACGCCGACACAAACCGCACAGTCCCGTAACGAACGGCCTTTTTTTACAAACTAGGAAGAAATAAAGTTCAAGCATAATGTGACGTGCTACGATCTACAAATACCATACTCACACATTCAGTGAATTCCCTTGCAAGCCTTATAAACAAGATAAAAATCTTTGCCTGCATTTGTTTTGACTTGGTTCAAATCCAGCTTGCGGTTGTCAATCGCGCATGCTTGCTGCGCATGTTGGTAGATGGAAAAGAAGACGTGGAAGTTTACGAAACGAAGCTTTAAACGAAGGGTAGGTCAGGTCAGGTGAGGTTAGGTTGAGGGCACCGGCACAGTAAGTGGCCCAGAGGCACAATAATCTTGATCGTGTTGTACTTTTCATTGTGTTTTACCTGGGGTTCAGGGTTTCTCCAACCTGCCTCGTTTCCTTTTTTTCAGCTTCAGTGAGCTTTTTGCCGCTTCGATAGCCGTACCGCCACCGATGAAAGGGTCCCCGGTCCACTGGTTCGATCAAGATCCCGAATCGATTGAGTCGGCAGTGAAACCATACACCGGCTTCACCTGCAGAAACTCTTGAGACTTAGAGCTGTGATACATTCCGTTAAGTGCATGAAGGCATTGTTACACTCACACAGACCTTCGGTTCAAATAAGTTTTTAATGATGATGATGAAGATAACAACAAAATAATAATAATAATAATGCTAACGTACATTTATAGTGCGCCCAACAGTGCTCTAAAGTGTTTACAGTTCTACAACACAAAAATAACTGAAATATAATTGTAACACACATTCCCTGCTTGTATCTATTATCATCATACACACACTCTCAATAGCGTCCATAACACAAACTCTCAATAGCGTCCATAACATGCAACAAGAACGCACTGAAACAGGGTGGGAATAGGATCTGGTGAGATGACATTTCCCAGATATTTAAACTTATCTTCGCCAGACGGCAGATGCACATAGAAATAGCCAGCAGAATCGGCCAAACTAAAATAGCATTCAAGAAAATGAAAAGCGTTCTTACCAACAAATACCTATCATTAGTATCAATTAACATCAGGAAGAGAGTTCTTCACTGTTATATAGAACCGATACTTTGTACGGATACGAAGCATCGACAGTCAACATACACAGTCAGAACAAGATTGTGGTAGCTAAAATGTGTTTTCCAAGAAGAACGTTTAGAGTTCCATGGATACCAAAGAAAACAAATGAGACAGTCTTGAAAGAGGAGAACACAAAAAGAACATTAATGAAGAAGATCATGAAAAGACGAGCAACATTTTACAGGACATTTTATGATGCAAGAGAAATTTGAGCACCTAGTAATTTTACAGGAAAGCTGGATGGAAATGCTGGACAGATTTGCGGGATGGATGAAGACAGAAAGGGTGGGAGATGTACTTTCAACGACAAAAGATAGATTTGTATGGAGGGCCATGATCGCCAACACCATGCAACAGGGCACATGATTGATGATGATGATGATGATGATGATGATGATGATGATCCCAAACTTCACATGATAAACAATAATTATAATATCATAAGGTGCTAAGTCTGGGTGTATACTTCAAATAGAACTTAAATCCATTTTGACAAAATAACAACAACAACAAAAATCATCAAAGAAGAATGAAGAAGGAGAGGAGGGGTGGGGAGTAAAACGTTTGTTGTTGTTGTTGTTGTTGTTTGTGTATTTTCAACGATGGGTGGATGGGAAAATTTTGCGAAAAGAAGGAGACACCCTGGACAGAAGGATTGTGAAACTACCAAACAGAAGAGACACCCTGGACCCAAAACAGTCTATGTGACAAATACCGTACCCTCCAGTCCTCTAAACAGAAGAGACACCCTGGACCCAAAACAGTGACTATGTGACAAATATCCGTCCCCTCCAGTCCTCTAAACAGAAGAGACACCCTGGACCCAAAACAGTACTATGTGACAAATATCCGTCCCCTCCAGTCCTCTAAACAGAAGAGACACCATCATTATCATCATCATCATCATCACCACATGGCGTTGGCGATCATGGACTTCCATCTGTCTCTATCTCTTGTTACCCCCAGCATCTCCCCCACCCTGCTCGTCCCCAGCCACTCTGCAAGTACGTCCAGCATTTTTTCTCTGGGTCTACCTGGTGCTCTCTTTCCCTCCAGCTTTCCCGTTGTGACCAGGTGCTCCAAATCCCCCTTCCTCATAAAATGGCTTATAAATGTTGCCTGTCTTTAACTAATCTTCCTTATGAGTGATCTACTTGTGTCTGCCTCCATCAAGACTGTCTCGTTTGTTTTCTTTGCTGTCCATGGAACTCTCAACATTCTTCTTAGAAACCACATCTCGGCTGCCTCAATCTTGTTTCTGGCTTTGCTTGTTGACTGTCCAAGCCTCACATCCGTACAACAGTATTGGTTCTATATAACATTCCAGAACTCTCTTCCTGCTGTTAATTGATAGGCATTTGTTGAAGAAGAGACACCCTGGAACCCAACACAGTACTATGTGACAAATATCCGTTTCCTCCAGTCCTTTCCTCGTTTCCTGGATACGCAGATTCTCCCATCCTCACACACTACTGCCCCACTTCCAGTCTGCCTCAACACCACCATCACCAGCTATCATCATCGTCGGCGTCATCATCATCGTCGTCGTCGTCGTCATCATCATCGTCATCATCATCATCATCAACAACAACATCATCAACATCATGTGCCCTGCCGCATGGCGTTGGCGATCATGGCCCTCCATATGTATATGTCCCTTGTTGCCGCGATCACTTCTTCCACCCTGTCTGTCCTCAGCCACCCTGTAAGTCCGTCCAATATTTTCTCTCTGGGTCTACCTGGTGCTCTCTTTCACTCCAGTTTTCCTGTTGTGACTAGGTGCTCGAATTCCCCTTTCCTCATAAAATGGCTTATAAATGTTGCCTATCTTTTCCTTATCTTCCTTATGAATGATCTTCCTGTGCCTGCTTCCATCAAGACTGTCTCATCTGTTTTCTTTACTGTCCATGGAACTGTCAACATTCTTCTTAGAAACCACACCTCGGCTGCCTCAATCTTGTTCTAGCTTTGCTTGATCACCACCTATGGAAAGAGAGAAGCGGGGTACCGCATTTTGTATCAACAACAACAACAGCCAAAAAAAAAAAAAAAACACAAGAAAAGAATCAGAACGTGTATTTAATACAACGTGGGCAGTCACATTGGTTTTCAACAACAGCAACAACAACAACAACAACAACACAAAAATAGAAATCTAGACAACACACACACACACACACACACACACACACACACACCACACACACACACACAACACACACACACACCACACACACACACACACAATAAAATAATTATTAGAAAAAAAGATTTCCTGCTTCTCCTTCTCCACGTTCTGATTTTACGCCTTCTCTGCATATCCTCAATATAGCATTACTGAAGGATTTTTTTTAAGGATCATCGCACCCAGGGAGGTTACCTCTGTGCTCACCTTTTATTCTTTTTTCTTTTCCTTGTTTTTCCCTCTCTTCTTCTTTTTTTCGTTCCATTTTCTACGCCACCTTAATGGCCACAGAAGCTGGTACCTTTTTTTTTTTCCTTTTTTTTTTTCAACAATGCGATGATGACGTCGATGAGGATGATAATCATAATGCTATATAGTTCTATCAAGGACAGACTGCGTAACAGGACTGTACTCTACGCTTAATATCATAACATATCTTGGTGTCAACCAAGCCCGAGAGATTTGAACAACATCCTCAATGATGCGTTCGTGAGTGGAGATTGACTCTGTCGTCCCAGTCTTCCCAATGAGCCCACAGCACGCCCAACTGTGGGTAGGAGCCGGTTACAGCCGAAAAATCCCGTAATGGTTTTTGATGGGACTGATAGGGGATTCGAACCCAAAACCTCCCAGTCGGTAGTCCATGGCGATAACCACTACACCAAGGCGACTGATCATTACTGAAGGAATTGATTTGAAGGGACTGATAGGGGGTTCGAACCTAAAACCTTACAGTTGATAGTCCGTTGCGGTAACCACTACACCGAGGCAAATTTTCATTACTGAAGGAATTGATTTCGAAAAAGATTATGCGCGCATTTGATTTAAAAACAACAACAACAACAACAACAAACCGATCAAGAGAAAGTAACATTTTGACTTTTAGTTATAAGTTTCTCAAGATGGCGTCTCCACCGCGTTCGGAATAAATTCTATATGCGCTGATGCCTCCGGTGCCACGTTATGGCAAAGAAGAGGCAACATGATCATGGTATTGATAAGCCATAAGCCTGCACATGATCCTTATGCGTTGGTGAGATGCAGAGGTCCAACTGAGTATATGGGTTTTGAGCCTGTCTTTGCATGGATCTTCCGTTTCAGTTTCAATTTCTCGAGATGATGTCTCTGCGCTCGGAATGAATTCCATATGCATTGACGTCACAGGTGCCATGTGATGCCACGTAATGGCAAAGAAGAGCCAACATGATCATGGTATTGGTAAGCCATAAGCCTGCAGATGATCCTTATCCGTTGGCGAGATGTAGAGGTCCTACTGAGTGTATGGGTTTTGTGCTTATCTTTGTATGGATCTCTCAGTTTCAGTTTCAATTTCTCGAGATGACGTCTCCGCGCTCGGAATGAATTCCAGATGCATTGACGTCACGGGTGCCATTCTCGAGATGATGTCTCCGTGCTCGGAATGAATTCCAGATGCATTGACGTCACAGGTGCCATGTGATGGAGAAGATCCAGAATGATCACGGCACAAGCCTTAAGCCTGCACATGAACCCACGAGCTGGCCAGGTCCTGAGATCCTACCTAGATAGTTCCAGAACTCTGAGGTCGTAGGGGAGTGAGGCGGTAGAGACCTCAACTTTTCCCGGGGCCAGCACTACGAGGGCAGCGCCCATTCCTCTTCCTCGCTTCAAATTCGCATTCATATTCGCATTTATTTTACCACGACTTCAGAAAGGCAAGAAGGCTACTTTGTCTTCAAGGGGTGGGACCTGAAAAATCAACCTATCTCTGCTATGTTTTTTTTTTTTATTTACCAATGTAGCCAGGCAATGCCCTGCTCTTCACGATTTTCAACTGCCGTGGGATATTTAGCGTGCGCAGCCAGAAGGCACACGGATCCAAATCGCTTTTCGTCCCCTTCCGAAGGACTAGACGTTCAGTTCGACTTTCTGGTCAAACTGAGGAAAAAGTCGAGGCCTCTACGGGGAGTGAACCCTGGAACCTCGTGTTTAGTTATTGGCAGGCGAACGTCTGAACCATTCTGTCACTTGTCTCTCATTGGAACAATCTGTAGGTTGCATTCAGGTCAAATTCTCATAGGCATCTGCTTCTGCAATGTTAAAAAAGAAAAAAAAAGGAAACGGATGGAAACACATCCAGCTCCCCTCCCCCCCTTCCAGTGTCAGCTGACTGTACCAATGTCCTACTCAACCACACCACAGAAATCAACCCCCGATCTACACGACATATAACCCCCATCTGCCAACAGTACGACGTATCATTTCCATCGCCCCATCTTTCCCAAGCTCATCCTCCACAAGTAGGCTACCATCACAATAGCAAAATAAGACAAATCAAACATACAATAGTGCCACACCAATACCCCCCCCACACAAAACACAAATACACACACACACACACACACACACACACACACACACACACACAGAAAAACACGAACAAAACAACAACAACAAACAAAACACTACTTTAACAATCAATTATAGTCTGAAAAAAAAAAACAAGGACAAAAAACAACATAACCGAAATCAAACATACAATAGTACCACACTAATACCACACACACACAAAGATAAAACACACACACACAAAAAGAAACGAACAACAACAACAACAACAACAACAACAACAAAACCACCACTATAACAATCAATCATATTCTGAAAAAAAAAAAACACGAAAAAAAACAAAAAAAACACACGAATAAAACAACAATAAAAAACATAACAACAAAAACACCACCCCCAACACCACTATACAACAATAAATCATATTCTGCCCACCATAGTTCTCTTCACCAGCCCTCGAATTCTCTCCATTTACCTTTTCCATTTCTTCAAATTTCTTTGATCTCTTTATTCAAGCAAAAACCCATAGACTTTCCATTCCACGCTGCAGGAATCTGTGCAGGATTACTTTTGAGATGGTACTAACGTTTGTCGGACTGGTGACGGTTCTTGTTTTTCCTTTCATGGTGAATCTTTTCTAACTATTCCTTTTTTTTTTTTAGTAAGACAATCAATGGTATGATGATTCAGAATTTTTTTTCACGAAGGTATGATTTTAGTTGCCTGTGCACTTCGTCCTTTCCAGATGCAGAATTGTTGTTGTGGTGGCATATGTCCCTTCATATACGAAATGTTTAGATACACGAACTTTTGATACTGCGTATTGCGTGATGCCACGTCAGGGATTCCTTTTTCTGAAGTAAATTCATCATGTCAGTTACAAAAAACAAAACACAAACAAAACAAACAAAAACAAAAAAACAACACACCCCCCCCAAAAAAAAAAACAACACACACACACACACACACACAACACACACAACACACACACCACACACACACACACACAACCACACACACACACAACACACACACACACACACACACACACACACACACACCACAACAGTTAATCATATTCTGCCCCACACACCAGCTCTCGAATTCTATATCTATCTTTTCCATTTCTTTAAATTTCTTTGATCACCGATTCAAGGAAAACCCTGCAGGAATCAATCTGCATGTGTTGCTTTTGAGATAAAATAATAATAATAATTACAATATTTATATAGCGCAAAATCTTGATAAAATCAAATCTAAGCGCTGAAACACACACACACGCACGCACGACACCACGCAGCACACACACGCACCCACGCACACAGCACCACACACCACGCACCCACCACACACACACACACACACACACACACACACACACGGCTATAAATGGGGAAAAAGAATAAAACAATGGAAAATTATAGAGAGCATATTATATACAATTATATATTGCAATGTGATTCTCCTCCGAGTGGAGACAGGCTGCAGAGGGGATTGAGTGAGGTCAGGATTTTATGCAGAGGAGAAAAGGTGAGTTTTGAGAGCGGACTTGAAGGAGACAAAAGTAGGTTGCTGACGGACTGAGAGAGGAAGTTTGTTCCAGGAGAGCGGACCAGAAACAGAGAAGCTCGTGGACCATAGGTATTGAGCTTAGTGCGTGGAAAGCGAAAAGTCAGAGGATCGGAGGCAGAGCGGAGGGTACGTGAGGGAACATAGATCTCAAGTAGGCTTGACAGGTAATCGGGGGCTGCGTTATTGAGGCTTTTGTAGCACATGGTGTCTAGTTTGTACTGTATGCGCTTTGATACAGGGAGCCAGTGAAGTTGTGCCAGTAGAGGAGATATGTGGTCAGCTTTTTTCTTTTTGAGTACAAGGCGTACAGCATTGTTTTGAATGCGCTGTAGGATGTGAGTGGTGGAGGCAGGAAGACCGGACAGGAGTGAATTGCAATAGTCAATGCGAGACATTATGAAGGAGAGAACGAGTTTTGCAGTTGTTTCCAGAGAGATACTTCCTGATCAGGCTTATACGATGGAGGTGATAGTAGCAAGATCTGGCAGTTTGAGAAACAAAGTTGTTCATGGAGAGGGTAGAGTCAATGCAGACACCAAGGTTTTTAGCTGAATCAGAAATTGGGACTGATGTGTTACATAATGGGAGAGAAAGAGGAGGCAGCTGAGAAAGTTTCTGACGGGTGCCAATGAGGATAGCTTCTGTCTTGTCATCATTTAGCTGAAGTTTGTTGTATGTCATCCAATTTTTGATGTCCGAGTAACACTCAGTGGTGCGAGTCAGGAGACGCTGTATATTGTCAGGTGAGTCACTGTCTTGAAGTTGGGTGTCATCAGCATAGAAGTGGTGTTTTATGGAGTGGGAGTTGATGATGGTGGACAGGGGGGAGGTGTAAAGAGTGAAAAGAACAGGGCCAAGGACAGATCCTTGTGGAACACCACAGGTCAGGTATGAAGGTTGAGAGTAAGTGCCATTGATGAGAACAGTTTGTTTTCTGTTTGATAGATAAGAAATGAACCAGGAGAGAGCAATGTCAGAGATGCCAAAAGTATGATGAAGTCTAGAAAGGAAAATACCATGATCAATGGTATCAAAGGCTGCAGACAGATCAAGGAGTGTGAGGAGAGAGACTTTGCCAGTATCAGTTGCAAGGAGGAGATTGTTGAGAATGTGTAGCAAGGCAGTTTCTGTGCTATGGCACTGGCGGTAGGCTGACTGGAAAGGATTGAGGAGATTGTTGGCAGACAGGTGAGAGTTCAGTTGGTTGAGGACAATTTTTTCAAGCAGTTTTGACAAGAAAGAGAGATTAGAGATAGGCCGGTAATTTTTCAGTTCATTTGGGTCTAAATTGTATTTGATGATGTTTACGTTTGTCGAATTGGTGATGGTTCTTGTTTTTCCTTTCATAATGAATCTTCTTCTAACTATTCCTTTTTTTTTTTTTTGGAGTTAGATAATCGACGGTCTGATGACTAAGATTTTTTTTTACGAAGGTATGATTTTAATTGCTTGAGCACTTCTTCCTTTCCAAGATGCAGAATTCTTGTTACGGTGGCATTTCTGCAATATGTTCGTCGGCACATTCATTTCCCTTGACATGAGCATGTTCAGGACAGTAATTCCACATGAACTTTAGTAGACTGATACTGAGTATTGCGTGGTTCCAGTCTGGGGTTCCCACACCATGTTCCTCTTTCTAAAGTAGGTTTATCGAGTCAGTCAAGATGATGGCTTGACTCTTTAATTTCATCGTTTAGAGAAGCTAACGATTTTTGAACATGCACGGCTATATCGCTTTTCATTGTTAGGCTGGATGTTGTGATATCATATGCAGCATTTTCTTCAGGCATTGTGTTTGTCTCTGGTTGACAGTGAAATTTCAACGAGATTCATTACAGGTGAACGAGCTATCTGTATGTATAACATCCTTGGGGCTGCAGCTTGATGAATAATTTGATTTCTGCATCAGCTTTATCTTCTGGACATTTGCCTCGCGATGCATTCCTATTGTTTTTGTCTTTCTTTTCTTTTCTTTGTGTGTGTGTGTGGTGGTCTTTGATTTAATGTCTATTCACTAAAGTGATTTTAGACAACAACAACAACAACAACAACAACAACAAAAAAACTTGCAAAAGGTTAATCTTCAGGAAAAAGAAATGAACCAGAAAAACAAGATAAGAAAGAAAAATTCACAAATGACGTTATCATAATTAACGATTGAAACAGTAAAATTAGCTAACCATAACACTGAACATGAGAAGTAACGGCACGTTAAAGATATTTCGCTATCGGACTTTTTGACAGGCTAACAAAAAATTCATATGTTAAGGATGGTGAGGCAAATATGTCAGAAACTGTCTTCGTTGATAGCGTAGGTATATGTCGTTTTACCCGAACGCATGAAAGAATATGATTATATATTATCTTCTTTCCACACAGGCACACTACATTCCTGGTGTATTTTGTTTTGAATGCATCAAGTTTCCACCTATACATAAGGGATTGTATACTTCTGCTGGCAGGGAACCGCTTAGGTGTTTTGCTAATGTGTGTGTGTGTGTGTGTTGGTGGTGGGTGGGGGGAAGGATTGATTTCTGTAGGCCTTTGAAACGTTAAGATACCCCCCCTTTTTTGTTGTTTTTGTTTTGTTTTGTTTGTTGGTTGGTTGGTTAGGTCTGGCTTGATTTGGTTGTGTGTGTGTGTGTGTGTGTGTGTGTGTGTGTGTTTGTCCCTTTGAGTTCTGTCAGCTAGCAAAGTGCTGAGTTGATTTTTCTGCCTGTCCCATTCACGCTTGAGTGAGTTGAACATCTCGTGAAGTGGATTTTCATAGTCTTTCATTGCTCTGAAATATACTTCTACTTGTTCTATTTTATTATTCCTTGACTGCGCTGGAGAAAGATCCAGCAGGTACCGCATGGCCTTCGTGTGGATGTCTTCAGTACTTCCCAGCATTATATAATAATAATAATAATAATTACAATATTTATATAGCGCAAAAATCTTGATAAAATCAAATCTAAGCGCTGAAGCAGACACACACCACGCACGCGCACGCACGCACACACACGCACACACACACACACACACACACGCATGGCTATAAATGGGGAGAAAGAATAAAAACAATAAAAGCATAAAAGCAAGAATAAAAGCAATGGAAAATTATAGAGAGCATAGCATATACAATTATATATTATAACCATGTGATTCCCCTCCGAGGGAGACAGGCTGCAGAGGGGGGAGGGGGGGTTGAGTGAGGTTAGGATTTTATGCAGAGGAGAAAAGGTGAGGTTTTGAGAGCGGATTGAAGGAGACAAAAGTAGGTTGCTGACGGACTGAGAGAGGAAGTTTGTTCCAGGAGAGTGGACCAGAAACAGAGAAGGCTCGTGGACCATGGTATTGAGCTTAGTGCGTGGAAAGCGAAAAGTCAGAGGATCGGAGGCAGAGCGGAGGGTACGTGAGGGAACATAGATCTCAAGTAGGCTTGACAGGTAATCGGGGGCTGCGTTATTGAGGCTTTTGTAGCACATGGTGTCTAGTTTGTATTGTATGCGCTTTGATACAGGGAGCCAGTGAAGTTGTGCCAGGAGAGGAGATATGTGGTCAGCTTTTTTCTTTTTGAGTACAAGGCGTACAGCTATTGTTTTGAATGCGCTTGTAGGATGTGAATGGTGGAGGCAGGAAGACCAGACAGGAGTGAATTGCAATAGTCAATGCGAGACATTATGAAGGAGAGAACGAGTTTTGCAGTTGTTTCGACAGAGAGATACTTCCTGATCAGCTTATACGATAGAGATGATAGTAGCAAGATCTGGCAGTTTGAGAAACAAAGTTGTTCATGGAGAGGGTAGAGTCAATGCAGACACCAAGGTTTTTAGCTGAATCAGAAATTGGGACTGATGTGTTACATAATGGGAGAGAAAGAGGAGGCAGCTGAGAAAGTTTCTGACGGTGCCAATGAGGATAGCTTCTGTCTTGTCGTCATTTAGCTGAAGTTTATTGTGTGTCATCCAGTTCTTAATGTCCGAGTAACACTCAGTAGTGTGACAATTATTCTCATTGCATCATTCTGTATTGTTTTGTTTCAAAACGTTGGTCAATGACAATGTTGTGAGACGAAGCCCATAGTTTAATTACGCTCAGTATTACAGCTTGGTATAGTTGGAAGAAGAGGGCGTTATTCAATGCCTTTAGTTGCCATTGCTTTAAGAATGAATAGACCCTTTTTACACTTGAGTGTAGCTGTTTTGAACAACATGTTTACTGAATGTCAGCATTCTGTCAAAACTGATTCCAAAGTAGAGTAGGTTGTTCATTCGATATTGCGGGTAATACCAGGAGAAACTGGCGCTGACAGTGGTTTTACTGTTAGATTTTAACACAGTCTTGCCTGTTATATCAAAATAACAAGAGGAACTTTGATTTCAAATCATTTGAAATCTATGGATGAGTTTCCAGTATAAAAAACAAACGTTTGTTTGTCTTTTTATCTGTCTATTGCCCACCACCCAGCAGAAGAAGTAAGCTCACAGAACAGAATGTTTATGGATGAGTTTCCTCCTTTGCTTGCTTCATATTTTACAGGTTTTTTGTTTGTTGTTTTTTTTTGTCCTTGGTAATGTTAACCTTTATTTTGACTCTTTTTATGGCATACATGTTCCTATTCTAAAGAATCTGATAGTTACAAACTAAACCAGCTTATGGATGTACTTACCCATCATCGTGGCCATACTCTTGATTGGCTCACTATCTGTTACCAATTGTCAGACTGTCATCACTGACCTTTCAGTGACTAACAAGCCTGATCATGTCGGACCATTTAGTAATATCATTTTCCCTGCGCACTGATAAACCAGGAAAAGCGGGCTAAAAAGTCAAATCACATAACATGAGAACTTTACAGATCACCACTTTCAAGGCTGATCTTGTCTCAGTCCTTACAGCTGCATGATCAGAAGTTTGTGGACCAGGACAACCTCGGCTCAGCAATCAACTTGACATCCATGCTTTTGAAGTTATACGTAGCATCACAGATCACACCCTAACACTATCAATATCCCTTGGAATCATACAAGCCAAACAAAACCGGCATAAAGCTGAGCGATGCTGGTGCAAAACTCGCTTGACCATCCATAGACAATAACGCCCAAGACAGAAACTTGATCAATATCATGATTTTTTTTTCAGGCTAAAAAGCAATGTATAGAAGACAAACTCACAAAACTCAAATTCTTCAAAGGAGTTTTTCCAGTTGAGTGGCTGGATGATAGGTTCAACGACTAAAATTGTCCTACCAAACACAAATCCACCAAAATATTTTCTTGACAAAGCGACTTCTGAGAAAAAAAACACATAAGAAGAAATTTTAGCTTCCAACTCTGAATTCTTCAGTGTCTGCAACTTTTACTGGCATTCCATTTAGAAGATTTCAACTAATCAATCCAGATCAAGTGATAAAAGTTGTCCTTGTACTGCCTGAAATCTGATCTCAACACTGCATCTCTTCTTTTTCACAGTTAAGAAGAAATGTCTCTAGTTGTCATTAAAATTATGAATGTTTCTTTGAACACAGATGTTGTGTCACAGAGCTTTAAAGATGTCCTAGTCAATCTCCTGCTGAAAAAGTCCTAACTAGATCCTGATGATCTAAAAAAAAAAATTGTTGGCCTGTTTCCAATCTTCCATTTTCATCAAAGGTCCTTGAGCGTGTCGTCTCTCACAGCAGATAGGTCACCTAAAAGCCAATTACCTCCTTGAATCTTTTCAGTCGGTCTATAGTAAAGCCCAGAAATTGTTTTGTTGAAAATTGTTAATGATCTTCTACAGGCTTTCAATGATGGAAAAATGTCCATTCAATCAGTAGGCCTACAAGATTTTTAAGCACCGTGGCATCATGTTCTGAAGATTGTCATCCGTTCTTCACTGATTCAAGTCATACCTTTCTTGTCGAACTCAGTCTGCTGTCACCCGTGACATCAGGTCAGCTCCATCTTTGCTGAACCATGGTGTTCCACAGGGTTCTATTCTGGGCCCTGTCCTCTTCAGTATATATCAACAACCACTTCAGTCAAATACTAAACAATGAGGAGCACTTTACCATTTCTTTGCTGATGACTTAACACGTTACAGCACTCTGCATTCCTGAACGACATCTCACTTTTAGTTTTAGAGAAATTAACAACACCATTGAGAACATGGCTGCCTGGATGAAAGCAAACACACTGAAAATGAAGAGAGAGAGAGAGAGAGAGAGAGAGAGAGAGAGAGAGAGAGAGAGAGAGAGAGAGAGAGAGAGAGAGAGAGAGAGACAGACAGAGAAGGGAGAGGAGACAGACAGAGAAAGAGAGAGAGAACTCAATTTTCACAGGGACAAAATGAAACCCGAAAAAAGTAACTTCAAAGATCATGGTTATCTAAGACTGTACTTTAACCTTCAACAATCTGCAAGGAATTTTGGAGTTCAGTTTTCGATTTGATAGCATGACTGACAATGCAGGCTGTTTATGGACAGGGTGCGGGAGTCAAAAGGTTAAGGAGGACGGCAGAGCATGAGGAATTTGCGGAGAAGTCCTTGAGTCCAAACGGAGTATAGGGAACCTTTTTCTGGTAGGATTTCAGTGGAACCTCCTAAAGCAGTCTACTAGAGAAGAGGGATGATCAAGGAACAAGGAGAAGACAGCATCACGAACATCAAACAACCAAAGAAGCCCACCAGAGAAGAGGAAAGACCATGGGACAAAGAAAAAGACACCATCATACACAGCAATATCAAAGGGGAGAGAGAGAGAAAGAGAGAGAGAATGCATGCATTACCTCTGTCCATCTAATATCATCATTTTAGAATTACATATAAGATAAATAGCAAGATTCCCTGCACTCTCCCACAAACTTTGAGGTAAAAAACTCTGACCCCCCCCCCCCCCCCCCAAAAAAAAAAAAAAAAAGGATTTCTGTGGAATTGAGTTTCCATGGTACAAATGTTGGATTTTCTGTAGTCAATGACTGGAGATCTGCATTAAATAACAGAGCAAACCAAGAGAGCTAGGCTTGTGTCTGTCCAATTTAATTAAAAAAAAAAAGTGCATGTTGCTGAATTTCCTTTACCCGGATTGTTAACTGGCGAAGCAATTACTATTATGACAATTGCAACTGTTGCGGATGTCCCAAAATCATGAAATAAAAGCTGTGAAATAAAGTGAGTTATGAGTCTATTGTTCTGCTAATTTCAATGTTGACAAGATGTGATGATTACTTGCTTTCTGTCAATAAATAGCTAGATATTGAAACTTTTGGGGGTGAAACATCTCGTCGTTATTCCTTTTGACTCCCGCACTCTGTTAACCAGCATCCTGCATTGTCAACCATACTAACAAAGCAAACACTTAACCTTTTGACTCCTCACCCTATCCACCAGCTTCCTGCAGGAAGCTGATGGATAGGGTGAGGAAGTCAAAGGGTTAAGTTGTTTGCTGATGGCGGATAGGGTGCAGGGGTCAAAGGATTATTTAGCAAAGATTTGTCACCAAAGTCTACGTTTTTGTCAGATGGCTGGCCTTGTTTTCACTTCTGGCACGTTTGTGTGACATTCTCTGAGACTGATAATGTAATTATCAGTAAATATCCCACCTGAAAATAGCAAGCAACTATTTTGGAAGTAGAATTATTGAAGGAATATTTCTAGCATAAGTGGGATTAGTGACAATGCACCTTTTTTATTCCTTGGTAGACAAGGTGGTCATATTTTTTTTCTGTGATCAATCATTTTTATGCTGGCAAATATCCGTAGCACCAAGCCTTCATCTATGCAGCTGATGGTGCAAGACAGAGTCAAAATTCACAAGAAACACCTGAGGGTGCTGGATGGACTGGATGGGACCTAGAGCACCAACGCCTCACCACTCTCCGGACAATACCTCCCAAGCTACCGACATCACACAACAGCTATTTTATCAAGCAAAGGGGGCTGTTCATGTGCTGCATGTCCCATTCGGACCCAGTCATCAGTTACCTTGTTTACAAACTGAATGACAAGGTGGGACAGTTACCTTGTTTACAAACCGAATGGCAAGGTGGGGAGATGACAAACCCTGGGACATAGCCACACAACGTGCACCAACTAGGTCCAGCCCAAGCTACTGGACCGATAGAGAATGGAAGAGCCTCTTGCCTTATTCTGGGCCTTCATCTCTGTTGGGCAGCCCACCCAGCCACCAGCTCACATAGCTGCCGGCTCTTTTCCCTTAACAGTAGTCTCAACAGGTAGCAGTTGGAAGCTTACAATGTTGCTTTATTACAACCACACTGGGTGGTCAAACGACTGCAAACGTGGCCAAGCATGATGTTAATAATAATAATAATTACAATATTTATATAGCGCAAAATCTTGATAAAATCAAATCTAAGCGCTGAAACAGACACACACACACGCACGCACTCACGCACACGGCTATAAATGGGGAGAAAGAATGAAAGCAATGGAAAATTATAGAGCATATTATATACAATTATTTATTGCAATGTGATTCCCTTCCGAGTGGAGACAGGCTGCAGAGGGGATTGAGTGAGGTCAGGATTTTATGCAGAGGAGAAAAGGTGAGTTTTGAGAGCGGACTTGAAGGAGACAAAAGTAGGTTGCTGACGGACTGAGAGAGGAAGTTTGTTCCAGGAGAACGGACCAGAAACAGAGAAGGCTCGTGGACCATAGGTATTGAGCTTAGTGCGTGGAAAGCGAAAAGTCAAAGGATCGGAGGCAGAGCGGAGGGTATGTGAGGGAACATAGATCTCAAGTAGGCTCGACAGGTAATCGGGGGCTGCGTTATTGAGGCTTTTGTAGCACATGGTGTCTAGTTTGTACTGTATGCGCTTTGATACAGGGAGCCAGTGAAGTTGTGCCAGGAGAGGAGATATGTGGTCAGCTTTTTTCTTTTTGAGTACAAGGCGTGCAGCATTGTTTTGAATGTGCTGTAGGATGTGAGTGGTGGAGGCAGGAAGACCGGACAGGAGTGAATTGCAATAGTCAATGCGAGACATTATGAAGGAGAGAACGAGTTTTGCAGTTGTTTCCAGAGAGATACTTCCTGATCAGGCTTATACGATGGAGGTGATAGTAGCAAGATCTGGCAGTTTGAGAAACAAAGTTGTTCATGGAGAGGGTAGAGTCAATGCAGACACCAAGGTTTTTAGCTGAATCAGAAATTGGGACTGATGTGTTACATAATGGGAGAGAAAGAGGAGGCAGCTGAGAAAGTTTCTGACGGGTGCCAATGAGGATAGCTTCTGTCTTGTCATCATTTTGCTGAAGTTTGTTGTATGTCATCCAATTTTTAATGTCCGAGTAACACTCAGTGGTGCGAGTCAGGAGACGCTGTATATTGTCAGGTGAGTCACTGTCTTGAAGTTGGGTGTCATCAGCATAGAAGTGGTGTTTTATAGAGTGGGAGTTGATGATGGTGGACAGGGGGGAGGTGTAAAGAGTGAAAAGAACAGGGCCAAGGACAGATCCTTGTGGAACACCATAGGTCAGGTATGCAGGTTGAGAGTAAGTGCCATTAATGAGAACAGTTTGTTTTCTGTTTGATAGATATGAAGTGAACCAGGAAAGAGCAATGTCAGAGATGCCAAAAGTATGATGAAGTCTAGAAAGGAAAATACCATGATGAATGGTATCAAAGGCTGCAGACAGATCAAGGAGTGTGAGGAGAGAGACTTTGCCAGTATCAGTTGCAAGGAGGAGATTGTTGAGAATGTGTAGCAAGGCAGTTTCAGTGCTATGGCACTGGCGGTAGGCTGACTGGAAAGGATTGAGGAGATTGTTGGCAGACAGGTGAGAGTTCAGTTGGTTGAGGACAACTTTTTCAAGCAGTTTTGACAAGAAAGAGAGATTAGAGATAGGCCGGTAATTTTTCAGTTCATTTGGATCTAAATTGTATTTCTTGAGGAGAGGGTGAACAATAGCAGACTTGAAAGAATCTGGGACAGTTCCAGTATGGAGACAAAGTGCATGGCCGGTCCCCTTTGCTTGATGAAATGGCTGTTGTGTGGCTCAGGAGTTGAGGTAACTGTCCGAAGAGTGGTGAGACACTGATGCTCTGGGTCCAATCCAGCACACACGTGTTTCTTGTTAACTGAAGAAATCACATAGATTTGTACAAAATATTTTCTTATTATTTCCCACATCCACGCTACACAGAGTACACACATCCCACTCTGAAGAGGCGTTATAATTATACTCTGTACACTTTTATTATCAAACACCAATAATTTTCTGCTCACATTCAAAACAAAATTGGATGGAATACAGTTCTTACTGCAGTGGGTGTTAAGAGACATCTGGACAAGACATAAATGTGAACAAACTGAACGGTCATATCAGTAATACTAAGGTTACACAGCAAGAGTTAAGATCCCTTCTCCTGCCCCCTAAAAGACTTGAATCAAAACATGAGGCACTATTTTAAGGAACAAATAATGAGCTGTTACTTTCATGTATAAAACTTAAACTGACCTGAACGAATAACATATTTACCAATGTACAATATACATCAAAGTTAAGTTTTATCTATATTCGCTATTCCAAATACGCACAAAATCTATGCGTTATTTTTAAAGTAACAAATCATCTATCTTTAAAATCATGCAGCTCTGAAATCCACATATACTAAAGAGATATTCACCGGACATACGCGTGTTAAAATCATGTCTCTTTTCCTTGTTAAGCCCATACACAATGAAACCATATAAAAAACACTGCAGTTTACGCAACTCTCAGTAGAAATGTAAAGAACAACACTAACAAAAAAGCACCCCCTCCACACAAAAAAACCCCAAAGTAACACCAGAAAAAAACAAAAAAATACCACTGCCACCCTATCAACTCAAAGAACTGACACCTCATGTACAACTAAAACTGAGATAGCACATGATGCAAAGAACTGTGTTAATAAAAACAAACAGCAGATCATTACATCTCCAGAGCAACAAAATCAACTTCATCCATAACAAGAAGCAAGTCATTTCATATAAAGTGAAAATAATTATTTTCTTGCTGGTCAAATCACACACACATACATCAAACAAACTGTCAACTCGCTCAAGCCCATTCATTCACCATTTTCATACACATGCCAATCAAATATTGTGAATTTTTCAACTGGAATCATGCCTGTGCTAAAGTCACTGGTTTGTTTATACATTTCTGTTGTCTCAGCGCGAACCCTTAATAACTATCACTGTCTTAGTAAAAAAGCCGGCATCATGTCAGAGGAAACAGGTCTCAACAGTGCAGTAAACATCTAACTGAATGGCTGGAACGGCGTTAATGATGATCCAGGTCCAAGCGCTGGTACAACACTACCTCTGTGAGAGTAAAGCAACATTCCCATCAATGAATTCTATCAGTGTTAGGCTCACAGAATGATGATCTCTTTTCACAAACAGGACTCAGGTTACAAGACAATCCTCTAACTGAATGGTTGGAACGGCGTTAATGACGGTCCAGGTCCAAGCGCTGGTACAACACTACCTCTGTGAGGGTAAAGCAACATTCACATCAATGATTCTATCAGTTTTGAGCTCACAGAATGAAAACAGGACTCAGGTTACAAGACAGTCCTCTGCTCAAAATAAGTCTTGCAATCTTCTGCTAAAAATAGTCTCACAATCTTCTGCTCAAACTTAGTCTTCCGGTGACACGCAGTACTGTCTATGCATAAAGATCCTCTCGGTCAGCACCGATCTGCAGGGAGTCCTCAGTGTTGGAGAAGATCTGGAAATGTGTGGGACGATGTACCTCATGATAGAACTCTTTAGGGTTGGACAAGACCAGTTCGTATCTCATGCTGGGGTCATGGCGCACGCCTGTAACAAAGAGGGGAATCAAAGTTACAAAACTATCCACAAGTTTAGGGTCTTAATGTGTACAACAATGGTATTACTTGACCATAAGGAGCAAGACCCATGACCAATATGTTTTCATTTCTGAGGTGGAAGGATTGACTGATTTGGTTCAGTTTTTACGTCGACACCCACCTCAAGTGATACGGCTGACGGGGATAACCATCCCAGGGAAGTGGGGGAAGGGGGGCTTATCTATTCCCATAGTGACACCACCAGAACAACAATGATATTAAGATGGGACAGTCAGAAGGCCAGGTGGATGGATGTATTGCTGCAGGTGCTATTTCTGTTGCACACAAGATAAAATAGATTCCTACAGGTGTATAGAGCATTGTGCTATTTCTGTTGCACACAACATAAAACAGATTCCTACAGGCGTATACAGCATCTTTACATCATGCTCAGATAAAAACTACTTCCTAAATACTAAACACTCTACATGTACTTCCAATCCATTTTATGAGGAACATCTGTCTCTTGTTCCATCTTAATATTACTATAATCTGTTTCCGTCACTTTGTAATCTCCTGTCATTCTAAGCGCAGGAAATAGCATTCCCAAACCTTGCATGCATATGTGTGTGTTGAATGACAGGGAAATAAAAGCAAACCCAGGAAAAAGCCCTGTAAAATCAAAACAAACAAAAAAACAAAAAGCCTGAATAGAAACAAACAGCCTCCCCACACACACACATTCTGTCTCAAAATCCCCACCTCACAAAAACAAGTACAACAACAACGACAACAACAACCCCAAACTCTCACATACACACATAAAAACAAAAACATGCACACCATACTCCATAATTCATTCCATTAAAAAAATGATAACAGTTTATCAACATATTATTACCACCGCTACGAAAACACCACCACAATCACACAAAGTATTCACTGACCCATGAAGTTGTAGTTCCAGGAACCCTGGTTGGGCACCATGAAGAATCCCAGGAACCTGTCCGACAGCAACATCTGCACACGCTCATAGTGAGAGGGCAGGTAACCCTTGGGGTTGTTGCCGGTGTCCTTGTTCTGGCGGCCCCACTCGTACCCACTAGGGGTCAGCTTGTAGGCTGTGAGGGAGCAGGAACCTGGCGTGAAGCTGCACAGAGATGAAATAAAGGTCACTGTGAGGGACTTCTGAATTTTGAGCTTTAAACCTAAAGCCTCGCCATATGTGGTGCTCTTATTCAAGTCACCAAAATTTATCAGTAACGTCCACGTTAACAAGCACTAGCTGTCATATTAATCACTAACTCCTGATCTTTAAATTCTCTGATCTCGGCTGTCTTTTGAGTCTAAATAATGTCTGCATATTCCATGTATTTTAGATTTTTTGGTTCTGAAGTTTGTGAATAAATATATCTATTTAAGTATGCAGATACGTGCGTGTTCACTGTCTTCAGGAGCTGGCTCAAGCACACTCAGGTACAGTGAGTGCTGAAGGCTGAAACAGAGCCCACTACTTTTGGTTTCTACTGTGCATTAGCCACTAAAATCAGGCTGAGAAAGGGTGACCTACCAGCACTTAGACGCATTCAGTCTCAAATGGCACACTGCATGAAGCTAAATTATGAAGTCTGAAACTACTGTTTTCATGTTGATGTCTTGGGGAGAAGTAGAGAAAAAGACAGAACCTTTTACCACAGGTGCCTCTGAGGGAATATGCCCAGTACCACAAACCTAAAAAACGACACAGCACTTTTCTGTAGCATCTTTCTAATGTTTTTATAGTACTTTCATCACTGACACATGGGCCATTTCCTTCTTTGCTCTCCTTTAAGACATTTGCACACATGCACTTCCCCAAACACTCCACACATGCACGCACACATATATGCACATGCACACACATATGCACGTGCGCGCGCACACACACACAGACCTGCAAGTGATGACCACGGTTTTCTCGCCATCCCAGGTGGGGTTGTCGGCCATGACACGGGCATGGGTACTGATGTCTTGAGGAGACAGCTGAGGCAACTCGTTGGGCTGTGTGTGGATCCAGCCCAAAGGCTCCATTTCCTACAACACACAATTCCACACATATAATGATGAATTATGCCATAATCAGTATGAAGACCGTTTCATAAACTTTCTGTAAGAATACAGATGAATACATCTCTCCCCTGCAAGATCTATTTGTGCTAATGCTAACCAGCAGACCTTGCGGGTAGAAATTTTTTTTTTCCGTTATAATCATTCAACACTTGTGTTGCAACTGATCATTTTTTGATTTATAAAAAAGCAAACAAAACCCAATAATAAACAAAACAAAACAAAAATAAAAAAAGCAAATGCACACATTTACAATGTGTATGTTCATGGCCCTTACTTAAGGCAAAAGAGGGAGGGAGGGAGAAGAGAGAAACTCTGTCTGTGTGTGTGTGTGTGTGTGTGTGTGTGTGTGTGTGTGTGTGTGCGTGCGTGTGTGTGTGCGTGTGCATGCATGTGCATGTGTATGTGCGTGCGCGCGCACCATGCCTGCATGCATGAGCGTGTATGCTATTTGAGTGGCAGAGATATTAAGACAGGGTTCAGGTACACAATTTTTGAATTTATATAAATGACGGCAAAATACTTGATCCATACCTTGAGATACTCATGGTCAGGTAAGATGTTGGGCAGATGTACTGTTTGGTGTGTTCCCCACTGTGGCGGCATCACAATGCAGCGAATCTCCTTCACCTGGGGGTTGTCAGGGGGGCTAACTCCATACAGGTAGCCAGATATCTGGAAAACGAAATGAATCATGTCACTTGACCATGGTCACAAAATGTATTCAATGTCACAAAGTGTAGAAGTTCTCAAGACACTGAGGAAAACCCCCCCAAAAAACACAACAAACTTACCAACATAAAAATTCATCAAAACCACAGCAATGATTCAAATTTGGTTAAATTTTATCAGCACACAGCTCAGAAAGCCTGAAATAATTTCATATTTCCAGAAGTAGCTGTGTCATGTTCAATCACATTTACATTACATGACTTGCTACAATCTGAAATCCACCCGCAAACAGTTGAGAATCAGAAATACCGGCTGGCACTGAGCCAAACATGCAAACCAAAATCCATCTGCAAACAATAGAGAATTAGAAATACCAGCAATCCGAGATCCACCCACAAACAGTACAGAATTAGAAACAACACCTGGCACTGAGCCAAACCTGCAATCCAAAATCCATCTGCAAACAGTAGAGAATTATAAATACCAGCTGGCACTGAGCCAAACCTGTAATCCGAAATCCATCCACAAACAGTAGAGAATTAGAAATACCACCTGGCATTGAGCCAAATCTGCAATCCAAAATCCATCCAGAAACAGCAGAGAATTAGAAATACCAGCTGGCACTAAGCCAAACCTGCAATCCGAAATCCATCCGCAAACAGTAGAGAATTAGAAGTACCAGCTGGCACTGAGCCAAACCTGCAATCTGAAATCCATCCGCAAACAGTAGAGAATTAGAAATACCAGCTGGCATTGAGCCAAACCTGCAATCCGAAATCCATCCGCAAACAGTAGAGAATTAGACACCACCTGGCATTGAGCCAAACCTGCAATCCAAAATCCATCCAGAAACAGCAGAGAATTAGAAATACCAGCTGGCACTAAGCCAAACCTGCAATCTGAAATCCACCCGCAAACAATAGAGAATTAGAAATACCAAATGGCAGATTTTGTTCAATGGCAGATTTTGTTCCAAGGCAAATACACATCGACAGTGATAAAGACAATTCCATCTCTTGATGGAAATAATAACGTTTTTTTCATATCTGTCAAAGTACCACCACCCAACCCTAAAACTTTAACACTCTCCCCCCCTTCTGCCAAATAATGAAAGTGGAAAAAGAAGTAACCACTTAACACCATTATCGAAGACCTACCTGTGCACGCAGGTCAGAAATGATGATGAACTTCTTCAGCACGTTCTTGGGCAGGATGTACGTGTAGCCCGTCTCCTTGATATCATCCGACGACACGTAAATGTGGTTGGTACGCAAGTGCAAGTTCGTGGCCGAAATGGCTCGCACACGCCACTCCGTCTTGGACGAGAAGGTCTGTGTCTCATAGTTGCTGGTGGTGGAGGTGATGATCTCGTCTCCATGTTTGTTGACGGTGATGGTAGTTGTGGCCGTCAGCTGAGACTGCTCCTTGGTCTGCTTCTCGATTTCTGCGATCTGCTGGCGCTGTGCTGATGGGGCAGAGATCTCCATTCCCAGGATGATGTCACGAATCTCAGACTGTGTCAGGGAGGCCACGTTCACACTGTAATATGACAAATCATCAATGAAATATTTTTTTGTCACAACAGAATTTTTCTGCATAAATTTCAGGATGATCTCTACAGGAAAAACATATTGTGACAGAATGGTGCCACCCTTCTTTCTCTCATGTATGTATATTTCTGTTACCTATGGTAGTCGATTTTTTCCAGAGAATTTTGCCTGGGATGACAATTTTGTTGTTGGGGGATCTTTCATGTGTTTAATGTTAAGAGTATGCTGCACACAGAACCTTGGTATATCTGTTTCATCTAAAAGACTAGCACCCAGAACACTGCTTAAGATGTAAAGGTGCGGGAAGGGGGGGAGATAAATCTATGACCGGGAAGTGAACCCTGGGTTCTTGCTTTTTATGTACGTGTTTCATTTACTGGGCCACATACGAGGGTTGTTCAATTTAAGATGTCACCACCCCCTTAAAAAACGTACCTCTCATCTCAGCAACTTGAAACTTTTACATCCCCTCGAAGTATTCTCCGTTGGCTAGGATGCAAAGTTCAAGCCTCCTACGCCAATTCTCAAGCGCCCTCTGATAGTCGGTTTTAGGCAGACCAGACAACTCTGATCTTACGGCTTTGGCGAGGTCTTGTACCCGGTCAAACTTACGCCCAGCGAGCTTTTCCTTCAGAACAGGGAACAGCCAGAAGTCGCATGGGGCCAAGTCGGGGCTGTAGGGTGGGTGGTCCAAAACTTGGATCCCTTGCTCGCTCAGGAAGGTTGTGGTGACCTTCGCCTTATGGGCACTGGCATTGTCATGCAGAAGAAGGGTCCTCTGGGTGCCGACGGTTGGGCGCTGCTCATGGATTTTTCCTACAACTTTGGGGAGCACAACTTGGGTATAGTAGGAGGCAGTGATTGTTGATTTCTCAGGCAAAATGTCAATTGCCACAAGGCCTTGCGTGTTGAAAAAAATAGAAAACAGTCGCTTGCGACTCTGGAATCCTGGGCGAAGAACTACTGGTCGGTCTCCGTCAGGGCCAACCCACATGCGGTTGCAGCGTTTGTTGGGGATGCCGTAGAATGTGAGCCAACTCTCATCTCCCGTCACTAAGTCACACAGTCGTTTTGGCCCGTTGGGCTCAAACTCATCGAGCAGTTTGCGTGAACATGCCACCCGCTGCTGCTTCTGATCATCACTTAAGAGATGTGGCACCCATCTTGCAGCCAGTTTTCTCATGTGAAGGTCTTTGTGCAGAATGTTGTTAATGGTGCCAATTGAAAGCTCACATGCCTCGCTTAATTCCCGCACAGTCGAATGTGGATCCTCCTCTATCAGTCTTTTCACATATGCAATGTTTTGTTCGTTCCGAGCTGGTAAAGCTCGCTCTGCACGATTACCCCAATCAGATGGCACTCTACCTGCTCCTAATTGTTTGACCCACCTGCAAACTGTGCGGTAAGACACACAATCCGTTCCGTAAACAGCTTGCAAATCTGCGTGTATCTTCCTACAATCGTCACCAAGTTGTAGCCTTGTGAAAGTGTAGAAACGAAATTGCTCATTGGTGACGTCCATTTTTTTCAGGCTCAGCTATTTGAAACACATTTGTAATTACGTCATACTCCGAGTTGCGTCATGATGTCAACTTTATTTTCTGCATGCTAATCAGGTAAACTTTAAAGTTGTGTTTGGTATAAACATTTTTCTGTGCGTTGCTTCGTTTTCAAACGGCAAGCCTAGTGTCATCTTAAATTGAACAACCCTCGTACTCCATGTTTCGCTTAAACATTCAAATGAAAAACAAACATATGAAAACAAACATTCAAATGAGGGTTAATGGGTGGAACAATCAGGTCTCATATCTATAGGCTGACCTGACGAGTATCATTCACTCTGCATCAAATTTGAATGACTCAAAATTGCAAGAGAAATATATTTTTATCATTAATTTCCAACCTCAGCACACCTGACCTGCTTACTACTGCAACCAAGGGGATACCCATCTCTTCTGCAG
Organism: Monoplex corrugatus; assembly: GCA_030674185.1. NCBI lineage: Eukaryota > Metazoa > Mollusca > Gastropoda > Littorinimorpha > Ranellidae > Monoplex > Monoplex corrugatus. Next base: position 32,522,643 of record JAPXFY010000025.1, on the reverse strand, counting down.
CATCCTATCAGTCCATCCAACAACCACACTAACTCCTTTTTTCCTTCCTTGAATACCGGTTATGGGATTAGATGATATGTCTCATTTCACCACAGAACGTTACAAGTAGTACCAGAAGACAATCCCAAACACATGCTATGGTAATAAACTCGCATGCTATGGTAAATAACTTGCATACAACTTACGTGTTATAGTAAATAACTCCCATACAACTCGCATGCTATGGTAAATAACTCACATGCAACTCGCATGCTATGGTAAATAACTCACATGCTATGGTAAATAACTCACATGCTATGAAAAATAGCTCACATGCTATGGTAAATAACTCACATACAACTCACATGCTATGAAAAATAGCTCGGTTTACATACAACTCATTTGTTATGGTAAACTAACCGGACCAGAAAAAAAAAAACCAACAGAATCCACCACTTACTTGTTCTTCTTGCCATAGTCGGCCAGGATGAGGTCTTTGAGCTGCACTTCAATCTTCATCCACTCCTCATCAGTCAGTGTGGGCCAGATGTGGTGGGCCTCTGTCACAGTTGTCTTGTCTGGCTTCAGCAAGATCTTGGTCTTGTCATTGTTCACGTGAAGTGCTCTCAGGATCAGGATGAGACGAGAGAATGCCTGGAGAGAGAGAAAAAAAAATGAGTAAAGGACATATATACTGTTCCTGTATCATGCTATTTTCCAAACTCTTTTGACTCATTGTGCATTACAGATGACCAGACTTTTCAGTGGAGCATGGAAAACTCAAGCTGTTAGACGAACTGATCATACTCCACAAGATTGTTGTACAGTCTGCATCTTTGGTGGGCATGCATGCTGGGTGTTTTCATGTTTCTGTAAGCCAGCCACTGACATGACTTACAAAATCATTAGTGTGCATATTTCATATCTCCATGAACTGGGCATAGGCACTAGCAGGTCTCCACAAATGTTGATCGGGAAGATCAGATAAAATCTCAACCTTTAGAAGTGGGTTAAGCAGATCAAATCCATGATCTTCTGACTGGAAGCCCAAGTTTGCCAATCTGACTACCATGTCCATCCAACAAACATGACCTAAACCCTTTGACTCACTCACACATACACCCTGTCCACCTACTGCAAAAACTTAACCCTTTGACTCCCTCACCCTATCCACCAGCTTCATGCAGGGAAAAGTCAAAGGTATGTTTCTGCTTTGCTAGCATGGCTGACAACTCAGGATGCTAGTGGACAGGTAGGGTGAGTCAATGGGCTAATAATGGTAAAAAAACAACAACCCCAGTATGCAAAAAAACCCAAACAAACCAAAACAACAACAACACAAATACACAGTAAAGACAGCATGTCACTGCCCCACCAATTTTACCATTACAGGCACACATCACTATCAATAGAGCATCTGGGTAGGTTCCAACCAAATACAGAAGGATTGTGTTGCCATTCTGCATTAGCTAGATAGAGTAAAGTGCACATGATAAAAGAACCTGTACAATGTACTTGATACGTATATCTGTAACCACTTATTTCCGTGTCAGTGTTGGTAAAATGACACAGGCACGACCATATCACCCTTTTTGCATTCACAACACCAAGAACCTTTCATGCTTAGGTATATTTTTCTTGAGGCCTGGTTGATACCAAGATTGAACACTTGCTTTCCAGTCTGACTGAGCTCGTTTGCATGAGTGTGAATCTCACTTGAAAAAAAACTCTTTATATGTGTGGCTTTCTGTCTAACCAGCTTAAATGGGTACATTTTAAAAAAAGTACAGAAGATCAAGCAGTGTAGGACACAAGGTGAACATCATTCTTTCAAAGCAGGCCCCAATAAAAATTGAATATCACACCTTACTCTCCTACGACCTTAGAGTCAAGGGAAAACTCCCTTTTTCTTTTTTTCTTTTTGTTTATTGTTATTTTTAAAGCCCAGCTGACTGCGTAGAGCCATTTCAGGGCTATACACTTATATGTATAAAAAAAAAAAAAAAAAAAAAAAAAAAAAAAAAATTAAGTACACATATCTAATGCAGCTGCGTTGACCATTCCGTCCAATTTATTGCACAGGGGATTTAAAAAACAACCTGAATACAAATACAAGCATACATAGGGACACCAAAACATACATAAAAACAGGCATAAATTACCTAAAATTGCTTCCGCATATCTCACCTCCTTAGAGCCAAAAATGTACTTATTACATGTACCCAATTATCAATCCAAAGAAAAAGTAGGTAAGACGCTATCGAACAATGGACCAGCAAAGGCAGTAAATGATAGGTCAAAATGACAGAAAGCAAAGGAACAAGGCAGAAACAAAATGAGTGACAGAAAAAGAGGAAATTTCTAGCACGGAACAATTTCCTAGAATCTGCTACACATTGCAACTGCGAGATATTTAGATTATCAGGCAAGAAATCTTTGGGCTTCATGTAACTTTGTGAAATGAAAAACTGCAGTACTGACGTGTGAAGAGATGTCATTCAGCCAATCATCATACAGGTTGAAACAGCACCATCTGGGGCTCTGTGGCCTTCAGAATCAGGTCACCAAACTTTTCCACCTGAAACACAAGAAACACAAGCAAAGTTATTCGCTGTTTTGCAATTTGGTGTGTGTGTGTGTGTGTGTGTGTGTGTGTGTGTGTGTGTGTGTGTGTGTGTGTGTGTGTGTGTGTGTGTGTGTGTGTGTGTGTGTGTGTGTGTGTGTGGTGTGCGTGTGGTGTGTGTGTGGGAAGCATTGTGGGTGTGTATTGTGGTGTGTTGTGGTGTGTGTGTTGTGCTGTGTGCTGTGGTGCTTGGTGGAGTGCTTGTGTGTGTGTGTGCGTGTGTGTGTTGCTTGTGTGTGTGTGTGTGTCGTTCGTTTTTGATTAGTCTTTCACTATGTGATATTAGTTGGTGTGTGTGTGTGTGTGTGTGTTGTGTGTTGTGTTGTGTGCTAGCGTGTGTGTTTGTGTGTTAGCGCGCGTGTGTGTGTGTGTAAGTGTGTGTGTGTATGCAAGTATGTTTGCACTGTACATGCATGCGTGAGTGTGTTTCTTTTCTGCTGCACCATCTTTAGTAGTAAGACATGAGATACATGAAGATGGCAATCAACAGTTCTACTCAGACTAAAAGTGTACAGGCCTACTATACTGCAACATACTCTGTTCTCTCATATGAAACAGCTGTTCTGGACAGAACCATTTCAAAAATAAACATAGCAATGCCACCATTACTCACCTTGAGACAAGCCTGGAAAGGAAGCTGCAGTTCACTGCCCTTGATAACAATGTTGGGGAAATCGAGAGATGCACCTCGAGGGGATCCAGCATGCCTTTGCGCGTGACGATGATCTGCTTTGGCTGTTCTTCCACTGGCAGGGATCGGATCAAAGCAGCCACTTCTTCTGCAGTCTTCCATTTTGCCAACTGGGTGAAAAGAAAACAAACAGTTCATGAGAATTTCGATTATGACAAATCTGCTTGCAGCACACTAGGCAAGAACAATTTATCGGGCTGATCTTGTTTTGGTGCAGCTGCATGTAGACATGCTATTTCTACAAAAACCTCTTTCTCTGTGTGCATGAGAGAGAGAGAGAGAGAGAGAGAGAGAGAGAGAGAGAGAGAGAGAGAGAACATGAAATTTATTGTATAAGGCAGAGAGAGAGAGAGAGAGAGAGAGAGAGAGAGAGAGAGAGAGAGAGAGAGAGAGAGAGAGAGAGAGAGAGAGAGAGAGAGGTTCAATGTGTACGCACGCATGTATGTTGCATCTGCATAAGTGCGTGCTGCATACAAGCACAAGTAATGTTAGAAATAGGTCATGCACATTCAGGTCTTTGGAAAGCGTTAATAATAATAATAATAAAAAAAAGCACAAAATGACTGTGTGGACATCCAACTGACCTGTCCTAGACGTTTCTGACCGGCCCACACAGAAGTGTGGATGATCTTCAGGAAGAGCTGTCCTGTGCGGGGATTGAAGATGAAGATGGCACCGTTGATGGGCTTGGTGGTCAAGTTACCCTCAAAAGTCTGCACACAATTTGGAAATCCACAATCAACAAAAAGAAAGGGAAAAATACAATACAGCAAGGAGGATACACCATTTCAAACAGTAAAGCAAGTACAATTAAACAGGGGATTTTATTTCAAATCCCTTTTTAGTATACTTACTATATCCTATAATGCATAAGATCAGCTATTTTAGGACACCATACTATAGTATATTGTGTCATATTAGCTGAGCTTATGCACTTGTAAGATATGGTCAAGTTATGCGCTATCAAAACTGATAAGAGCAAACAGGAATGTGAATTTCAATACTTAAAAAGAAATGAAGTATAATCAATGCTGAGAGGTATTCGATTCTCCTCTCTTTCCTCTAGTGTGTTCTTTCTCTTCGGTCTTTTACATAGATTTCTTTCCTTCTTTCCAATACACATAATCTAAACTTATCACTTACAAAACTTAGACCATTACTGTCACAGAAAGTACAGTCACATGTCTAAAACATTCTCTTCCACAAACACCTTTTCATAAACTAAAGAATCATATATACAGTTTTTCTCAGATATGCAAACACGAATAATCACAAATGATGAACACAAAAGCAAGGATTTCTACACGTAAAGAACCCACCTTGTGGATGGTGACTCTGTACACGTTGGTGTCATCCACAAACCAGATGATCTGATTGGAGAACAGCTCCCCGTAGTTCTGTGAGCTCAGGTAGGGCTCAGTGGGCTCGGAAGAGTAGAGCTGCAGTCCCTTGCGGATACGCTCACGCAACACGTACAGAGCGGGGTTGGCCTTCATGATCTTGGCCATGGACTGCTGGATCAAGGGCTTGGCTCCGGGAACCAGTTGCCATAGGCACTGAAATGGTACAAGTTATATAGCTGAAATAACAAAACACACTAAAAAGAGCAGAAACAGAAAACATGGGTAGTGAGAAGAAGGAACACAGAGAGAGAGAGAGAGAGAGAGAAGAGAGAGAGAGAGAGAGAGAGAGAGGAGAGAGAAGAGAGAGAGAGAGAGAGAGTGAGAGAGAGAGAGAGAGAGAGAGAGAGAGAGAGAGAGAGGCAAACAAAGAGAAACAGAATGATAAAGACACAAACAGAAAAAGAGATGGACAGACAGAAAGAGAGAGAGAGAGAGAGAGAGAGAGAGAGAGAGAGAGAGAGAGAGAGAGAGAGAGAGAGAGAGAGAAAAGAGAGAACAACTGCACATTTTCTTGCAGTGAACGAAATTGATCACACAATGAAAAGATTATTCCTGCTCTCAATCAAAACTTCTTCCTCAGAGTACTCCAACCATCAAACTAGTATTATTCAAGTCAACCCTGTTCGTGCCAATTACTGAAACACAAAGGTACAGGAAAACACAGGAGTGAAACGTCAGATCAGCGCCATGAATGCAGGTTGAGGGGAACAACGGAAGAACCTTGAACAGACCAGGCTATGATCATGGTTTTTATCTTTAACCCTCTTAGCTTCGTTACGACCGTAGCCGACAGTTCCGCCCGCACTGCCTAGCGCTTCGTTACGGCCGTATCTGACCATAAAAGTCGGCCACGAGCATGGGCTATTTTGATCACGCACTGATCACATGTTTCTGGCCCAGGGAGACTGACAATTGGTCAAACATTCTTGGTATCATCCAACGAGATGATCTTGGGAAAATTAGCACTACACACACATCCATTCACTTATGCTTGGGCGTGAAATGTGGTTGGGGTATTTTCATTCATGCCTCGTAGCGTGTGGAAAAATGGCGATGCCCTTTGTAGCAGACGGTTTTCAGGATACAGATAATTCTCCAGATTATTCAGAGGAGGAATTAACTATTACTGTTCATAAATTAGGAAAACACGAAGATGTAGCTGAGTCAGATATTGAGGTTTGTGAGGGGGAAGATGATGAAAACTGTGATTTATTAGAGCAGACCGACACAGAAGATAACGCGCCGCTGACCGCATTACAGCGAACGTGGCACCCATCTCTGGTTTCTGCTGACAGTAAAGAAATTTGATCTCTGGGACGGACCAACTTGTATACTGCCAGCTGATGCCAAAGCTTTAGATTATTTGTTTTTGTTTTTGTACAGACAATTAGTAAACTGTATTATGAACACTGAATGTAGTTTTGTAGTGGAAAGAAAAATGATGATAAAAACTACCTGAACAAACTGTGTAAATACCTGAGGAGCACCTGGTGACATTTGGTGACCACTGTGAGTACTATCACATGGAAATGCTGCTAGACACTTTTGCTAGGCCATGCTCTAATTCATTACTCATCTGTATGTGTTGTGGTCACGTATAGGTGTGCTTCTCTTGTTTTCATACATAAATTATGTCACTTATTTATTCATGTTTGGTGACATCTTTGGTGACAATGACACAACAAGCAGTGGTTAGAAAGACATACTCACTTGGATATGGAAGTAAAGCATGTTTACCGACACCTGACAAATTTCTAGCTTTATATCTGATCAGACATGCTCACAGTGTACTCATGAACAGAGTAACCGTATTTTGGGGGGAAAAGCTTCAGAAAATTCGAAATCTAGGGGCAGTTCAGCTCTCTAGAATGCAAATACAAGAGGGTTAATGGAAAGTTCTGCAGGGTAGGTGAATGAAAGAGTCGAATGATCACAGGTCGTTTGTGGTGGTGCTCAAAGACAGGGATTTTCCAACAGGAAGAAAAAGGCATTTGAAAGAGTTTCAAACTGAACTAGAACATGTGGATGAAAACATCGAGAATTACCATCTGCTGGCCAAAGTTGACAACAGAAAGAGAAAAAAGATAAAAGTGACCAAAATGGGTGAAGTCCCCCCAAAAGGGAGATCTCTTTAAAGAAACAGTGTGTGTGTGGGGTGGGGGGAGGGGGGAGGGGGAGGGAGAATGTGTGGTCAACACTCTTGATCAAAACGGAAAAACACAGCGAGATTGAGAGCTGGGAAATATGATCACGCACACAAAGAAAGACTGTGCGAGTGCAGAAGTACTGTCCTGTCACTTTGATTGAGACAAAGAGGATGATGGTCACTCAGGTTAGAACTGAGTACTGTGATAGGGGTGGGTGTGACAACGGCATCTGACAGTGGACGTCTTTTCACCAATTTCTCCACTGGGTAAAAATTTCTTCACCACTCGATTAAGTATGTTGCAGTTACCATGGCTTGACTTGAGCTTATACACTTTTTAAAGATATGGTTAAGTTATGTGGTATCAAATGTACTCTGCCTGCCTATTATGCCATTAAAACTGAAGGCAGAAACGAAGACTCCACTCCTGTCTATAACTATGAACAGTATCCCAGATGTGTCTAGAGGCCTTAATGACTCCTTCTATTGTTCAGTGCATTCTTTGACCATATTAAACTGATCTGTCAGATATATCAGTCACTGCCATTTTGCTCTTGAAGTCTAAGAACAAACATGATACCCCTACAATACTATCTTGTTTCAAAACCCCCTTCTCTCTTCATAATATTCCAGTGCAGGTATAGAACTGTAATTACTAGTAAGAAAAAAACACAATAATACAGTGTAGTTTTCCAACACAAAACTGAGGCGTTCATCCAGTTTTAACTGGTTATTATTTAAAACCCTGCCAATTGTGAAGAACCATATCAGGGCTATAACAATATCAAAGTGTACATAACATGTCACCAACTAAAAAAAACAAACAAAAAAAACCCCCCAAAACAAAAAACCAAAACAAAACAAACAAACAAAAACAAAAATGACCACCATTGAAAGACTACCTGTGGAGATTGTAGGCGAGGTCAATGGCGATGAGCACGCCTGTGGGGGACGGGTAGATACTCATGTTGTCTGTTGTGTAGTCCAGGAACTTGGCACGAGCGTAGCGCTCCACGTCGTGAGAGTCGTAGTCGCCCCATCTCAGCTGAACATCAATCCAGTACTTCTGCGTTGTTGCTCCATCCATTGTGTCCCTAAAGGATGGACAGACAGCAGTTGTGCCTTGAAAAAAAATCTGTTTAAATCAGGCATGAAACTAAAGCCACCTTCCCCACCACCAAGGACCCCCTTCCCCACCACCCAGAAGAGTCAGTATGATGAAAAAGGCATAAGCAACAATATTCTCCAACTTAACCGAACACACACACACTCACACATATACACAAAGAAAAACAGAAAAGAATTCATTTTACTGTACTGTATATTAGTTTAGAGATGTAATATGAAGTTTTCCCATGAAGTTCTCCTTTTAAGATGACTAAAAAAATTTGAGTAAAAAATTATGCGAGTGTGAGTGTGAGTGAGTATGCCTGCGTGTGTGTGTGTACCTGTGTGTGTGTGTGTGTGTGTGTGTGTGTGTGTGTGTGTGTGTGTGTGTGTGTGTGAGTGTGTGGTGCGGTGTGTGTGTGTGTGTATATATATATATATATATATAATTATATATATATATGTGTGTGTGTGTGTGTTGGGCTGGTGTGGTGTGTGCATGTGCGTGCACGTGCATACGTGAGTGTGTGTATACGCTGCATGTGCATGCATACATGGGTAAGAAAGACCTAAATTCTTAAGCCAATTAATTGTAAACTGCTTCAATTAAGCCAACCATCATCACCAAAATGTACCTACTTTGAGTCAGCCAACAGAGAGGCTCTGGACACGTTCCATTTGTACGCAGCAAAGAGCAACACATCTGCACAGGAACTGTTCATCTTGTAAGATTTGCGGGGATGGATGGTCTCTTTCTGCACCGTTTCAATCTCCAGAGCATCCAGCTCCTGATCAAACACCTGCAACAGAAATGAAACCTCTTTGAGACAATTCTGATAAAAAGCAACTGCATGGTGGAGAACAACAAAGAACAGAGATGGTGTTGGAGCCAGCTGCAACATGTCCGCTTGTTGTGATGTGAAAGGTTTCCTGAAGTAATGATGGGTAGGCAGCTTCTACTGGCGCACACATGCAAAGGGGAAACCGAGGGCTGGACCTGAGCAGGCTACTTATAGTTCCTGTAACTCTTATTAGTGTTAGCTGCCAAATCTGGCTGCGACAGGGTGACCTACTGGTACTTAACGCATGTTTTAAGTCCAAAATGGTGCAATGTATGAAACCATAAAAATGTTTCATAGTTCACCTGACATCTGGCATCATCATCATTAAGCTCGATTGTAGCTGCTGCAGCAGATATCACAACAATTCTCTTCCCGACCCCGACTTCTCTGTTTCATAATCAGTGCCATTCAAATTAGTCAGAAATGAAATGGCAGCCTCAAATGGCAGTCTCAAATGGTACTAAACAAAATAATCTGTAAAGGTACAATTTACGGTAGGAGTAGAATAGTAAATTGGTACAAAAACAAATAGTAAAATACTGATTCTAAAAACATACACCACAAATGAAACTGAAATTTTAAAGAAGAATTTACAAATGGCAAGCTCAACAATGGAAATTTACAGCTCATGAAAATTCAGTGATAACAGTTGAAACAACAAGAAATTTATTCATAAATGCCACCCCCCCTCAAAAAAAAAAAAAAAAAGTAGATCCTGATGAGAAAGAGCAGCATTGCTGGAACCTCAGTTTCATCAAATTTTTTAGGGTAGCTGTGTGTCGGCACAAGAAGTGTGATCCACACAACATAAATTACACACACAAACAGATACATACACACACATGTGCGCGCACACACAATTTCTGTCTTGTCAATATACCTGGCACAAGTCCATGACGACGCTCTCGTGGATCTTCTGCCACAAGTGAGCACGGAAGATCTGGATGAGGGAGATCTTGAGTGTGGGGATTTTGCCATGCATGAAGATTCCTGTCAAGTCAAGCTGCACTTGGAAACCGACGTACACCTACAAGACAAAAATCAAATAAAAAATGAAGGACAGCATACTAAGAAGTTAGGGCAGATCTGTTTTTAAAACAAAGAACGCTATATTGTGCATATCAAATCCAACTATCATTTCAACTGACTGCAGATTTTACCAGTCTCTCACCTCTTTACAAGCTTTGTTTAACACAAAGGATCACCAGTCTTTCACCTTTTAACAACCTTTGTTTAACACAAAGGATCACCAGTCTCTCACCTTCTAACAAGCTTTGTTTAACACAAAGGATCACCAGTCTCTCACCTTCTAACAAGCTTTGTTTAACACAAAGGATCACCAGTCTCTCACTTCTTAACAAGCTTTAACACAAAGGATCACCAGTCTTCTCTCACCTTCTAACAAGCTTTGTTTAACACAAAGGATCACCAGTCTTTCACCTTTTAACAAGCTTTGTTTAACACAAAGGATAAAACTTCCCACAGAAAACTTACTACTTTAACTTCATGCACAAATTTACATAAATGCATTTATGCCAGCTTTGAAATAAAACCACATAATCTGAACTCAATCAGCACCTGATTCCCTTTATTCTCAATTTAAGAATGATTCAATTTGAATCTGTTTATGAATCTATTAGCAAGGAATGTGAATCCATACAGCACAGAACAATTTTACAGAGATCTCTCTCACTTCCCCACCCCTTCCCAATAGAAAAAAACAGATGTACTTACGTTAGCTCTGTTGATGGTCGGGGACCACCAGAGGGTGAAACGACGGTTAGGGATCTGGTTCAAACCTGATCGCTGGGCGTTGGTCAGCTTCTTGTACTTCATGGACTCCTCAAAGCCACTGGCGCGCTCCCTAGGAAAGACAGACAAACGGAGGTCTCAAATTGCGAGCTTTTTTGGCTTTAGAGTGAACATCTGAGTGCACCTGTTCTTTTTTTCTGACAGCAACATATCCTTTGGTGCATGGTATCTTTGTTGCAGAATGCACGCTGCCACAGAATCTTGGCTTACTGTCTTGATCAAAAGACTAGCACCTAAACTACGACTGAAAGCCTGGTGAAAGGGGTGCGGGGAGAAAAAAAAATCCCTATCCAATTTGTGATTTGAACCCAAGTTTGTAGCATTCGTATGCAGGCGTTTTCACCATTAGGCCACACATTTCACTTGCAAAAAACCCCCAACAACAACGACTGAACATTGGAACTCACAATTCAAGATTAAATTTATGATTCTGCTGATGTTCCTACTTCTCTCTGATTCTATTTTAATGCACTTTTATTTGCAACCAATTCCATTTTTCTATAAATCTACTTTCTGCAATGCAGAACCTTATTTGGACAGCATCTGTTCCAGTAAATGAAATTATTTATTGTTACTATCATCATCATTCACATATCTTACTATCATCATCATTCACATATCTAAGATTTGATCATAACTAAATTCTGCATGAATTTCTTTTCTGAAGTGTTTTATTAAAATTTAGATCACTGTCAAAACAAGGGAATTAATACAAGTCCCCTTTTAATTAACACACTTAACCATATTTCATCAGAGCAAAATCAGGCAATGGGAAGAAATAGGGGCTCTTTCTTTAAGTGTTGGACATCAGAGTCAAGCTTCCGACTGCCAAATGAGATTTAGTAAATTTTGAGACCTGGTGAGATTCTCTGGCTCAGTTTTTCTTTACTGTTATTGTTGTTTAAAGCCCAGCTGACTGCGTAGAGCCATATCAGGGCTATAACCGTTTCAAAACACACAAAACTTCCAGAAAAAAAAAGAAGAAAAAATAAAGAAAATTAAGTACACATATCAATGCGTTCACGCACATAATCTAAGGACATGGCCCTGGCGTTGACCACTCTGTGGGGGAGGAGGTTGTGAGATGGAACTGAACTTGAGACATGATATTCTGAATCCACTGCTCTATCAAAGGATCAGCCAGCATGAGTAAACAATAAAGACGATTTTCTAAAAACACTGTTCAGATAGAAACAACTGCAATTTATGACCAATTCCCAACAACAAAATATTCACAAGCACATGTCTCACAGAAGAGACCTTCCCAAGTGGGGAAGTAGGTGCCTTTGAACAGGGTGTGTTCCAGAATGCCTTCCACCCCGCCCAGGGCCTGGATCATGTCTGTGCGGTAGTTGTTCAAGTTCCACAGCTTGCCGTCGTGACGCTGGTGTGTCCACCAGAAGGGGTTTTGCTTCAGTACCTGGAACCCACAGGCAACAGTGGTTAGAACCGGGTAAGCTCTGCAGCACCGAAATCAGTATGGCATTTGAACGTTGTGTCAGAGTGTGTGTTTATCTAGGTATGCCAACCATCATATGAACATTTTCTAGACATATAAATTCTCTCTGTTCATTTTACTTTAAGCAAACAGCTATAGAACTGTCACTTATTCACACCATTTTTACTTTAAGCAAACACTAGAGGAACTGTCACTTATTCACACCATCTTATACCATACACAACACAAAACTGAGAGAGAAAAACTCATGCATATATTATGGCCATTTCCTTACACTGCATCACTAGACATCTGGTGATTGTTTTCTGCTTTCTATCCTCAATTTTCATACAACACTTAACCCTTTGACTCCCACGCCCTGTCCACCAGCATCCTGCACCCTCAACCATGCAAGCAAAGCAAAGATTTAACCCTTTGACTCCATCATCCTATAGGGTGAGGGAGTCAAAGGGTTAAGCTTTATCAGTTGGTGGACAGGGATGCGGTAATCACAGGGTTAACAAAAATGTTTAACATCAAATGGGATCTGACTTTTGCAGCCCTCTCTCGCTGTCACCTTTCAGACAGTTATGTCAACGACCTCACCTGGTACTGTTTGAAGTCGGTGCGCACTCTCCAGCCCTTGTCATAGGCCAGTGTGTGTCGGTCTTTCTGGAACAAGGTGTTGATGCGGGGGATGCCCCGGTCCCAGCTGTCTTCCAGATCTTCCAGTGTCAGACGCCTATGAAACACCAGAAAACATCATCAGCTGAGTGTTTCTTACTAAGTTTGGAACAGTGTTATACTAAGTTTGGCACAGTGTTACTAAGTTTGGCACAGTTTCACTAAGTTTGGCACAGTTACTAAGTTTGACTAAGTTTGGCACAGTTTCACTAAGTTTGAACAGTGTTACTAAGTTTGGCAAAGTGTTCTTACTAAGTTACTATCAATTCATGTTATGGTCTAGATTTCTTGAGTTCTGATGTTTACTTCTTCAAAGATGGAACATTATCAGGAAAATTTTCATAAAACTTACTGCACCACCAGAATGGTGAAACAACAGTTTCTAGGAGCACATCCTATAGATTCAGCTCTATCTCAATCTCTTTTTTCCAATGTTCGTGATCCTAGTTTTTCGTTTTCATGGGTGCACATAATGTTATACAAGTCATTTGATAAACTGCTCAAGAACAAAACAACACACTGACTGACCAACATACGAACAAAGATGACAACCAATATTCAACGGCCAACCAACATATACACACAAAGATGATTTACAAGACACATAAACCAGTACTTACAAAAATCCATACCAACCAATCAGCCAATTCACACACACACACACACACACACACACACACACACACACACACACACAATTCACTAAAACACAACACAATGAGAGATTCCCTTGAGCTTGAGCGACTCAATCCTCTAGTCAATGACTGTTTTGTAGCACTTGGCCCTCTCTGACTCTTGAGGAAGTGGTACCCTCGTCCCACACCTCTCAGTCAATGGGGGATCAGCTGCCCATGGACAGGATGTCCAACCCTACCAGCTTGGGGTTTATAATTCCATGTACATGACTCAATCATGAATCATGACATAGAGATGTCCAATCGTCTGCTTTGACAGCTCAATCACAATATCTAGGACATTGGCCTACATGACAGCATTGCCAATCACTCCAATCTCTGAAATCGTGGTTCTATATTCTAAAATTGGTTCCTAATCATAATTCTATGAACATTGGTTCCTAATCTTTATTCTATGAACATGGTTCCTAATCACAATTCTATGAACATGGTTCTAATCATATTCTATGAACATTGTTCCTAATCACAATTCTATGAACACGTTTCTAATCACAGTTCTATGAACATGTTCCTAATCACATTCTATGAACATTGGTTCCTAATCAAAATTCTATGAACACTGTTCCTAATCACAATTCTATGAACACTGGTTTCTAATCACAGTTCTATGAACACTGAAGTTTCTAATCACAGTTCTATGACAGATTCCTAATCACAATTCTATGAACACTGGTTTCTAATCACAGTTCTATGAACACTGTTCCTAATCACAATTCTATGAACACCGGTTTCTAATCACAGTTCTATGACCACTGGTTCCTAATCAAATTCTATGAACACTGGTTCCAAATAACAATTCCAAATCATAATTCTATGAACATTGGTTCCCATTTCACTGTCTTCGTAGCAGTGACAACTGGTTAACTTTCAGCATCTATATCCTTGGCTTTTGACAAAATTTCATCAAGGAAGAGGAGTAAAGCTGGTAAGACCGAAATCCATAATCATGCTTATTGTTCAAGTGGTGGTTGACGTATTTATCCCATCGCCCTATTTTTTCATTTTTGTGTATGTGTTCTCTTCTTCGACATGAAATCCCCTGGCATTTGTTTCTTTTAATCTTTAATACATACAAGCCATTTCTATCCGAAGCTGAATCTGATGGTCTTTGCATGACAAGACGTCAGTGTCCTGAAGAAGGCTCTGTGACTAAAAGCTGGTTCAAAATCAAAAGCAAAGGCCACAAAAAGGCATCCAAGTTATCCCCAAGGTCGATGCAAAAGATCATCAAAAACTTAAAACTACAGATTCTGCTCACTTTCTTCCTCCCAGAATAATTCCTGTTCAATAAACTCCAAACAGATGTACGGATCACCCAGACAATGATCCCTATACTGGAAGCTATCATCTCTAAATAATAAACATCATTCAATAATTACTAAGTAACTTGTTCGATTGTAATAACTTACTATTATTTAATAATTACTAAGTAACTTGTTCAACTGTAATAATTTACTAAGTAACTAGTCAGACGGTACCAAAATCATCATTTAATTACACATACTAACCCTGAAAAATAGGAATATCACCTGAAAAAAAAGAAGAAAAAAATTCATGACTATGAATCACTGAAAGCAAATGTCAACATCCAATTCTAAAGGCAGGACACAAAGTGGACACTGTCCGCAAAAATGCATCCATTTACATACTTTTGGTGTGTAGAACACAACTGGGGGGAAACGGGAAGGCATTTTGGAGTTGAGGCCAATCTTGATACGGGTCTGGATCTTGTTCTCACACTTGACCAGCAGATCCAGGAGCTCCTGGGTGTTCACCACCGACTCACGGAAATAAGTCATCAGACCAATCAGTGCTGTGTTCCACTTGTTCACAATCTGCAACATCACATTACTTTCATGAAGGTCAGAAGTAATATTCACATGGAGACAATCAAAGGAAACACACACACACAAAAAACAAAAACACAAACCCCAACAAATAGAAGGCAAAGGTGAGGGAAAAAACCCAACAAAACCTCCCTCCTTGGAAAAAAAAAAAACAACCTGAAAGAAAGAACCTACAACTCCTCTTCCAATAACAGCAGCAATTTGCATCCAACACACCACCAAGGAAATTTTTGCATTATATATTCCTTTACCACTTCAGGCAAATGGTCACACACACACAACACACACATTCCACATCACGATCAGCCCACTGCCTCACACACATACACACACAAAACAATCAGTCCACTGCCTCAGCAAAATTGAAGGAAATCAATCCCAGACATAGTCAATACAGCACCACACCAACCACACAAAATCCATCCCACACTGACCTTGGTGAATGTGGTGGACCCTGAAGCCATGAGGATCTGACGCACACGGTTGTGGAAACGGTTCATGGACTCCTCATCCACACGCAGGAAACACTGAGCTGTTCGCTCCTTGGTCACCTGTTCACACACAAAGGGACATAAGGCGTGTGACATATTGGGTCAGTTTGGATACATGAAATCACATCATTCAGAGGGATGAAATAATACCTAAGAATGACAATGAACCAAAACTAATTTGATAGTTTCTTGCTTGATGCAATATAGTGTGGGTAGATAAAATCAAAAAGTTTTCGGAAGATGAAATAACAACAAGCAATGACAACCAACTGCAACAAGTTTGATCATTTCTTTCTTGATGTAGGATATCCGATCCAGTCTACACACATGCATGCACACACACACAAGCACGCACACACTCACGTACGCACACACACATACGCACACAAACACACAAAAATTTCTAGTTTAATAATTTCTTTCTCAATGTAGGATATCTAATCCAGTTTACACACACACACGCGCGCACACACATGTACACTCAAAGATTTCTAATTTAATCATTTCTTTCTTGATGCAGGATATCTAATCCAGTTTACACACACACACATACTCAAAAGATAAAATCAGCCTTGCCGGAGTCAACATGCCTAGAAAGACTGCCACATTCACAGGAGTGTGGCATTTGTTTGACAGGGATTCATCGCTGTTGCACAATTCCATATGTGCTCCTCCCAAATCTGACAGTAAATACGGAGCAGACTCATTCACCCTGCACAAAACCTTACGTGCTGGCAAGGTCCTGAAATGGGAGGGGGAAGACGAGATCTGTGAAACACTAAGCTGACACAAGCAGAATAACGGAAACAGTAAGATGGGCAGCCAACAAGCCAGTCTTTGATGCCGCAGGCCATTACTGAACTCAAGATATCAGACCTCAAGTCCACGGCTCCATAAAAATGTGGCAACGAAGACTGTTAAAAAACCCCAAAACAAGCACATTTCTTCTGGTGTGCACTGATGCTAAACAACACCTACCTCATTCTGCAAGTTCCACACACCATCCCTGTGGGTGAACTCCTCATGGGTGGTGCGACACTTGGGCAGAACACGGCATTCAAAGCCACACATGTTGAACAGCAGGTTGGGGTTGTCCTTGCTGTACACCGACACAAAGCTGCTCTCCCACTGGATGGTGGTCACCGAACGCGGCAGACGGTTCTGAATGTCCCAGAACACTGCACGGCCCCTGGTCAACAAGAAATGCAAAAAAACAGCAGTGTTAAGTATAATAACAACATTTCAAAATTGATGAACACACACAGACATAAACAGAAATGGAAAACCATCAAGAACACAACTCTAAACAAATAATAATGTTCTAGAATAGAAAACTACAGCATAAATGATCAGAACTTGAGAAAACAAGAATAATTGTAATGGTTGGAAAATAGGGTGGGTTTCATATTTTTGTAATGTAAGATGCCAAGGTGAATTAGTTATTGTACAGTTTGATAATGCTGGGGGGTGGTGTGGTGGTGGTAGTGGTGATCAGGGATAAATTCAGTGGAACAGTTGTTTCTAATGTATGTGATATAATTGTAATGCTTGTCTTTACTGCTTGAAATAATGGAGTCTGCCTTTTGTCTGTCAATGTGTTTCTATATATATATATATATATATATAAAAAAAGAATAATTATAATGAAAAATAACGAAAAAGCCTATGCACCATATTTCTGCTTCTGGCCAAAAACTGTGTGGGAACGACAAAATCACATGCGATCTTGTATAATCTAGAATTTTGATGGAATTCTGGAAGAAACTTGTCTGCTTTACAAAAAAAAGAATGCGACATCAACAGTAATATTCCACAGAGTTCAAGGTACAGTATTACAAATTCAGTACATTTTTTGAGTCTGGAGAACATTGGGGGAAACAAAAACACGCAACACAGATTCAATACGCTTAGCCGAGTTAGTTCATCATACATGGGAATTTTAACGTCCACACTTATTACATATGGATTAGTTAGTTTATCGTACAAGGGAATCTTCACTTTTACATTCATCAAGCAGAGACTTTTTTATTTTGAAAGAAACACAATTAAAACTGAAACTTATCATACACTGGCATTTTCACTTACAGGATTACATATAAAATTGTTCACTTTGAAATAAAAATAACTAAAAACCGATTACCCCAAAACAACACACATCAACCCATAACTACCAAAACAAAACAAAAAAGAAGAAAAACAAACAAAAAACTGAAACTGATTACCTCAAAATAACATAACATCAACCAACAACTAACGAAAAAAACAATATAACAACTGAAATTGATTACCTCAATATAACACACATCAACCAACAACCAACCAAAAAGGAAATAAAAATCAAACTGAAACTGATTTATCTCAAAATAACATCAACCAACAACTAACCAAAAAACAACCAACCATCCATATCACACACACAAACGAGAAGCTGCACAGGTCTCATTCACACTCACAAGTTGACGTCATGTTTCATGAGTCGCATGCGTGAATCCCTGGGCCAGCATTTCTTGTTGTTGTAGCCCACAATGTTCTCGTTGTTGGGGTCAGGATGTTCCGTCAGGTAACGCTGGATCAGGTCACGAGCCTCCTCTGCTGAGAACCTGCAGGTCACAAAGCAAACTGTCAACATCTATGTGGGGAAATGTGTGCATGAATACTAGCAATCCACTGAGACAGATAGAAGAAAAAAAGTTTGAAAGAAATTAAGGGGGAGGGAAGACTGCAGGGATAACAAGCAAAACAGAGACAGGGAGGAAGGGGATAGTAGAGAGTGGGAGAGAGAAGAGTGTGTGTGTGTGTGAGAGAGAGAGAGAGAGAGAGAGAGAGAGAGAGAGAGAGAGAGAGAGAGAGAGAGAGAGAGAGAGAGAGAGAGAGATTCTATCTGTTGAATTATCATATCATATCACATGCGGAATATAACTGAAGTACTGTTAACCAAATAGTATAACCAGGACCTCTATTCTGAATGCTGCCACACCTCCTAAATTTTGTTTACACCTGATAGGTGAGTCTGAGTAAGACCATGGAAAATCACCTTAACACTGAATCACTTGAACCAAAGACAGGAAATACACTATACGACACAATGCAGGATGTTCCTACATCAGAACCTGTTACCATGGTTATGTCTTTTATTTGCCAGTGATAATGCAAATGTTACCATTCTAATGCTGGTCATTCGTTAACTTAGTTACTTCAAAATATTAAAAAAAACAAACAAAAACAAAACAAACCAACCAACCACACTGACCTGAAGAAAATATGGATGCGGTCAATGTATCGAGAGTACAGGCGGATGGGGTGAGCTGTTTCTGTGATGACATCCTGAAGCAAAGAACAAGCAAGGCCAAAAATGAAGTTTACTATATCATCATGCGTTTGGCAGGATTTAATTAAACTAGTACCACAATTTCACTCAGATACATTTTGGTCATTCTGAGAAGCAAGCAAAACATACACAAGCAACCAATCCAATATGTGAAGTTTTTCAGCTTCAACCTTCTCAAGACAGCACTAATGTACTCAGAACATTTCACATGCACCAACACCACAGAAGTTGTGTGATGGAAACAGCCAAGCCAAATAGTATTGCTCAAGCTGGAGGGGCCGAGAAGGCCCAGAAGAAGGCAAGAGAGGGCTCTTCCATTCTCTCTTGGTCCAATAACTGGGCTGGACCTCACTGTGTATTGTGTGACTATATCCCTTAGTTTGTCACCTCCCCACCTTGTTGTTCAGTCTGTAAACATAGTAACTGATGACTGGGTCTCAATGGATCATACACTGCATGGACAGACCCCCCCTTAGCTTAGTGAAATGGCTACCATGTGGCATCGAGAGCTATGAAATGATTGTCTGGAGAGTGGCAAGGTACTGGTGCTCTGGGTCTCATAAAGCACCCTTGAGTGTTTCTTATTCATTGTTTTTCACACAACACAAACAGAAAAAAATGAAACACAAACAGAAAAAAGGAAAAATATTTATCAATTAAAGAAATGGGGTGGGGTGGGAAACGGGATAGGGCAAACACCAAGCAAACAACCCAGAACAAGAATATCTGTCACCTACAAAGCGAACTTCCAACAGGAAAATCACAGGTTTGATCTGTCTAGACACCTTTACCTGGTGGATAAAGGTAAGAGTTTTCCGTTCTCCCAGGTCAACATGTTTGCAGACCTGACAGTGCTAACTCGTGTGTATGAACATAAAAAATGTCAAACATACAGGTTAAAGACCCTGTAAGTCATGTCAGTGGCTGGCTTACAGAAACATTGGAGCATCCAGAAAGCATGTCCACCACCACCAAAGACGCAAACTGTGTAACAACAGTGTGGAATATGGTCATCTTGCCCGACAGCTAGAGTTTTCCATGCTCCACTAACAAACCTGATTTTAAGTAATGCAAAATGAGTCCAAACAAGTTAGGAGAACAGAGCTTAATAAAAATGATTTATGGTAATAATAAAACACACACTGCCAATGGCATTATACAAATCACTGCCACCAGCTTATATACAAAGCATTGCCAAAAACCCAGGTACAACACATGCACATACACTATCAACTACATATAAACCAATTCTGAAAATAACATACATAACATTGCTTAAGCACTATTAGCTACTTACGAAGCACTGATATAAACACACATACAAATACACACACACAAAGGAGGGAAAAGAAAAGATCAACATAATAAAAACTGCTAAATATACAAAAACATTGCAACAATTTACCCCTCATACACACACCTGGAAGGTCAAGAAGTCATTAGGCATCTGGGGTGGGCCTGACATCTCACTGGCCCGATGCAGACCCAGGACAAGAAGGTCAAGGACGAGACCGTAAAACTGCACGATGAAGGAGGCGAACTGCAGCCCTCGGATGATGCCGTACGAGTTGGTGTGGTTCATGTCCTGCCCAGACAAAAAGCTTGGTCAGACTATCTCTATATTGCAGAATCAATCAATAAGAGAAATGGACAAACCTACAAAACACCTAACCAGGCATAATTGCGAGATTTTGACCCGACATAATGCTAGTCATTATTTAAAACGAAGAATTAAGTTTTCTAGAGAAAACAGCTCATACATTAGCACTAACAGCAGTGTAAAATAATCTATTCCCAGCCCTAACCCAAGATCCCTAAGGATAACATTCCAGATTTAACAGACAGACACGTTTTCACGCTGGCTCAATACACAGGTATTGACAATTCCATTAGATGAGCTTATGCACATGTAAAATATGGTCAAGTTGTGTACTATTAATACACGGTCCCCCATCTAAGTACTAATCGGGCCGTACATTGCTTGACTTTGGTGATCGGATAAGAACTAGTGTTTTCAACATGGTATGGCCCTTGGTCTCACTTCAGTAACTTACATCTTTCATTACAGGTTAAGCAACAATCTTACGTCATTAAACCCTCCATGGCTGTAAGCACAGCTGCTCCATAGCTGCTAGCTGAGCTTATGCGCCTGTAAGACATGGTTAAATGATGTCCTATTGCACCTGTGAGATATAGTTAAGTGATGTGCTATTAAAACAATCTTTTCTTTACCTTGTAGTTGATGACGACGTTGTTCTTGGCAGTCATGTAATCAGCGATGTTGTGGTCAACAATCAGACGCAGCAGTCTGTTGAGCAACGTCAAGTCAATCTTCTCATACATCTTCTCAAAGGTGGACTCCATCATCACGTTGCACTCACCCTCTGCCGTGTCCCACACGTCTTGCAGGTTGTTGATGCCTGCACACACGGACACAAACATCAACACCTTTTTCAGATCCTTGGTCTGGCCACTGAATGACATAACAAGTGGAAGCATTGACACTTAAACCTTTCATTATCCTCTTTGAAAGAAGCTGGTGAATAGGGTGAGGGAACGTGACAAAATGGCAAGAGCACTGCTTGCCTGAAGAAGGCAACATAGTTTTGGAGGGTGAAATTACGGCACTGGCTGTGAAAATTACCCACACAGAATGAATGCACTAGTTGTGTGTGATTATACAGTACAGTGGATGAGAGTGAGAGAGAGAGAGAGAGAGAGAGAGAGAGAGAGAGAGAGAGAGAGGAGAGAGAGAGAGAGAGAGAGAGAGGGGAGAGAGAGAGAGTGTGTGTGTCTCTGTGTGCGTGTGATCTGTGTGCGAGTGTTTATGCGTGCGTGTAATTTCTGATGTACAAGACACCTAGATGTCTGCACATATTCAGAGAATACACTAACTCACTTAAAACCAACGCACATTACACACACATGAAAAAAAAAACAAAGACTAGGAAACTTTGCTAAGCAAAAATAAATAATCACATCACGTACCCGAGGAAAAAATTAAGATTTTTCAGTATGGAAACAAATACAAAGAAGCTGCATGCGAGCGCAGACAGCATGGTTTTAACGCGTCAAAGTACAGAGTCCAAGAGAGAGAGAGAGCCACCCACACAGTGAACGGGCAGCTGAATAGGGTTGACCACAGCAGTGACACCAGATGGTGGGAGTTTTTTCCCACTATTTTCTCAATGAAATGGTCAAATATTTAGCAGTTAGTATTGTCTTTTGCAACCACACTTCTAAGATATGGTCATGTATGTGTAATTAAATTTCAGTTTAGTCCCACAAGAAAAAAGGTTTTATTGTACTCACCCTGGCACCACTTGTAGGTAAGAAGGGGTGGGGGCTCCGAGTCAGAGGGTTTGATCCAGGGTGGGAACAGGCGTCGCTTGTCAGCCTCATACCACAGGTACTGGTCCAGGTAGGCGTCTGTGATCTTTTCCAGGGGCTCTACATCATACACTGGCACCAGGTGGCTGTACAGGTCCATGAACTCGATACCCACCTGTCAGAACAAGACACAGTAAACCAATCAGTATCTTTCATGCATGCTTACTAACAACGGCTGGTTGATAAAAAGTCTGTTAGATGTCTTGAAATATGACACTAAACAGAGGTACATTTGATACATGTTTGCTGTCCTGGTTGGACATGACCTGAGATAAGGCTCAGAGTGTCTGTGCAGGTCTACATGCAAAAAACTGGCCAAACATACTAAATCTACTGGTTGTAGTATGCTGCAGTTTGATATGATATAGTATGTGAAACAAAACTATGATGTGGTACAATATATGAAGCAAAATGGTATGCTCAGGTACTGAAACATGTCTTTTTCTATGTTTACGTGTACCAAAACATGTCTTGTTTAAAGTTTATGTATACTGAGACACAAGTCTTTTTCTACGTTTATGTGTACTGAAACGCATCTTTTCTAAGTTAATGTGTACTGAAACACAAGTCTTTCCCTAAGTTTACATGTACTGAAACAAAACGTGAACTGAGACACAAGTCTTTATAAGTTTATGTGCACTGAAACATCTTTTCTAAGTTCATGTGTACTGACACAAGTCTTTTTCTACATTAACATGTACCAAAACACATCTTTTTCTAATTTCATGTACTGAAATAGGTCTTTTTCTAAGTTTATGTGCACCAAAAAACAAGTGGTTTTCCTAAGTTTACACTTCTGTGGATTTTGTTCTGATGATATAAGACACTGCCTTTGCCTTCCACCTGTTAAAAAGTTGAATAATTTTTAACACTGACGTTCTATTCTATAAGAATTTTGTGGAGTCTTTCTGCAAGGTCTTGTGCATTTCTACATCAGCACAGCGAAAGACCCACCTCCTTGAAGGCTCGCTGTGTCAGCAGATGACGTTTGATTCTGGACAAGGCCTCGTGAGGATTGTCATAGGCCTGTTCGATCAGACCCAACTCCTCTCGCTGTGACTGGTTCAGACGACTTTTTACACTGCAACATAAATACACACACATTCCTGAAACGAGCTATGGCAACGTTTTCCTCTGCAACACACACACACATATTTCTGAAAGAAGCATGGGGCATTTGAAGCTCTTTCTTTTTACAAGTCGTGTCTATCTTTGTAAAAACCAATCTATTAAAAGTAGACATCCATGATGTATGTTTAGAAAACTGTACAAATTTATCACGAGTGAGAGCTGCTAAAATGGAAAAAAGTGGAAATGTTGGGGGGGGGGGGGGGGGGGGGTGGGCTGAGGCATGCTACTCCACAAAAGTCTTTTAAGGGATTAAAATCTGTGCAGTCTGATGCATTTTCAAACGTGAAATCAGATGTTCAGAGAGCTTTAAACAGCATTATCTTTACTACTGAATTTCTACACATGCGCACATAAAATCACAAATGATATTTATTATACTTACTCTACTTTGAAAAAAAAACCAAGCTGAATATTAATTTTCCAAGGAAAGGGCCTATGTAATCTGAGAATAACTGGTTCTTCCTGCCATTGAAATCTGCTGATCTGAGAACTCCCGCTCCTAATTTATGAAAGGAAAATGACTTTCCGTTTGTTTCCACAACCCATTCCATAAATGTACTATAAAGCCAACCAATCAAAAACAATGACCTCCATTACTCTACATTAAAAACAAACAAACAAACAAATACCACCACCACCACCAAGAGGCAACAGCAACAAAACACTAACCTTCCATTCCCCAAAATATTCATGCCAAGTTCTGATTATTGTGAGCATTTCATTTTTCAGCATAAATATTTACTGTAATTAAACTACCAACTACTTTCAATCACCACAGCCAAATCTGCCCAATAATTACAGTTTGCCCTCTCCCCACCCTCACTATACACATGCTTCAAATACACAATCTTCTCAGTAGACGAACAGGAACACGATCAACTAAGAATAACAAAAACCCACAGAACAAGAACCTGGGGTCCCAAGAGAAAAGTACTCACCTGTAAGCTTCCTTCAGCCTCTCCAGGGCCAGGATGAGGAGCTTGGTGTCGTGCTTGTAGGACAAGGGGGGGAAGGGGATGGGGGAGAAGCGACGACTCTCCAGCCAGTGCACCATGGTGGTGTAAATGGCCACTGCTTCCTCTGCTGTGATATAGGGCCCGTCCTGAAACATGACAGCAATGAGTCAGATGCTTACTCAGCATGTGGTTAAAACCAGCCAACACATACATAAACAGACCTGTAGTCAAAACCACTCAACCAACCAACAAATATATACAAAGGAAAAAAGAAAACCCTCAGATCATAAAACTTTCTAGAATCAAGAAGCAAGCTTTCACTTACTGTTTATCCTGGGAGAACACACTTTCCCTGGTAAGATAAGAACTTCTGCAATATTGTGTTCTTGCGGTCAGGTCACACAAGATGTGTGTGCATTTGTGGTCAGGTCCACACAAAACTGAACAGGCTTGAAGACTGACATGGGTCATCTCCGGGTCTACAGTGAGGTTTCCAGGACAGAGACCACAAGTAACACCCTCCAGAAAGATGACACTTTTTAACAATATACATCAGGCCTCAAGTGGCTTACTACAGAATTACAACTCAAACAGTTCGCACTGTGAACTTTTACACTAATTGTTATTGGAAATACTTTTACACTAATTTTCTTTGTTGTTATTGGAAATACTAACAGGATCATCATTTAAAACAAGCAATCACAACAACCGCTCACAGCACATTTATTGACTTAAAGAACAAAATCAAAGGAACGAATCAGGATTTGAAGAGCAGCAAGTACATAAATAATACATACAGGCAGCAGAACAAGTGAGTGAGTGATAGGAGAGAAAAAATAAACTGTTTCAACCCAACTGCTTTGGTGTAGTGGTCAGTACAATGGACTGCAGACTGGATGCTTGAGGGTTGAAATCCCTCAGGCAATCCATTCAAGCAACAATGTTTCAAAGAAAAAAAAAAGCCTGGGGTCCAGGGGTCTGCACAGGCCCCCTGGCAGTGTCCAGGGGCAGAGCCCCTGGTGGAGGTCTGGGGGCAACAGCCCCAGAAGCTGAAGCATTTTAGTCTAGTAAATGGAAATTTAACCCCCTCTGGTGAAAGATAAATCAAGTATTTTAATAAAGAAAAAAAAAAAGGGCACAAGCATTGTTAACAATGAACAAAACATGCAACTTTTCCTCACTCTCTTTTGCCTCACCTGACAAACGAAAATTTTCATTTGATGTCCTGAACCTGTCGTTGTGCTGCTTTCCTTTCAGGTGATCAACCAGTGCTCGTTTACCGCCGGACTTGTAACTGATTTCCAAGCAGCAAAGTTTGCAGTATCATGAGTATGCTTTACCGGCGATCTTCAGTTTCTCGAAGATACGAGTGAACTTATTGCCATCGTACATTCCTGCAGCCAGTGCCATTTCCAACGATTTTTGAGGCCTTCATCGATGTCAGCGATGGAAGCACTTAGTGGAACAAAGTCCCTACATATACTCATTTTTCAATGCGTCGATGGAACACAGAGAGTGACACTTGAGAGAGAGGATGCACAAATCTCGCGGACAGTTGCAAAAGTAAAACTGCGCATGCGCTTACCGCTTGTTTTGAATAGTTTCCGTGATCCCAATCCCGGTTCTCCATACTTTCAAGGAATTCCTCCCCTGCCCCCCCTTTCGCGGATATCCGCAAATTTGCGGACATTTGGATTGCCTGTCCCTACAAGTCTCTTCAAAAATCACTTGGGTTTTTTTGGTTCTAACCTTCTTCTACCCAGAGTTGAGTGCGCTATGGACTCATTGGGAAGACTGAGATTACACAGTCCAGTCTCATCCACTTCAAGGATGCATCATTGAGGGTGTTGCTGAAGTTTTCTGACCAACACCACAGTTGTCTGTGTTTCTATGGCCTCACTGATGCTAAGCTTATATCATGAGAGTACTCACAGAGTACTGCCTAGTCATGAAGTCTCAATCCTGGATGGAACTCCACAGCATCATGATTATCATTTGCATCGTCTTCATTGCAATGTAGAAAAAATTGTGCCAGCTTCTGTGGCCATTACAAAGGCGTAGAAAATGGGAAGGAGGGGAGGGACCAACCACCACCCCCCCACTATTTCAAGCCTACAAAAGGTCCATCCTACCTTCAGATAATTGTGCTGCCTCTCCTGCTCAGCCTTCAGGTAGAGACGCGTCAGACGACCCAGGTTCTTCTTACAGACAGTCTTGTCTACCGTGGCCCCTCGGCGGATTCGCTCACGGTTGTAGTGAGCTGTGTTAGTCCACCAGTCGGCCTTGGCTTTCACGTAACGAAGGATCATGTTTTCAATAGGTGTTGGCAAGCCTGGAACCTGATTTACAGAGAACAACAAGTTCAGATCTTTAAAAATGAAATATATCAAACTCAGAAAATAGATTACTGGGGAAACAAGTTAGTTAATGGACAAAGCTAAAGTGACTTGCATTAATACAAAAGGGGAAAAGTTCACATTAGGTAAGCATTTGGGGAGAAAATCAGTTTAAAATAATTGATAAAGAAAAAAAATAAGATCTGAAAAGACGCATTTCATCACGGATTCTACCTTTTTTTGTGGTCCAATTTCAATCTTGGCTGTATGTATACTTTGTTTTGCCCGCACCGTGCAGGTGGTACACTGCTACACAGTCTGCATATACAGCTCTGGTGGGCATGAATGATGGACGTTTTCATGTTTCCACAAACCACTGGACACTGACATGACTGTAAGATTTTTAAAGTGCATACTTGATGTCCTGTGTGTGTTTACAGGTGAAGACGGTTCAGGCACTAACTGGTCTGCGCGTAATGATGTTGACTTGTGAAATGGGGAAAAATTTCCATCCTTTACCCATCACAAAGAAAGTATGTAGCTTGTTTCATATCCTTTCAGTTGTTTGCAATACATTAATTTACTATCTCCACTTTAATCACTTATTCACAAACGGGCAGGCAATTAGAAGACCAATCAAACATTCAGATCACCATTATATGACAGACAAACATCCAAAATGCCAATCTTTTCCCCAAAGCAAGGGTTATGGTTACGATAAGTTTATACCTATAAATCACAATAGAGTTACATCAGTAGAAAGGAGGACCAGAAAACGCAAGACCTACCTTCCATGGGATGTTGGCCTTCCAGCACCTCCAGGCCTCTGAGAGGTGCTGCAGGATGGTACGAGCCTTGTTCTGCTTGATGCCCTCAGGCATCATGTCCAGGATGTCATGCATCACCTAGGCAACCACAAACATGTCAAACAAGGTAAGAAAACCATACACACAATCAATCATTACCTTAGGGGGCGATGTCAAGACAGATCACTACGGAGAAGCGACTGGACTGTGTCAATGCTCATCAACATTTTCATCTCATGTGACTGTGCTTTATTTCACTTGTGGAAAAAAAAAGTAGCAACAGATCTTTGAGCTGCATATGATATAACTAGCAGTCATGAGGTTACCACATTCAATAGATAGATTTTTAACTCATCGCATGCGGGTGTCTGCATATTCTAACCTCAAATGTAGTAAATTTTTAACTCACCCCATGCGGATATCTGCATATTCTAACTTTAAAAGTCGCACCTTTACAGTGATGTACCGCATTAAAATCTGCCATGCGTATATGCATGTCTATGATTAAAAAAAAAAAAAAAATAAGAGAGCGAGAAAAAAAGAGAAAAATCAAAGATACTTACAGCTGCTCGCAGCTCCAGATCAAAGTGACTCTCGACTCGCTGCTTGGTGACCGTTTTGGCCACACCCTTGGAGTGTCGGCCTTCGAACTGTCGTGACAGCAGGTTGCCAAGCCAACGTTCCAGCAGAGGGGTGATGCCTCGCATGAAGAACATCCACACTCGCCAGCCTGCAGCCCAGAACCCACAGCCTGGTCCTTTGCCCACAGGGCCCTGGTGTCACAAAACAGATTCATGTATCGCTTATCTGCTTTTCATTTCGATTTCACTCCGTCTTTCCTCCCTTTCTCACATCTGTGTGTGTGTGTGTGTGTGTGTGTGTGTGTGTGTGTGTGTGTGTGTGTGTGTGTGTGTGCGCGTGTGCGTGCGTTGTGTGTGTGCATGCGTGTGTGTGTGTGGGTGTGTGTGGGGTGTGTGTGTGTGTGTGTGTGTGTGTGTTGTGGGTGTGGGTGAGTGTGTGGGTGTGGGTGGGGGTGTGCATGAGTGTGTGTGTGTGTAATAATAATAATAAGAGATTTACATAGTGCAATATCCAAGAAGCTTCTAAGCACATTGCACTTTAAAGAAAATACATACAACGAAAACATATCCAATATCAGTGGTCTAAATATTCAAGAAAGAGTCCACAAAAGTCAAGACAGAGCAGCCTCGAGATGGTGTGGTCAAAATGTACAGCGTCCAACACCAAACATGGTGACGCCGACAGGTGATATACATAAAGATGTAAGTCAGGAATAAATCAAAGATACTAGCATGACTTTACAAAGAACATATAAAAAAGAATAGTATCTTACAGGCACAACATGAACAAATAATATCATATAACAAATGTGCATTAACCAACACACAGACACACAAAGACATACACGTAAGCAAACAGAAACTGTCTTACACAGGGCTCTAACAACATGCATGGAAGTAGTCTGTGCAGAAAAGTACACAGACGATACACTTTTTGACTCAAGAAGGTTGGCTCCTGGGTTGTCATCATTCAGTTTTAAGTTGGTATGTGCATTTTTCAGGTCTGTTTTCTTTTCTTTCTTAATTGTAAAACGATTTTCCTGCCCTGTCCCAACATATTCTGGGCTGTCTCAGTGGCGCAGATACCACACCGCTCATTCCGGCCCTCCAACATAAGTTAATTCAGTCACAAGTTCATTCTCTCAAAGCCCTTGAGCCAGGAAACCCTAGAGACAAGAGATGTCAAACCTCCCTAAGGCCACCCACCAAAGGAGACCCTGCACTGCTGCCAGGTCACCTGGGTGAAGTTCAATTGTGCCTGTTCTGATCCAACTTGCAACGGGCTCTACCTACTAAGTCCCCTAGTAATGACAGCAACTGCTCAGACACCGAGCCACTGTGACGTACCCCCAGTGAGGAAAGGGGAAAGGTGTTCTAGCTTTAATGTCAAGAATGACAGTAATTTTAACAAGTTTTATTATATGATGATCAAGAAACAGGCGGACAGCAATGACAGTGCTACAATCCTGAAGGGAGAAGGGGAGTAAGGAAAAGGATGGAGAGAGGAGGGGAGGGGGAGAAAGAGGCAGGTAAGACAAGACACACAAAACATAAACATGTTCATCACAAACAGGGGAAGGGGGGAAAGGTGGGGGAGGACAGAGAGAGGGTGGGGGGGAGGAAGGCGAGGGGGAAAGAGAGAGATGGGAGGGGGAGAGCAGAGGAGGAGAGGGGAGAGGAGGAAAGAGAAGAGAGAGGGAGAGGGGTGGGAGGAGATAAAAGAAGAAAGAGTGACGAGAGAGAGATGAGAAATAGAGAGAGACTGAGTAGAAGAGGAGAGAGGAGATGAGAGAGAAGAGTGAGAGAGATATGGAGACATAACTCAACACACAAAGTACTCACAGTGTTGAACCTGTAGTAGATGAGATGTTTGAGATCCTTACACATACGGATCTGCCTCATCAGCTTGTACTTGTATCTGTACATGCCTGTTAGCTGACCCACATGAGCGAAGATGTACTGCAGTCCATCTGACAGCTGTTGACATAAAAGAGAACTCTTCAGAAAAATGCTACAAAATGGAACACTTGCATCATGTACATAATGAAACTTTCACTTGCAAGATCCATATTCAAGGAACAGTCAAAACATTTCAGCTTGGTAGTGTGGCCTTCACTTTATGTGTGGGACAACCCCACACTTTAGGCTTCCTTCTCTCATGAGAACCTTGCAAGAAGGCTGACAGCTTGTGGCTGGCCCCCAAAACGGGTGCATTGTTAAAAAAAAGTTATATCTTTTAAGTGTTTGTATTTTCTGAAAAATTAAGTGAGCTTACAATTTTAAAAGGATCCCTCCCCACAAGAAAATAATGTTTGATAACAACATTCAAGAGATTTATAACATTTAATACCTCAAGAAAATAATGTTTAATAATACAATAGTTTTGTCTTTGTTATAACAACTCTGTACAAAATCCATAACTACTTTTGAACTGCCGGTACACTGTTGTGTGACACATTTATGTTAAAAAAAAAAAAAAAAAAAAAAAAAGACTGACAGAACTTTCTGAACAAAAGTTCAAGAATTCTTTGTTTTCTTTTCTTTGTTTTTCTTTGACTGCATAGTCTGGTTAAGTAACAAACACAAAGGATTGTTATAAATCTTGTGCAAATTCTAGGAAACAGAAAAAGGAGACCCTTGAGCAACGGTAAAACTTCCAAGTCACCTGGAAAGCATCGATGTTGCCAAGACGATATTGCACGTGGCTGTCCACGATGAGTTTGGTCAGGCGAAGGATCTCACGACACAAGTGGAAGGCGTTGCCAAAGCGAGACTTCTTACGCTCTTTGGTCGTCAGTGTCTGCAAACAATACACAACAGCTCTCTCAAAGTCGGTTCCTGGCATTTCCGATATATTAACAGACAATATACCACTGTGTGAAAGTTAAACCAAACCATTACAGTGTGAAAGTTAAACCAAACCATTACTTGCATCTCCTCAGTTGTCAACCATGCTCAAACAAACATGGAGGGCCATGATCACCAACGCCAAGTGGCAGGGCACTTGATGATGATGAAGGCTCTCCCTGACTCCCCACCCTCCAAAACAAATGAAGGTATGAGGGGGAAAGAAGAAACAACAACAACCACCACCACCACCCAAACAAACAAAAAATACAACGTTACATAAATGAAAAAAAAAAAAAATCAATCTTTACACAACAAAAAAGACCAGGACACTCAGAATCTTTAACACAACAACCCCCCCCCCCCCCCCCCCCCCCCCGAAACAACAAACAAAACCCAGGACACTCAGAAAATCAAAGAACCTCCTTAACAACGATCATTCTATTTCTAATCATCTCTTAATCTCCAACAGGGCACAAGTCTGCCCTTTGGTCTTCTCTTCATGTTTTCTCCAATTCATTTGAATTTCAAATTAACCTTTCCCCTCATTTGCATCATTTCTACAAACTGATTCTAATAAATGACCACATAACCACGAAACCAAATAGCTTGTTTATATGAAACAGTGACGCACTGTGCCATTAAACACAACGCACATGAGACAACAGCACAAAAAAAGGATTTGTCAGATACAATGGAATAATCAACATTTACTGGTGTTACATCCCACCCACCCCAACACAGAGAGAGAGAGAGAGAGAGAGAGAGAGAGAGAGAGGAGAGAGAGAGAGAGAGAGAGAGAGAGAGAGAGAGAGAGAGAGAGAGAGAGAGAACAATTCTGTTGTAGCTGTCACAGGCCACCCACCTTGACAGGTTTCAGGTTGAAGTTGTAGTCAAGATGCAGGTAGTTGAGGTTCTTGCGGTGGATGAGGAGGTTGAGCATGTTATAACCTTGGCGACACACCTGCAGCCCTACCTCCACCCAGTCCAGCTCTGTTGTCTGGAAAAACTTTGTGGCCTTGAATGACCGGAACAAGTACCTGAGGAATGGACAGAACTCACCTTCATCCTGAATCCATATTCATATCAGATGACATAAACTAGGAGAGAACGAAGAAAACTAACAATCTAAAACTTTGTCCATCAAATTGAGGCAAGTTTTCTCGTCTTCCTATTCATTTGTTTTGCTGATCTTAATTATCAAGCACAGGTACTGATCGGTAACTAATCACACAGCTGATAATGAGATTATGAACCTTGCCCTTTGATGAACACGTCAGAGCTTGAAACCACAGTCCAATATTTATACTTACTACAGAACATAAGCACAAACATGGAATCTATTTTTGCTTCCATTCTATAACAAAATGTTTGTGCATTACCTGTGTGCCTGTGTATCATACCTAAACATTTTACTAGTGTGTGTATTATCATCATCATCAGGTGCCTTGCCACATGGCATCGGCTATTATGGACTTCCATCTGTCTCTTATCTCTTGTTGCCTAAAGCATCTCTTCCACCCTCCTTGTCTTCAGTCACTCTGCAAGTCCGTCTAGTATCTTCTCCCTGGGTCTACCTGGTGCTGTCTTTCCCTCCAGCTTTCCCGTTGTGACCAGGTGTTCCAATTCCCCCTTCCTCATAAAATGGCCTATGAATGTTGCCTGCCTTTTCCTAATCTTCCTTATGAATGATCTACTTGTGTCTGCCTCCATCAAGACCGTCTCGTTTGTTTTCTTTGCTGTCCATGGAACTCTCAATATCCTTCTTAGAAACCACATCTCAGCTGCCTCAATCTTGTTCTGGCTTTGCTTGTTGACTGTCCACGCCTTGCAACCATACAACAGTATAGGTTCTATATAACATTCAAGAACTCTCTTCCTGATGTTAATTGACAGGCACTTATTAGTAAGAATGCTTCCCATCTTCTTGAATGTTGTTTTGGCTTGGCCAATTCTGCTGGCTATTTCTGATGTGCATCTGCCGTCTGGTGAAATGCGTATCATAACTAAACATTTCACTAGTGTGTCTGTGTATCATAACTAAACATTTTACTAACCTCTTTTTCCATGCCTTTAGTGGCAGGAGATTGACAGAACATGGGATCTATTTCTGCTTCCATTCTATAATAAAAGGTTTGTGCATCACCTGTGTGCCTGTGCAATATAACCAAACATTTCACTAGTATGCCTGTGTATTATAACTAAACATTTTACTAACCTCTTTTTCTGTGCCTTCGGTGGCCGGTGTTTGAGAGCGTTAAGGACGTAGTACTTGAGCAGCTTCTGGTAGGACACGCGCACTTTGACTGGCATTCCAGCTGGGCAGTGTTCCCTGTACCTGTCATGCACATAGTAACAAATGATTTGAAACCTTTCACTCAAAACCATAAATACAGCTGTAATTCAGGGGTCCTCACATAATCAATAGTCTAGCTGGTCACATGCTTACATCCACTTCCTTGTAAATGACGATGACTTTGCAGAGTTTGAAACAATTTCTAAGCAAGTTCTGGCCTTATTCTGATGCTTTTTTTCTTTTCATTTTGTAAAGCAACAATATCGGTTCTATATAACACTGAAGAGCATTAAATTCTGGGCGTTTTTTGTTTGTTTGTTGTTGTTGCGGTTACTGATTTTTTTGCCAAAATTGTAAAAAATATCCAGGAGCGAAAGGGTTAATATAACAATACAAAGACACCCAAAAGGGGACTACAGACCTGAATATACACAATAAGCATTACATTAAATTCAGAACAGTCCAAAAAGGCACTGAAACAACAGAAGACTACAGTCTTGCAACAAAATCACAGATTTGTTCAAAAAAAGATATCTTTTTGTACATCATACGAAGATTGTCCAAAACCTAGATAACAACCGATGGGAAAACATTCTGCAAACCAGTAACACCTGTTACCACTTCGTACTCTGTTAATACTCACAATTCATTTGAAAAAAACAAACTACAATACCTTTGCAATGCATTAAAACCACCAACTTGAAATTTAAAACCTACAATCACTTTACAATCTATAAACTCTACAATCCTTATGCAATCAATTTACACCTACAATTCCTTTGAAATCATTTTACAACTACAATCCCTTTGCAATCAGTGGAAACTCATTCGAAATGTTCCATACACATCTACGTGGAACACAACTTTTAAGTGTCAAAGTGGTGTCACTCACAGTGTCTCTTGTACAGAAATTAGTCAAAGGGAAGTAATCGTGTTTGTTGGAGGCATCTGAGATCGTTCTGTTGCAGTTCTTTCCCCTTTTGACCATTATTCTATCATTTCTTAGCATTTCCTTAATTCATTCCTACACACAAAAAAATCAGTTAATACCTACTATTCCTATGCAATCAGTTAACACCTGCCATCCCTATGCAATCAGTTAACACCCACCACCCGTTTGCAATCTGTAAATACCTACAGTCCCTCTGCAAGCTGCTAACAATTACAATGCCTTTGTGATTTGTCGACCTACCATGATTTGACAAGAGGCACATCAATGGCACGACGGGTTCGTCCTGAACGTAGGTTGAAGGGTCGTGGGGCCCACAGAAGGGCAATGCCATTGGCCGTGTTGTCTGTGTACAGCGGAGTGTCACTGAGGAATGGTTGAACGTGTTCTGGCAGCTCAAAGTCCTCATCATCGTCAATCACCGGATCGGATGACTGAACGGGAAAAAGAAACAAAACCAAAAAACCCAAATAAGAACAAAAGCTTTAAAAGCTAAAGGAAAGGAGCTGCACTGAACAATCTTAAGGCACTGCTTCCGCTAATATCCGATGTCGAAACTTTGCCACGTCTCACTCTCTTTAACCCTTTGACTCCCCCACCCTACCCACCAACTGCAAAAAAATTAACCTTTTGACACTCTCACCCTACCCACCCGCTTCCTGTAGGAAGCTGGTGGATAGGGTGAAGGAGTCAAAAGGTTTAAGTTTTCGCTTTGGGAGCATGGTTGACAATGCAGGATGATGGTGGACAATGTGTGGGAGTCAAAGGGTTAACCCGTCAACAGGAACATGCGGGCATAAGGATGCATGCGCTCCATCCCCACCCCTATTCTCACACATTTCACTCCCTTCAATCAAACCAGTACAAAACAAACAAGCACACACTCACATTATTTTTCATGTTCAATCTGTTCCCACATTTTTTCAAACACAAACAAAAATTAACAGTGATAAGCTGGAAGACATCTCTTATCTCCCTCCCTCCCCCAAAGTTTTTTAATGGCATTTCTTCTTTGTTTGAAACAACGTAATGCAATTCCGCATGAAAAAAAATCGAGTTACCTTTTCAGACAGTGCACTGCCAAAGATCAGCCAAACATATACCTACCTCAACTTTGAAAAAAAGAAATATGAAAAATGACAAGGAAGCACTAACACACAACTTGCTTACTCTGGAACTGAAAGCAGCCTTCCCTTTATTTCACCAGCTATGAAAGATGGTCTAAAATAAATTTATCAATACAGTGAACAGCCTGATGCAAGCAAAGTAAAAATGTGACCTCCCACCACCATTTCAATCTTAATTTGCAGTCAGTCAAACAGCACTAGGTGCTGAAAAGGTGACTGAGGGTCTATCTGGGGTGTTTTGACTTTTTCTCAAAATTGATTTCTGTGGACTATAATCCCCCACAGAAATCGTTTTCTTGAAAAAATATCACTAATCAAGTAAAGATGGTATTCAAATGCACTGATCGCAGCAGAGAATGAACGCAATTTCTTTACAAAAGTACCTATTTTTGTCTCATATTGCGAACCGTAACCTGTAAAGAACCCCCACATATAATATATTGACAGAAAGCTCTTTGGTGTACCTTTCCGATAATGACAGTTAAAATTAGAAACAAACCGGGTCAAAGCCACCAAATAAAGAAATTCAAGGAAAATGTGTAGCAGAGTACATAAAAACTTAACAGGCTGTTTTCTCAAAATGGCAGTCATACAACTTAATGACCTTAAAAACACATAACTTCTACATTCTTTTTTTTAGTACAACCTTTATTCATGTACCAAAATAATCTGCAAAATGCACACTTTCATGTGATATGGATATCTCAAAATACCCAAAATGCTAGTCAAGATGATTTCGAGCTAGGAGGTCACAAATAAGTGATCAAAGGCAAGCAGACCAACCTTGACAGCTGTGCGGTGAGAGATAGGGTTGATGAGAGGGTCAAAGTAGAAAGCAGGCAGGTCAGGGTCCTCTGTCTTGATGAACACCACATTGGGTGTGTGGTACCTGGTGCAAAACATTAACAGCCATGTTGTACAACATATATTTATCACTGTTACAAACATAGTGTTTTCTTACAGCTTGAGCGTTTATGGGAAACCAAGTTATTGTTATTTTTTTTTAATTAGAGCCCAGCCGACTATGTAGAACCATATCAGGGCTATAACCATTTCAAAGCATACACAATACTTCAACAGGAAAAAAAAAAAAAGGCAAAAGAAAATTTATACTTAACAATGCATTCGTGTGCACGATCTAAACAGATGCCCCTGGCGTTGACTACTCCCATCCAATTTATCACACAGCGGATTTAAAAACATACCTGAACACAAACATAACTAAGGACACTAAAACATTAAAACGGGCCTAAATTACATAACATTGCTTCCACATATCTCATTTCCCTAGAGACAAAAATGCACTTAAAATGCACATGTACCCAATTATCAATCCTAAGAGAAATATGCAAGACTTTATCGAACATGGACAGGTGAATGGACCAGCAAGGAAGAACATGATAGGTAGAAATGACAGAAAACAAAGGAACAAGGAAGAAACAAAGAGAGTGACAGAAATGGGGAAATTTCTAGCACAGAGGAGGGGAGGGATCAGGTGTCTGAGACTTCAACACCTTGGGGGGTAGGGGGTCAGCATTCTGAGGATGGTGCTCATTTCCCCTCCCTGACTGCTTTATCTTCCCTGTCCCTGAAAACAGGCAGGTACCTAGAAGCTAGGCAGACTGGGGTTAGACTGGTGCTCCCATTCATTTCATCACAAGATATGGCATGACTATATAGACAGCGAACAAAACAAGGCGACAGTTCTTGAAGTTGTGGGAGTTATTTTTCTCTGGGTCAACATCATGAGAGTGGTACCCACCTCCTCTCCCTTGTTGCTTTAACTCCCCGAATCCTGAACATGCAAGTGGATGAGTTCAAGATGCACTCTTTCTCATGACAGTAAGGAATCCATGCAGTCAGACTGTGTCTCCACCTCTACACAGATCTGCTTGATTGTTATTCCTCCAAGTGGACAAAAAACACCTCAGGCAAACCGCAGAACATAAACCGAAATCATAGCTTTCACCGTCGGCAAGACCCTCTTGTTTTTAAGCACCTGCCCACAGTACTGTTAATTCAGGGCGTTAAATTGTAGAAACTAGAGATGATTCATAGTACTAAGCAGATCTGTCTTCTACACCAACAAGATCTCAAATACGTTGGGAGGGGGCAAATTAAAACACAATAGCAACAATGCTGTCTAAGATAAAATCATGTCCACTATGCCAACTCACCAGGACAGATGCACCTGGAAGGGAATGTTGTTGTACAGATAGGGGAAGGCAATGCGGTACTCGGTGCGCACAGGCTGGCGGATGATGATCTTGTTGATGTCGTTGAACTCATTCCAGTCTTCATCCCTGTGATGAAAGAAATGTACCAATGGGCTTTAGACAACTGCTGACTTCTCAGAAGTTTTGACTATAACCATACATACATATTTTCATACACTTTTATCAATTCATTTGACAACATCAAAAATCAATGTAATCTTCAGAATTAAAGATGAGAATTATTTAACATTAGAATAACAAGTTTCATGACAACTACACTCTTTGAGACCAGAATCTTATGGTAAAATGTACGGATTATAAGAAAAAAGAAATCCCCTATAATGCTGCTTATAACTTTCAAAATGCACAACCACTGTCATCACACACATTCTCTCTGAATACTCACTGGAGTTCTTTGTCTTTAACCAAGGGCTCAAACTTGGGTCCTCCAGGAATGGCCAGGTTGAGGGCCTTGGCTGTGAAGAAGGACTTGAGGTCGAAGAGGTAGAAGTAGTTCAGATCGACCAAATCAGTCAGCAGTTGATTGGCCAGTCGATAAAGGACTGACATCACGGGCAGACTCAACTGCCAGCGTCGATAGGTGGTTCCGTTGACTGACCTAATGAACAAAGGCGCAACACAGATGTGCATAATGCATTTTGGCATCTAAAATACAAATATTTCTTTACAGAAAGTAGACACAAGCAACTGATCATACAGGCATTTAATGACATACGTTTTCTTAATTTGATCGTGGATGAGCCCTAATCTGACCTGGCCAGCTCATGGGTTTATGTGCAGGCTTAAGGCTTGTGCCATGATCATTCTGGATCTTCTCCATCACATGGCACCTGCGACGTTAGTTCGTATGGAATTCATTCTGAGTGTGGAGCCATCATCCTGAGAAACTGAAAATGAAACTGAAACTTGCACTTGCTGTCTACATGGTGCTACATATCT
This sequence comes from Monoplex corrugatus, assembly GCA_030674185.1. NCBI lineage: Eukaryota > Metazoa > Mollusca > Gastropoda > Littorinimorpha > Ranellidae > Monoplex > Monoplex corrugatus. The sequence continues at coordinate 32,483,962 of JAPXFY010000025.1, read as the reverse complement.
GAGTGATGAATGTGGCCATTTTTCCCAGTTCCTGCCAGCTGCCGTGAATCTTGCTGGTAAGAGGCGTTGTCAGTGGCTTTCCTGCCACGTCCCCTGGTGCAACGTGATGCATCAGGATACACTAATCAAACAATGATTTTGTTGTTGTTGTTGAAAAGACTGTGGACAAATTCCCATTCTCACTATAGGTATTTGCCTGTCAATGAATGGATTCTGTAAATTATGGTCACATAGTGCTGGTTCTAAACAGTCTTTTTGTGTAAGAAAACATGAGCACAACAATAAATCCACTTCATGTAAGTAAAGACAAGAATTTTTTCATACAAAATTTCAGCATTTCAAACCAAACAACAACAACAAACCAACAAAAAAGTAGACACGTACAGACATGCAAACACACACAAGCATGCATTAACACACACACACGCAGATTTATGCATGCACACACTCACACACACACACACACACACACTCACACACACACACACACACACACACACACACACACACGCTGACTGGATCAGTTTTAAGGCAATCCTTGAAAAGACAAGAACAGATCTATCTGAAGCAATGAACATAAACGAAACGTACGAAGTTTTCTGTAACTCACTCTTAAGGGCTGCTAACATTTCAATTCCAAAACTTACAGTGTCAAAAATAGGAAAACATCATGGAAATGTCTGGTGGAATGAGGACTGTCAAAAGGCAGTGAACGAAAAGACAGAAAAATACAAAATTTATTTAGCAAACAGGTCACCTGAAAATCATACAGCGATGAAAAGTGCCAACATTAAATGTAACAGAATCATAGAGCAAGCCAAAGAACAACACTGGACATCTTTTTGTAAATGTGAAGTAAATAACCACAAAGACACGATAAAGATTTGGGAAAAACTAAAATTAATGAAAAACGGGATTAAGTTGCCATCAATTCCAGTAAAGCTAGAAAATAACCCTATTCCTAGCTCATTGGAAAAAGCAGAAGCTTTTGCAGACGTGTTTGCTGAGGCCTGTCGTGTAGAAGGACTCCCTGTCTCTGATAGAAATTATAGGGAACGAGATGAAAAGAAAGATGTATATAAGGACCCTGCCTCTGACAATACTCACTACATAAATGCATCACTCACACTTCATGAATTAAAAGATGCCATTCAGTCCCTTCCAAGTAAAAAAACGTCAGTTGGACTAGATGCAATTTCCAATGAGATGCTGAAAAATTTACCAGAAAATTTTTTAATCTTGCTACATGACATATTTCAAAAATGCTGGAATAGTGGGATAATGCCTAACAACTGGAAAGAAACAATAGTGGTTCCTGTATTAAAACCAGGTAAATGTAATACCGATTTGAAAAAACTACAGGCCAATTGCATTAACATCACATGTATGTAAACTAATGGAGAAAATAATCTTAAAGAGACTGATGCACTATTGTGAAAAGAATAAAATAATACCAGTAAATCAGGCAGGATTTCGAAAAGGCAGGTCACCAGTAGAAATCCTTACAAAGCTAACTACTAATATAAAACAACAATTTGCAAGACGTCAATGTGTTTTAGCTACATTTTTTGATATAACGAAAGCATACGATCAAGTGTGGCACTCCCGATTGTTATTCAAATTTAAAAGTATTGGGCTGACAGGTCACATTTTTGGCTATGTTAAGTGTTTCTTAGAAAACAGAGTATTTCAAACGAGGATTGAAAATGTATATTCCACGAAACGAATTCTTCAAATGGGTATCCCTCAGGGATCCGTTATAGCTCCCCTTCTTTTCATGATATTAATGCATGACTTACCCAGTAAAGTATCTAAGCATGTAGTTTTAGCTCAATATGCTGACGATTTATGCATGTGGATGCAGGTAAATATGAAAAAGAAAACTCCTTTGCGCTGTATCAATTATACACGCAAATGCTACCAATTTGAACTTGATAAAATAGCGCGATACATGGTAGAAAATGGGTTACATCTATCCCTGGAAAAACACAAAATAGTTTTATTTAATAACGGAGCTAACCCAGTAAATATTCCCACTTTCAAACTGGGAGATACTCTTCTTCAGTTTAACGAGTCGATTAAATTCTTAGGAGTTTTCCTTACAGCAAAATTATCTTGGAATCAGCATATTGAATACTTATTAACCAAAGCTCAAAAAAGTTTAAATTTCATAAAAATAGTTCGCAAACAGACATGGGGTCAAGATTCATCAACACTTGTTCATCTTTGTAAATCGCTTGTTAGATCTAAATTAACCTATGCTCAAGAAATCTTCTTCAGTGCACCGAAACACTTACTAAAAAAACTGCAGAGCATAGATTGTAAAGGTTTCAAACTTGCACTGGGTCTTCCAATGCATGCTTCCTGTCTTCGGACATATAATGAAATCAAACTGTTGCCACTTGATGAGCAAAGGAAAGTCGCTTCTACTAAATTTTTGTTAAGAAACACTACCGTAGAAAACATCTCAGAAACAGAAATTAAACTGAGATCAGATACCGACTTTCCAAAACGAGCTAAATCAATATCTTCACAGGTCACACTTGCAACATACACATCTGACGTCATGAAAGGCTCAGGAATTGATCTAGACGTAGATCCTGTATCTATACGACCTTCCTTTTCGCCAGTACCCAGTTGGGAACTCCAAAGAGCACGATTTGACGTACACCACACTAATTTAAAAAAAAGAAGACAATATCAACTTACTGGCAAGTCAGGTTAAATGTCATATAAACGACGTATATTCTGATCATTTGAAAATTTACACTGATGGGTCAGTAATTGAAAGAAAAGCAGGCTCAGCGTTTTTAATACCTGCTCTCAAAATTGAAAAATCTTTCTACATAGGACTTGATAAATCTATCTTTACAGCTGAACTCTTTGCAATATTAATGGCTTTAAACTATCTGATAAGTCTTCCTAGGACAATTTTTCAGATACTTCTTTGCGTTGATTCAAAATCAGTACTTCAGGCTCTTGAATTATCAAAATTACAAACAAGATCAAAAATGATTCTGGAAATAAGTCACTTGATTCATAATTTATCTTTAAGAGGCACTGATATTACTTTCTGCTGGATACCTTCTCATAGTTCTTTTAGTTATAATAATAAAGTTGACAGGGCTGCCAAACGGGGAGCTAATAACTCACCAGATTCAAACAATATCCAGCTTTCTCTCTCGTTGCACGAGAATTACACTTTAGTGGACAACTACGTCTGGAAGCAGTTCCAATTAAAACAGAAAAAGTATGATAAATGTCACATGAACTTTGAAGTTAGCAAAATACTTAAGCAGATTCATGCCAGCAGAACTATACAGTCCCTTATGTACAGATGGAAACTTGATGCATTCAAAACAAAATATACCAATAACATAGTGTGTCTGTGTGGAAAGAAGATAACACATAGTCATATTCTTTCTTGCGTTAGGGTAAAACGACATATTCCAACACTATCTGTGAGTACAGTTTCTGACATATTTGCCTCATCATCATTACTGTATGAATTTTTTGTTAGCCTGTCAAAAAGTCCTATAGCGAATTACCTTTAAAATGTTATTTGACTTGTTCATTGTTGTGGTTAGTCAATTATTAGTTTTACTTTTTATTCATTTCTTCCGGATATTTACTAATTTTGTTTGTCAGTTTGTTTGTTTAAATCGATAATTATGGTAACATTATTTGTTAGTTTTACCTTCCCCTCTTCAAAACAGTTGTTTTCTGGATCATCTTTTCTCAAATTCAAAATTGACAATTTTCAAATATCTTCTTCACTCCTCCTCTATCACTCCCCCCCCCCCCTTTTTTTTTTTTTTTTTTTTTTTTTTTTGTGTGTGTGTCTAAAATCACTTTAGTGAATAGACATTAAATCAAAGACCACCACCACACACACACACACACACACAAACACACACACACTCTCACTCATTCACACACACACCCCAAAACACTAAAAAGACAACAGCAGGACATACAACCGTTCAATCCAGATCCGGCAGCCCAGTCAAACGAGTGCACCTACTTGCTGTCAATCAGAGGCTTGTGGTCGTAGTACCACTCCATGACAGCCTTGTCCTCATCCAAGTCCAGTTCCATCTGGATAGGCTCCAGGGGCTCCACGTCCATCACGTTGTCTGCGTAGTCCAGGGGCGGCTCCTCGTCATCGAACGGGGGGAACCTCATACGCTTGAAGTGACGACGATCTCGCTTCTCACGACGCATCATGATCCACATGGTTCTGAATCAAAGGGAAGAACGGGTCAGAACTGATGGCAGTGGCAGGGAGCGGGAGGTTGAGTTTCTCTTGTTAGTTCTCTGAGATTTCCATTCCTTGTGTACTTAAGAGGTTAAGTTTGAATTAAAACAATGCCCTCTATCGAAAAGAAATAACCATTCTGTGACAGTAAAATGAGTAAATGATCAATCAACCAATCTTATACACTTTCAAACAAAAGATTTTTCTCTAAGACAGAAGACAAAGACACAACACTCCTCAAAATGATGACAACAACAACAATAACAACAACAACAAAATCAAAAAACCCACCCTGTCTTCTGCGAGTGTGACACAAAAACATACAAACAAAACAATTCAAACAAAAAGTAAAATTACAATCAACAAAACAAAGAAAGAAACAAAGTACAAAAAACTTAAAATTACATATATTATATATAATATAGTAAAATCACAATCAACAAAACAAAGAAACAAAATATAAAAAGCAACTCAGCATTTGGCATATCTGTTAAGTGTTATTATTATTCTGATAATTCAAAACCTTATATCACTGTAAATTAGTGTAATGTCCCAAAACAAGCACAAACAAACACAAAAATTCAAAAAGCACTCTTATCTCTTCAACCTCAAGAAACACACATTGTTGGCTTTTATTTCTCTGATTACAGCTTTCACAAGGACCTCTCTTATGACAACTTACCCCCACTGTGAGATGTAGACTGGCTCAATAACCCAAGGGATTTCGTTGATGAACGTGATGGCCCCAGTGATGTGGTACAGGACTTTGACATCACGGATCTGTTCCCACGGCATGGGCATGTTTTCCAGGAGCTTCATCACGGCATGTGGCATGTACTTCAGCGCTCTGGACACAAAAATCAACATTGGTGTATTTCATAAAGAAAGCACATGTACGCCATAAAGCAAGGATATAGAAACTGTGTATGTTATACTGGTTTATGATTGCAGAATGCAAAGAAGACATTTCACATATTAAATTTAAAGACTTATTTCAATTTTTATTATCAAAGAAACTGTTAATGTTCAAATTTTCCTAGATGCATGTGTACATGCTACCTGGCCCATACTGTACAGGCAGTTCGCAGCTGCGCAGTCTGCATGCTCCATCTTTGGTGGGAGTGCATGCTGTGTGTTTTCATGTTTCCATACGCCACCAGCCACTGACATGACCTACAGGAACTTTAACGTGCACAGCTGATGTTTGGCATGCACCTACACAACAAGTGGGTTCAGGCATTAGCAAGTCTGCACATATGTTGACTTGAGAGATCAGAAAAATTGCCACTTTTCCCACCAGGTGGGAAATATTCAGGCAGTATCAAATCTGATGGGAAGCCCAACATCTTATCTATCTGACTATTGTACCCACTTATCTTTATTTTTAATCATATGAAAACAAAACATGCCACTGCACACCCAAAGTGAACAAAAAATACAACCTTAACAAGAAAAAAACTGTTCAACAAAATCATATGAATTGTTTAAGTGCTATAATTCAAAATTAGTTTCCCTGTACAATCCCTTCTTCAATAACAGCACAAAAACATGCAACTTTGCCTTGTATTATGCATTTGCATATTATATGTCTGCTGCATAATAATATCATACACAATTTACGCTTACCATTACTATTTGTAAGTTATTTACGATCTACTTATCAATAGTTTAAAAATGACATGATTATCAATGGCCATGAACTCATACCCAGACTGAGAAATCAATTCAAAATCCTCTTAGTCTTACCCAAGGTACACTCGTTTGTCATGACGGAATTTGCGGTTAGTCATATCTCCATGGTCTCTGATGATTTTGCGAACATGCTCTGGGGGCATGTCTTCTTTCTGGGCATCCACAAAACCAAACTTGCGCTTCTCTGAATATCGCTTTGACTGTAGCTGCTGCCATTTTCGGGCTAAAACAGAAAGAAAAATTATAACTCTAACAAATTCAATGATGTAAAATTACTAAAAAGGACAAGAGATGCATGATACTATCAGAGTACAATGACAATGGTGACTTGCTCAAGATTCAATTTTACTGTTTTGTTTTATAACAATGATAATAGCAATATTATCAACATGATAGTTGATACTCAAATAACTATTTAAAGAAAAAGCTTTAACTAGTACTAGGATATTTTCTATACATCAGATCAAAACACATACTCTCATCGTTCACTCAAACATGAAATAATTGAATTCACTCATACTAGTCATAGTCATCATTACAAAAACAACTGACGGTTACAAAGCACATAAACAACAGAACAGGCATATAATTTATATATATATATATATATATACATATATTCTGATTTCATAATAAAACAGAAAATGCACACATTGCCATCACATTTCTACACTTATATTTAACTAACAGTAGTTTTGTGTACTCCTTATCCATAAATCTAGTAATGTTATCTGTTATTAATGTAATATTTCTAAGTGATGGCTCAGTCTCTATTACTATACATAACGAAAATTACATATGACTCATTCTGAAAAAAGTCAACTCTAGTAATATCCTCTGCAATTCATATAACATTTTTTCTCTTTCTCTCTGTTAGTTTGTACCTAACATAATTACACATGATTCACTAAAAATAAAGTTGTTAGTTCTTTTGAGTATTCTTTATGCATGATCAGATAATATACGTATGTCATCTTTCTAGTTTCTTATTCAGTTATTGATATTATTGTTACCAACCTTTTTCCTGTAGCTTTTCCTCAGACATGTAGTCAGGCAGTTTCTGCTGGATCTGTTGTTGCTGCTGCTGCTGCTGTTGCTGTATCTGTTGGTGCTGCTGCTGCTGCTGTTGCTGTGCGGCCATCTGCATAGGAACCTGGGCAACCAGCTGTGGGGTCAGCGCCTGTTGCAGCACAGGAATCTGGCCCACGATGTATGGCTGGCCGCCAGGGCCTATCAATGTGTAAGGGAATGCCATGGTGGCTTATCCAACACTTTTTCCCCTTCTGCCAAAGAAGAAACAAAACAAGGAGTTTTATTAATATAAACCATGCTGAGCCAGTTAAATGTAAACTGACCAATCAACTCAACTAAGTCAGCTCTGCTATTGGGATAATAGATATGCCTGGCAGCCAGTGTTGTACTAAACAAATTACACTAAAAGTCATGTAAGCAACGCAAACATTTGAGAATGTAGACTAGACCTAATACTAATACATCATAACAATCATTGACAATGTACTATTTATTGTTGATTAATCATTAACTGATCAGTCACTAGGACACATAATAATAATTATAATTTATATGCACTACCTCACACCTGGAAATCATTACTTCTTTCAACTGAACCTAAATCTGTTTGTGCAATACAACAGTTCTGACCGGTTCTGCATCAGCTAGATCAGTAGATGGCAAGTCACACAGCAAGTAAACACGTCAGACACAAGTTACAGTCATTAAGACTTTCAAATAAGAAGCACTAGCAGTTTTATGAAGGTACACAACCAATCTCTTGTTAAAATGAAGGTAGAGGATGTCCCATGACCCTACGACTGAAGGAAAGCTGTGATAAAGACCTAATTTTTTTCCCTCATGGCCAGCATTATGAGAACAGTGCCCATCTTCTCTCCCTTGCTTTTTCACATCCTCAATTCTGACCAAGATCAAGTAGTCATTCACAGCTGGATACACTATGACTGCACACACAAAGCCCTACTCAAAACAGAATCAAACTTCTACTAAAGAGAAAATAAAGATTAAATCTGATGATCACTCATTCACCTAGACCGAGAGAACATCAGATCTATAATGATCAACTGTTAAAAAAACAACAGTGCTTGCAAACAGAAAATGAAGCTGCCCATCAGGCACGATTTGTATGATATTGTAATTATACTGCTCCTTCCCTGATGCATTAACTGAACAACTGACTTGTTTTGTAAAGAAACACACACACACACACACACACACACAAAAAGATTTTCTTTAGACTATTAAAAAAAAAAGAAGTGATCAACCACTTTCAGCAGGCCTACATACTTATCAACGGTAGTCCCTGACTGAACATTAGACATCATCACTATCATACTCATAGGCACCACTTTGTGGGAAATTCCCATCATTAAAGATCATTTTCTATCTACAATGGTACCTGTCAACCAACATCCTAAAAAACACACAATAAAGATTAGCAAAGGCCCTAATTTTTCTTCTGTGTCGTATTAATTATACTACTATCCAGGCCTGTGTGATCTGTAACTTAAAACCAGTGATTCCACTGTAAACAATAAACATGACAAAAAAACCTTGAAAACTGTTTAGTGAGCATTGTCAAAGCTGCCTGTGAGTGTGACATTACATCATTGCTCACTGCCTATGCTATAAAGATTCACTCCTCAATCCTGTTTGCTCCAGGAGCGTAAATCACTAAATGTCCACCAATCTCACCCAGTCTTGACAGTATTGAGTGAGCCAAGGCAGCTCATTCCATGTTTTACTCACTTCACATTTCTGCTGAATTGCTGAGCAACCATATTTCAGCTCCAATGAATGTAGCTGGCATGAGGAACTGATAAGAGAGAGAGAGAGAGAGAGAGAGAGAGAGAGAGAGAGAGAGAGAGAGAGAGAGAGAGAGAGAGAGTTAGAGAATGTGTGTGTGTGTGTGTGTGTAACGTGTGCAGATGTCTGCGCATGCGTTGTGTAGTATGTATGCATAGATCTGTTACTAGATCTAGTGTTAGTGTGCACATATGTGCATATCAACTCTGTGTATGCTAACTGCCAGTGAAGGACAATATCACAGGCCTGTAGACAGACCTATTATGTTTACATTCTATAGGCCTAGACTGCATAATACAGCGTAGCCAGTTCTTCTGGTCTTTGGTTGCCATATATGTGTGTGTGTGTGTGTGTGTGTGTGTGTGTGTGTGTGTGTGTGTGTGTGTGTGTGTGTGTGTGTACGTGCGTGCGCGTGTGTGCGCATGTGACATACCACCATGTTGGTGGCTATTAGAACTGGTACAGATCTAGTATAATAGAGCCTATGGCTATGCTATTATAACTATTGCACATAAATTCAAAAGCATTTATGAGACAAATGCATAGCTATACTCTCTACTAGCCTACATTTTACTAGCATTTCAGTTTATTTGTTGTCATATCATGATAAATGAACATGACAGTAACATACACACATACATGTGCGCACACATCACCTATCATCCTATGCACGATGATCATCTGCATGGTATGATGGATAAACTGACAGTAGTCAGTAGCAGTCTCAGATCTGCACTGTTCTGTTCCTGACTTTGGGAGATCGAAAAACATGCACCCTTTGCCCAACAGACCGGATGTTGGCCTGTCCAGGCAGGATCGAACCTCTGACCTCCCAATTAGACGTCTAACGTCTTACCTTACTGACTACAGCACCCATCGTACTAGATAAATCTACCCAAGTCTGAATATAGTTGATTGTATGGTCACCAACATGGCGGTATATAATATGAAAATACAAGAAGCTTTGCAAAACTCAGCATCCCATTTTCTTGCTGTGACAATATAATTCTCGATCGTCAGAGCAAAGAAATGTACAACGAAAACATTTGATAACTGTCAGGCACAACTTACCTGCTAATACTCACAAATGTTTGTACACAAAGCGGTAATCCTCAGAATACAATCAACCAAATGGTTGAGCACGTTTCGCAAACGAAACGATTCGCCGACGTTTTCTTAGTCACGTGACGAGGCCTGAAATATTACAAAAGTGGGATTCAAACTCCTGGGCTATGCGTACAGAAACGCGACATTATTGAGTTCCCATAACTTGAGCACTCATTTGTTTTTGGTTGTTTATTGTTGTTGTCGTTGTTTTTTGTATGCACTTGGACAAGGCTGCGGACTGCTCAGCAAATCCATCCACAAAATCTACCTATGAAGTAGGCTAGAGTACCAATGAATTACAGCACAAGCTCAGAAAAAAAAATGTATGGTTCCCGAACCATCGTCAGTTCTGATAAACAAACAAAAAACAAAACAAACAGACAGACAGACAGACAGACAGACAGACAGACAGACCTCTTCATTTGTTCACGCTAACAGAACATCAAATACGCACATTATAGAACATGTTAGTCTTCATTGGCTTATGGGAACACAAAAATGCCCACACTCACACACCCCAAAGCAGAGCATGAGTGACTTCCTTACTGGCCAGATATATAATACATCGCTTCTAAACATTATTATACTTTATGTACTAATTCGTGTATAATATATTTTTACTGTTAAATGACCAATGTACATAAACAGAATTGGTTCTAACAGCGTTGCGATGGTTTTTACGTGTGATAGCAATTCTCTCTCTCTCTCTTTCAAACAATCGAATTGTGTATTAATTTGTTAATTTGATGTATTAATTTTCATGTACAAGTATGCGCTTGTATTATTGTAGATTCTACATGGGCAAGAACTGGATGAAAAAAAAAAAGAAAAAAAAGAAAAGAAAAGTATGCATTAAAATGTGTATGCTGCTTCTAACGAAAATATACACGTGTTGTTGTTCTTGTTTTGCCACTATTCAGAATTCTTCACTGAACTATACCTTGAGTGCCATCAAAATACCAAAGGCTTAAGGTATGAAATGAGCTATCATCATGATCATGATCATGATCATGATCACATTTATTATTATTATTATTATTATATTATTATTATTATTATTAGTAGTAGTAGAAAGCCTGGAGAGGGATGGGCGCCGCCAGGCTATTCATGCCCAAGACACACTACATGATGATGAACCAAAAACCAATGTTGATACCGGCTCGGTCGTCGCCCGGACCAAGGACCGCGCCTTCCGTTGGACACCAGGGCGGAGGTGACAAGTATGCGACTGGTGGAACCTCTTCAAAAAAGATCCGAGGAAGAGAAACTCTCACCATCGCCACATGGAATGTTAGAACACTTGCACAGCCAGGCAAATTGCACGAACTTACGCATGAGCTGGAAAGATATTCCTGGCATGTAGTTGGACTGAGCGAAGTCAGGTGGAAAGATCATGGAGAACACCAAACTGAGGAAGGACATGTATTGTACTACAGTGGAGACTTGAAAAAACACATCCACGGCGTAGGATTTCTTGTCAACAAGAACGTCAAGAACTCAATACTCGGGTGCCGCCCAATATCCAACAGGCTCATTTCCATCCGCCTCCGAGCAGCACCATTCAACATCACAGCGATACAAACCTATGCACCGACAACAGACTATGATGATGAGGATGTGGAGGAATTCTACACACAACTTCAAGAAATCATTGACGAGGTTGACAAAAAAGACATCCTTATCATTCAGGGAGACTGGAATGCTAAAGTGGGCGCTGATGCATTAAAAGACTGGAAGAACCATTGTGGGCCCTCCTGTAATGCAATTTCCAACGAGCGAGAACTGCGCCTACTTGAGTTCGCCGGATACAACAACATGACACTGGCTAACACCCTTGGTGAACACAAGGCGTCACGATGCTGGACTTGGCATGCACCAAATGGGACCAACCACCAGATCGACTACATCTTGGTCCCAATCCGTTTTAGATCTGGAATCTGCAGAGCCAAGACGCGAACATTTCTAGGTGCAGATGTGGGTAGTGACCATGACCTGGTGATAATGAACTTCAAGGTCAGGCTGAAGAAGATCAAGAAGCCCAAGAACACCAGACTGAAGTTCAACTTGGACAGACTCAAGGACCCCTCCATTGCAGAGTCCTTCCAAGCAACAATAGGCGGAAAGTTTGCAGCATTGAGCACACAAGAAGAAACTGCGGAGGAAATGACCACCAAGTTTAACACAGTGATGACAGAGACTGCAAATGACCTCTTAGGAAAACAACGCTGGAAAACCCAACCCTGGATTACAGATGAAATCCTTGAAATGTGTGACAAAAGAAGAGAAATCAAGAAAGTCAAAAATACAACAGACGGAGCCCTAGCCTACAGAAACATCAACAAAGAAATAAGAAAAGGCATGAGGGAGGCCAAAGAAGGATGGATACAAAATAAATGCACAGAAATAGAAGACAGCCTAAACAAGAACAACAGCATAAAGGCGTACAAAGTGGTGAAAGAACTCACCACACAGAGACAGGCAAGGATCAGTACCATTCAAGACAAACAAGGAAAGTGCCTGACAGAAGATAAAGAAATCATCCATAGATGGACAGAATACTGCTCTGACCTCTACAACCACCAGACACAGGGTGACTCAACTGTCCTTACATGCCAGGAATCAACAAATGACGATGACCACCCTATTCTACGCGAAGAAGTCGAAACAGCAATACGATCGCTGAAAGATGGAAAAGCTGCTGGAGTGGACAACATCCCAGCAGAACTGATCAGGCATGGAGGGGAGGCAGTGACTGACATCCTCTGGAAAATCTGCAACAAAATCTGGCAGACGGGAGAATGGCCGACACCTTGGACCCAGTCACTAATCATCACACTTTCCAAGAAAGGCAATTTACAACTATGCCAGAATTACAGAACGATCAGCCTTATCAGCCATGCTAGCAAAGTGATGCTGAAAGTCATTTTGAACAGACTGAAACCACAGGCAGAGGAGATCATTGCCGAAGAACAAGCGGGATTTCGCAGTGGTAGAAGCACAACAGAACAAATATTCAATCTCAGAGTCCTATGCGAAAAATACAGCCAACACCAACAGGACATCTACCACGTTTTTATCGACTTCAAAAAGGCATTTGATAGAGTATGGCATGAAGCACTGTGGGCCACCATGAGGAAGTACAACATGGGAAGGAAGCTTATTGACACCATCACACAGCTATACGCAAAAGCGAGCAGCGCAATGCTTGTTGGGGGCACAGTGGGGGACTGGTTTCACACATCAGTTGGAGTTCGCCAGGGCTGTCTCCTCTCTCCAACCTTGTTCAACATCTTCCTTGAGCGCATTATGACGGATGCCCTTGAAAACCATCACGGCTCAGCCAGTATTGGAGGAAAGACAATCACCAACTTGAGATTTGCCGACGACATCGATGGGTTGGCGGGAAATGAAGACGAACTTGCCAACCTGGTGAAACACCTGGACAAGACATCATCCAGATATGGCATGGAGATCAGTGCCGAAAAGACAAAGTTGATGACAAACAGCACAAAACCAATAGAAAAGAAGATTACAGTCAGCGGGAGTGAGCTGGAAACCGTGGCTCAGTTCAAATATCTCGGAGCCATTATCAGTGAACAGGGATCGAAAACCGAAGTTCTTGCAAGAGCAGCACAGACAACAGCAGCACTAGCCAAGCTGAAGCCCATCTGGAGGGACAAAAACATCGCCCTCACTTCCAAACTGAAGCTAATGCACGCATTGGTCCTGTCAATCTTTCTCTACGCGTGCGAGTCATGGACACTAACAGCAGAACTGCAAAAGAAGATCCTGGCAGTAGAAATGAGATGCTTTAGAAGAGTGCTTGGCATCTCATACAAAGACCACATTACCAATGAGGAAGTACGAAGAACAATTTCACAGCATGTCAAAAACTATGAAAACCTTCTGACAACAGTAAGAAAAAGGAAACTTCGGTGGTATGGTCACGTGACAAGAACTAACGGACTATCAAAAACAATACTCCAAGGAACAGTTCAGGGGAGAAGAAAAAGAGGCAGACAGAGAAAAAGGTGGATGGACAATATTGACGAATGGACAGAAAAAAGCTTTGCCACGACCCAGACCCTTGCTCATGACAGACAGAGGTGGAGACAGACGGTGCGACGTTCATCCATGTGGAGCCCCCACGACCCTGGATAGGGTTAAGGGACAGGAAGGAAGGAAGGAAGTAGTAGTATTGTTATTATCAATCAACTAGTCAGTCAATATTTATTTAATGTTTTATGATATCAACCAAAGGACATAACTCTTGTGAATCACGTAGGAATTATCTCCCATGTTGTGAAACTTCTCAAATCTAGTTAGGCCTACCACAGCTTGCGCTACCCATTCAGCTAGCATAGAAGCAGACACAAAGCACTTGTAAAAACTGTAAGATTAGAACAGTGAAACATGGGAGATAATTCCTACGTGACTCTCAAGAGTTATGTCCTTTGGTTGATGTTATAAAAATTCTCCCTGCTTCCCTCTTATTTCTTTAATGTTTTATGAATTATGCAAGGTTTTCATAGTCTTGAGAGAGAAAGAGTGAGAGAGAAGGGTTATTCCCATCGAAAACATTTTCCTTTGCTGTATGTCTATGCTGCCATCACACCGTAATTTCGTTTTCACATGAATATTTTTTAAGAGAGAGAGAGAGAGAGAGAGAGAGAGAGAGAGAGAGAGAGAGAGAGAGAGAGAGAGAGAGAGAGAGAGAATTTATAGATATTTACATTCAACTAAACACGACAATATTATTGTCAATTTACGAAATACAAGAGTTACGTAAAAATCGATATCGGAAAATGTTACCTCCCTTTATGCCATCTGGGAACTCGTTGGTCTTACGCTGGTTGTTTCCCTTAGACCATATTATCACACATTTTGGGTTTCCCCACCCCCGCCTTGATACTGCTTTAAAAAATTATTTGCTCGTTTCCCCCCCCACAATGGATTTACCATATGAAAGTCGGGCTGCTTTCACTAAAAAAAAAAAAAAAAATAAAATTTCTGTTGCATTTTCGCTTTTTTTTTTTTTATGACATGGGACGGATGTAAAACCTCTAACTTCATTACGAGAAAGCGATCTACAGTATACAAGCCTCGCCTTCATCCCTTTGCTCTCCAAGAATTGATTGTTTAATTAAATCATGTCTTTGATGTTTGGGGTTTGTTCAAAAAGCAGGATTCACTGAACTCGGATAATTCTACATGCGACCCATTCAAGTCTGCCAACGGTTATCTGATCATTCTGGATCGTGTTCGTTATTATATGGCATCAGTGACTTCAGTGCATACGGAAATTATTTCGAGCAAGGAGACAAGATCTTGAGAAACTGAAACTGAAAATGGAAGACTCTTTGAACTTGTACAAAAGTCCTACACTCTGACTCATTTCTACTTTTCTTTTACTTGTCCGCTTGAACAGTCTTGGGTTAGTGTGTTATTGTTGTTTAAAAGCCCAGACCACTGCGTAGAGCCATATCAGGGCCATGACCGCCTCAAAACATACAAAACTTCAACAGGGAGAAAAAAAAAAAAAAAAAAAAAAAAAGAACAGAAAAGAAAAAAAAAAGAACAGAAAAAAAAAAAAAAATGAAGTACACATATCAATGCATTCGCGCACATAAAGTAAGGACATGCCCCCGACGCTGACCACTCCATCCAATTTATCGCACAGGGTATTTAAAAAACACACGTGAATACAAATTCAAGCATACCCACGGACACCAAAACGTATATAAAAACGGGCCTAAGTTACCTAAAAATTGTTTCCGCATATCTCACCTCCCTAGAGCCAAAAATACTCGTAACATATGTACCCAATTGTCAATCCTAAGAGAAAGTACATAAGACTTTATCGAACACATACAGGTGAATGGACCAGGAAAGGCAGAAAATGATAGGAACAAATGACAGAAAGCAAAGGAGGAAGAAAGATACAAAGAGAGTGACAGAAAAGAGGACATTTCAGGCACAGAATTTCCAGAAGATGGGGATACTATATATACTGAAAGAGCCTCGACATCCCTACGGGGGGGGGGGGGGGGGGGGGACCAGTCTTGGGTGACGTGTGGTGAAAGAGATGACGATAGTCAACAGCCAGCTGGAAAGACATGTGACGTCAAAGCCTCTTTGACATCATTGGGCAGTCCAGGCCTTCTTAAATCTGCCCCTTGTAGACCAGTCACCGTGGTGTAGTGGTTAACTCAACGGACTACCGACTGGAAGGTAATGGGTTGGAATCCCCATCAATCCCTTCAAAAATATGTCATTGTGGGATTTTTCGGCTCTCATCACTCCTACCCAGCGTTGGGTGTGCTATGGGCTCATTGGGAAGACCCGGGAACACACAGTTGAGACTCATCCACTTCACAGATGTGTCATTGAGGGTGTTGTTCAAATCTTCTGACCAGCACCGCAGGTATCTGTATCTCTCTGGCCTGGTGGATGCCAATGTATGATAGTAAGCGTAGGGTACAGCCCTGTCACGCAGTCTCAATCCTAGATGGAACTCCATGGCATCATGATTATCATCCTCATCGACATCATCATCATCGCATTGTAAAAACAAAACAAAACAAAACAAATCAAATCAAAACAAAACAAAACAAAAAAAAACAAAAAAACCAATGCCAGCTTCTGAGGTCATTAAAGTGGCGTAGAAAATGGGACGAAAAAAAAAAGTGAACACAAAGGTAACCTCCCTGAGTGCAATGATCCTATAAAAAAAAAAAAAAAAAATATGCCCCTTGCTATAAAACCAGATGTCTTTTTGTTACGAACTTGTCGAGCCAGGTGTTGGGGTTATTTTCTAGTCACATGACCAGACCAAACTTGACTGGCAAGACACCCATGGGGATACCCGGGGCTCTTTCAGTATAAATAGTATCCCCACATTCTGGAAATTCTGTGCTAGAAATTTTCTCTTTTTCTGTCATTCCCTTTGTTTCCTTCTTCCTCCTTTGCTTTCTGTCATTTCTTATTATCACTTTCTGCCTTACTGGCGCATTTGCCTGTATGTGCGATCAAGTCTCTATGTACTTTCTCTTAGGATTGAAAATTGGGTACATGTATTAGGTGCAGGTTTGGCTCTAGGGAAATGAGATATGCGGAAGCAATTTTAGGTAATTTAGGCCCGTTTTTAGATATGATTTAGTGTCCTTAGTTGTGTTTAAATTTTGTTCAGGTATGTTTTTTTAAAAATCTTCTGTGTGATAAATTGGTCAACACCAGGGGCTTCTCCTTAGATTATGTGCGCAAATGCATTAATATGCGTACTTAACTTTCTTTTACCTTTTTTTCTCGCCGTTGAAGTATGGTGTATGTTTTGAAATGATTACAGCCCTTTTATGCCTCGACATTACTATGTCCTCGCGGAGGGCATAAATAGTTATGCACTGCATGCCTAAGTTGCGCACCTTTCATAAATCCGGCCCCTGATATGGCTCTACGTGCTGGACTGGGTTTTAAACAAAAATAACAGTAACAGTAACACTGGCAAGTGTTGAAATGGGGGAAGGAAAGTGGACTTACGAAACAATGATGACACCACCAGAATGACTGCAGCATTAATATAAACAGCGAACAGGTCAACTTTCATGTTACGGGATGAGACTGAGCTCAAAACAAGAGGTTTTTGAGTTATCCAAACTTTAGCATTCAGAAATCAGACTGAAGACACTATCAAAAATCATTGAAACTGATTGTTTTCCATTCTTTAATGTTGATATTGCTGTCCACACAAATGCCATTATGACCCACAGAGCAAACCAAATATCTATCTATCTATCTATCTATCTATCTATCTATCTATCTATCTATCTATCTATCTATCTATCTATCTATCTATCTATCTATCTATCTATCTATATGTATTATAAACTAGTGAGTGACCTTGATAAGAAACTAAAAAATACATACATAGGTACAACCATTGGTTTAACACCAAACTTTATTCTCAGCCTACTACACCTATCGTAGAAGGAAGGCTGAAATTAGAGTAAATGTGTAAATATAAACTTGACTGGCTAATAAATGATTTGTTCAACCTCCATGAATTCATGTCTGCTATTTGATTTGACATTTAAAGCTCAATATCTAGGATTGTTCAGGCTGTGCAAAGGCGAGAAAATTAGTTGCAGTGATTTGAACCAGGAAAGTCACCCCAAAGCACCTTTCGACCCTGGCTCATATATATATATATATATATATATATATATATATATATATATATATATATATATATATATATATGTATGCATATATATAAATATGTATGCATATATATATATATATATATATATATATATATATATATATATATATACATATGGCCTGATCATTCCCATTGTATTTACATTCATTTCTCAAATAAATATGTGCATATGACTGCAAAAGATCAAGTTTGTTCAGTCACAAACAGTTCGGAAAAATCAAATTGAAGGTTTTGCATCCCACCGGAAAAATTCATATGTGGTACTTTACAAGGTCACTGTGACCTTACTGAAGGTTCACGTGAAATTGGAAAAAAAAAGAAAAAAAAAAAAAGAAAAAAGGACAAATTTGACCTTCAGCGAAGACAGTAGTAGACCGTTAGAATTTTGATAACAGAAATTAAATATTGTCAGAAGATCCAGAGAAAGTGCTGTTTACACACTTTCCTGAAGAAGTGATGATTTTAGACACATTTTCCCTTGATCTGTGTGACCTTGAACTTGGCACCTTTACTTCCAAAACTTTGCATTCGTCATTGATGAATGATCCATATCTTTGGCGTAAATTTCGTACTGAAAGATCCGACCACAATCGGTTGAGAAAATCCTGCAAATGTATTTTGTCACAGACAGACAGACAGACAGACAGACAGACAGACAGACAGACAGACAGACAGACGCACACACACAGACACACACTCACACTCACACACTGACACACACACACACACATACACACACACACTGACACACACACACACACACACTCACACATACACACACACACATAGACAGATAGACAGACACAGACACAGACAGACAGACACACACACACACACACACACACACACACACACACACACACACACACACACACACACACACACACACCTCCAGCCGATAGTTAATAATCCCGGCTACTTTCTTTTTTGTAGCCTACAATGGAGATTTTAAACACACGCACACACCCAACACACACACACACCCAACACACAAACACACACACACCTGGCGACTAAAAATAGAAATTCCTCCTGTAGAAGCCAATATAATAATACGTCACAGACATGACGGGCATAGAGTGCAGACAGGGTGTGCTAACTTCAGTCAAGTATGAGTTAATAATATTCCGCCAGAAGCTCGCCCTCTCTGTCTGACTTGTCTCTAAACTGCATGAACAGTTTTGTCAGCATAATTTGGAGAGAAAGGGATTGTAGCAGGATATGTTTCTTGATTTTTTTTTTTTGGGTGGGTGGGTGCGTCTTTGTAATCTAAAAGGCAGAGTGGGCTAATCAGCATAATTTTGACGTTTTAATTAGCATGAATTGGAAGTCAATTTTATGTTCAGTGAATTTTTTTTTCATATAAACAGAATCAAACTCTGGGAAGTCGTAGAAATACAAAAAGAAAAAACAACCAAAAAACCCAACAAAACAAAACAAACACACAAAGAAAATGATAAGAAACAAAAACAAACAAAACAAACAAACAAACAAACAAACAAACAAACAAACAAACAAACAAACAAACAAACAAAGAAACAAATAAACAAACAAACAAACAAAAACGGCAGCTCTCCTCGACAATATAAATGCGATCTATACAAATAGTGAAAGTGCTAATAGCATCAATCTAGAGTCCGACAAGGATGTGTTCTATCATCAGTCATTTTTTCCTCATCTATATAATCATGCGAATCCTGATCCCAAAAAGCCATCAAAAACTATTATTCGCTGATGACCAAGCGATTATGAACAATGACTAACACAACAGAGACTATATCAGTAGTATGACCACTCGACGAACTGGAGATCAGAATCAAAGGGCAACAACTTCACCAAGCTTAAAGAATTGTGGTTCTTGGAAAGTTTCTTCGCCAAAGGGCAACAACTTCACCAAGCTTAAAGAATTGTGGTTCTCGGAAAGTTTCATCGCCGAAGACGGAACGTGGACAGAGAAATTGAGACCAGAGTCCAAAAGGCAAATGTGAAAGGTGAACTACCAACTTTCATCCCTTTCAAAACTCCCAGGCATCTCTATGGAAACTAAAGCCAGGCTAATCAGTACAAACATTCTGTGCCCACGGTTCCTTACCAGTGCCAGACCTGAACTTTATACAAAACACTCATAGAGAGAGAGAGATCACACAGCCTGGGAGATGAAATGTCTTAAAAGAACAGCAGGCAAAAACTCAAGACAGTCCCTTAATCGTGAACACGCTGGGACGATAATACAAAACAAGAAGAAGAAGAAGAAGAAGAAGAAGAAGAACAGGAACAAGAACAAGAACAAGAACAAGAACAGGCAAAACACTCATCTCTTGTTGCAAGTGATCATCAACATGGAAAATGAAAACTACAAGACACTGCTCTCCTTCTTCAATCACATGACACGGTTCATCTTCAAGACGGTCCTTAATCTCGCGTGAACACCCTGGGACGATAATACAAAACAAGAATAAGAACAACAACAAGAGCAGGAATAACCAGTAGAAAAAAAAAATGAGTAGAAAAGAAGAGATCCGAAAGATTTGGAACATCACCTGACACCCATTACATCAGCGCTTCCAGTAGTTTGACCACCTGACCAGGATGCCAGTCAATCAGTCAGCTGTTCGAGCTTACATGTACAACACCTGATGTTCAGGTTTCAGAACCTACGGAAGACCACGGCATTGGCGGTAGGTAAGACTGTCAGACACACTTAACCCTTTGACTCCCGCACCCTATCCACCAACTGCAAAAACTTTGCCCTTTGATTCTCTCACCCTATCCACCAGCTTCCTGCCGAAAGCTGTTGGATAGGGTGAGAGAATCAAAGGGTTGTTTTTGATTTGCTAGCACGGTTGGCAATGCAGGATGCTGGTGGACAGG
>JAPXFY010000025.1:32447978-32455478 GCA_030674185.1 Monoplex corrugatus | reverse complement strand
GCTGTATATTATCAGGTGAGTCACTGTCTTGAAGTTGGGTGTCATCAGCATAGAAGTGGTGTTTTATAGAATGGGAGTTGGTGATGGTGGACAGGGGGGAGGTGTAAAGAGTGAAAAGAACAGGGCCAAGGACAGATCCTTGTGGAACACCACAGGTCAGGTATGCAGGTTGAGAGTAAGTGCCATTGATGAGAACGGTTTGTTTTCTGTTTGATAGGTATGAAGTGAACCAAGACAGAGCAATGTCAGAGATGCCAAAAGTATGATGAAGTCTAGAAAGGAGAATACCATGATCAATGGTATCAAAGGCTGCAGACAGATCAAGGAGTGTGAGGAGAGAGACATTGCCAGTATCAGTTGCAAGGAGGAGATTGTTGAGAATGTGTAGTAGGGCAGTTTCAGTGCTATGGCACTGGCGGTAGGCTGACTGGAAAGGATTGAGGAGATTGTTGGCAGACAGGTGAGAGTTCAGCTGGTTGAGGACGACTTTTTCAAGGAGTTTTGACAAGAAAGAGAGATTAGAGATAGGCCGGTAATTTTTCAGTTCATTTGGATCTAAATTGTGTTTCTTGAGGAGAGGGTGAACAATAGCAGACTTGAAAGAATCTGGGACAGTTCCAGTTTGAAGAGAAGTGTTGATGATGTCAGTGATGAATGGGAGGAGAGTAGGGAGACAGTCGGCGTAGACAGAACCTGGAAGAGGATCCAGTTCGCAGGTTTTGAACGACATGGATCTGATTGTGTTGAGAATTTCTTCTTGTGAGACTGGGGTAAAAGTAGTAAGAGGTGTGCCAGAGAAGGAAGGGTCAGGTGGGCATGGTTGACAGGGTGTCCTGTCAAGCCTGTCACGAAGAGTTTGTATTTTGGTGGTGAAATAGTTGGAGAATACAGATGGGAGTTCTTCATTTGTATGTTTTGTTGGGAGAGGTAAATCTTTTCGTGTGCCAAGGAGATGATTCATGGTTGTAAAGAGTTCTTTTGAAGAAGAGGCATTCAGGATTTTGGTTTGGAAATAGCTTGTTTTTGCTGATGCAATGAGGGTGGATACTTTTGTGGATGCTTAGTGCCTCTGCAAAAGGGGAGGGGGGGGGGGAAGAAATCTTGATTTATCGTGTTAACTGTTTCTGTATGGGTCTTTACCAGATTCGGATTAAAAAAAAAAGAAAAAAGAAAGGGTGGGTGGGTGGCTGGGGGGGGGGGGGAGGCGTTGAGGAGCCACGAATGCGTCAGTGTTCACGTCATGGCGCCATGGTCAAGGTCATCATCATTATCATCATCATCATCATCATCATCATGTGCCCTGCTGCATGGCGTTGGCGATCATGGCCCTCCATATGTATCTATCCCTTGTTGCCGCAAGCACATCTTCCACCCTCTCTGTCCTCAGCCACCCTGCAAGTCCGTCCAGTATTTTCTCCCTGGGTCTTCCTAGTGCTCTCTTTCCCTCCAGCTTTCCTGTTGTGACCAAGTGCTTTAATTCCCCTTTCCTCATCAAATGGCCTATAAATGTTCCTTGTCTTTTCCTAATCTTCCTTATCAATGATCTTCTTGTGTCTGCCTCCATCAAGACCGTCTCGTTTGTTTTCTTTGCTGTCCATGGAACTCTCAACATTCTTCTTAGAAACCACATCTCGGCTGCCTCAATCTTGTTCTGGCTTTGCGTGTTGACTGTCCACGCCTCACAACCGTATAACATTATCGGAACTCAAGAACTGTCTTTGGTGAAGGTCACAGGGCTAAAAAAAAAAGTGTCTAAAAATCAGTACTTACTGAGGGAGGTGTGTTAGTAGTACCCCCCCCCCCCCCCCACAATTTGGAACTTCTGACACTATTTACATTCTGTGTTCACTATTGTGACAGTTTGTCATTGTTCTCTCTTCCCTTTAAAACTCTTTGACGACGGGCTACTTCGATCGAAGTAACAGCTGAGCTCTCACTGAGGACGGGCTACTTCGATCATAGTAACAGACGGTCTCGGGTATATAACTCTCTCTACTTTTGTTATGCTAATGATTTAGTAGTTGGCAGTTGGTTCCGTTGTGGGGGGAACTTCCGTTGAACGCTTCAGCTACGTTTTGCCGGTTTCTTTGTCTAAAATCGATGGATAAGTTCACTTGCACCCGGTTCTCAGTGATTTCACTGTGGCAGCCATAGGCCAGCAGGAGAGCTCAGCTGTGGCAAGTGCAGTCACAATAGAGTTTTAAGCTGTACTTCAAGCTGATGCTTCTTCAAGGTCGAAAACACGTGCAAAAGGCAGGCTTTTGTTGTTGTTGTAGTAGTTGTTGTTGTAACTTTCATACAAAAAGAAAAATTGGTTAATGGCTGCTAGGTCACTAAATTGCGATCACAAGACAAGCAAAAAACAACAACAACAAACAAACAAACAAACAAACAAACAAACCAACCAACCAACCGACAAACAAACCAAACCAACCAACAAACAAACAAAAAACAAAAAGGCTCAACCGATATTTTTAACCCTTTGACTCCTGTCCATAACAGCATCCTTCAATGTCAACCACACTGGCAAAGCAAAAACATAACCCTATGACTCCCTCACCCTATCCACCAGCTTCCTGCAGGAAGCTGGTGGATAGGGTGAGGAAGTCATGCAGGAAGCTGGTGGATAGGGTGAGGGAGTTATAGGGTTTAAGTTTGAGTCAAAGGGTTGACGGTGGTTGAAATACTCGCAAGATGGCAGATACCCGCACGGCCACTGTGATGGGTGTGACGCCATGTTTTCAAGGCACATTGGAAAGGTTCCATGGACAGCAAAGAAAACAAACGAGACAGTCCTGATGGAGGCAGACACAAGAAGATCATTGATAAGGAAGATTAGGAAAAGACAAGGAACATTTATAGGCCATTTGATGAGGGAAGGGGAATTACAGCACTTGGTCACAACAGGCAAGCTGGAGGAAAACAGAACACCAGGTAGACCCAGGGAAAAATACTGGACGGACTTGCAGAGTGGCTGAGGACAGAGAGGGTGGAAGATGTGCTTATGGCAACAAGGGATAGATACATATTGAGGGCCATGATTGCCAACGCCATGTGGCAGGGCACTTGATGATGATGATGATGATGATGATTGCAAAGGGTCATGCTTGTTTTTATATGACAGAATTTCTTGCTCGTACGTTCATGGTCCTTTTAAAACGTGGACTAGTTGGTTCTTTGTGGCAGAGCCGTGGACTGAAGATCTGATATCTCGAGTTCAATCCCAGCCTGCAACATTGATAAAAAGCCTGTTCGCTTACCATCTTAATAATGTTTCCACCATTCTGGTGGTGTCAGCTTTAGTGGTTTCATAGATCCATTCCGCGCTCCCTCCCAGCACCCCCCCTCCTCCCCGTCCCCATTTTAAGACCTTGCCAGCGCATATGGTTTTGCGCAGGTTCAGGGAAGTCTACCGGGTAATTGCTGGCAAGTATGGGTGGAGCACATACGGAATTGTTCGAGCGCCATAAGTCCGCCCTGAACACACTCCAAACTCCAAACCTCCAAGCCCTATTGCAAAGGGATGCTTATTCTTAAATCACAGAATTTCTTGGTCGTGGTAGCAAGAAATTCTAGGGAGTGGGGGTGTGGGGGTGGGGAGCCGGTGTACCACGCGAAATTTACCGCCGCAATTTCAGTTTCAGTTTCAATTTCTCATGATGACGTTTTAATGTAGCGCACCCTGGGATTCGAACCCACAACCATTACCCCCCGCTGTCAAGCTAGTGTTTCGACCTTTAACTCCTGACACTGTGAAGGGGTCAAGGCCGCATCCAGGTCATGACTGACTCGTGGGTGCTCCTTCCGCTTCTTCTGCTGTTCGTGCGGTTATGTTCCATCTTCAGCGTAATATCTTTGTATTTGCAGATGGACGGAAGAACTAATGATATGTAGAAAACTGGTTTATTTGAAACGGTCAAATCCTGCAGCCGCTTGTCCGTATGTGACCGTGACAGCTGGTCAACCTGCAACACCCGCAACACTCTTGTCCTGTAACTAAGTTATTCTGGATATGGATGGATAATAAAAAGATTTGGACAGTTTTCAACTTTCTCAGGACTTCCTCAACACATGACAGACATTTTCACGATTGTACGAGTATAACACGTGTGAATTTGGTTTATTAGATACACGCACACGCAAAAGACACGTACGCATACATATACACATATATACGCATACATGCGCGTGCACACACACACACACACACACACACACACACACACACACACACACACACACACACACACACACACACACACACGTACACACACACACACATACACACACACAAAGACACAGACAGACAGACACACACACACACACATACACACACACACAAAGACGCAGACAGACACACAGACACAAAAATTCTCTCACATACACAGACACAGAGAGTCTTTTACCCATTTATGTACACACAGTCACAGACACAGACACACTCACACAAAGACACACACATAAACACACACACACAAATAGACACACACACACACGCGCACAAACACAGAGTCACAGACACAGATTCACGCAAACACATACACACAGAGTCACAGACAGACAGACAGACAGACAGACAGACAGACAGACTGACCGACAGACAGACAGACACACGCGCCCGCGCGTGCGCGCGCACACACACACACACACATACACACACACACATACACACACACACACACCTACGTAGGAGCACATACATCAAGGGAGAGAATCAAGCAAGGCATAACAAGCCTTTCCACTTACCTGTTAATACTTTTTTTCTTTGGTTTTTTTTGTCTTTTTTTTTTTGTCTCGAAGTTCACGTAAAATGAGAACATATTCATAATTATATTGAAATACATTTATCTAAAACAGAAAAGACGCGCGTCAGCATTTTCTGCTCCGCCACCATGTCTGTTGCCTAAGCCATGCATGCACGAAACCTTCAACTAGTCTGGAAAACAAATGAGTTCTAGGACTGTCAACCCCTACGGATTTTTCTTTTATAGTCTTTAGTTCTATTTTTTCCCCCTCTCTCTCTCTCTCATCCGTGCAAAAACCGGACATTTCTCATCTGTTCAAAATGTCTGCTGTCGTGGCATACTTGTGCAGAGCGTTCAAGTCTGGGGTTAACAAAATTAGCTTCATACCTGTCGACCCCTACGTATCTTTCTTTTATTAAAGTCTTCAGTTTCTTGTTTTCTCCATCCTTGCGAGAGTCAGAACAAAACTGAGGCAACTGAAATGTGGTTTCTAAGAATAATGTTGAAGAGTTCCATGGACAGCAAAGAAAACAAACGAGACAGTCTTGAAGGAGGCAGACACGAGAAGATTATTAGTAAAAAAAAAAAAAAAGATTAGAAAAAAAGACAAGCAACATTCAGAGGACATGTTATGAGGAAAGGGGAATAAGAACACCTGGTCACAACAGCAAAAGCTGGAGGGAAAGAGAGCACCAAGTAGACACCCAGGGAGAAAATATTAGACAGACTTGCAGGATGGCTGGAGGCAGACAGGGTGGGAGATGTACTTTGCAGCGACAAAGGATAGATTCGTGTGAAGGGCCATGATCGCCAACGCCATGCGGCAGGGCACATGATGATGATGATGATGATTGGAAACGTTGGACGTTTATCATCTGCTCATACTGTCTGTTGTTTGCCGTATTTTGCACGAATCGTCGAAGTCTGGAAAACAAATGCAACTCTATGCTTGCCAGTCCCTACGCATTTACCTGTATACTTTTTTTTAGTTTCCTAGATACCCTCACCCCCTCAATCCCCCAGTCTCTCCAGCCCCCCCCCCCCCCTATTTTTTCAAAACTTGGACATTTCTCATCTGCTCATAATATCTGCTGTCTGTTTTCTTCTTCTTTTTTTTTTTTTTTTTTTACGTGATACGTTCAAATCTAGAAAAGAAATTAGCTCTTTGCCTGTCAACCCTTACGCATTTGTCCCCCCCCCCCCCCCCCCTTTTTAAAAAAATTTTTTTTCTTCCGTTCTCCATCTAAAGGCCAGTCCACATCTGACGATGAACGTAACCCTTTTTTTTTGTTTTTTTATTATTTTATTTCACGTTATTGCCGGCTATTGTGGAGCTTAGTGGTCAGAGGAGTTATAGACAGCCATGTCTCCTGTTGCTTCTCTTGATAGGGGCGACTTCACTGTAATATAAATATCCAGCTGTCTTGCGTTCTTTTGACCGCAGGGACAAGTTGGTGATGGCGTCACTTTAAACTTGAGGTTCATAATGGACATTGAGCCGGTTGTGGCCGGTGCGGAATCTCATCAGAGGGCACGTCTCCATGCCGTAGGTCAGCGGTGTCACTGAGGCTCTCAGCAGGAAGATCAGGAAGCTAGGAGTCAGTGTCCACGCCAAGCCCACTAACACCATCAGAAGCCAGTTAGTCCACCCCAAAGACAAAACAGACAAATTGGACAAATCAGGGATGATATACGAGATAGGCTGCCAGGACTATGACCAAAGTTACATTGGCGAAACTGAGCGCAACTTGTACAAAAGACTGAAAGAACACAAACGTGAGTCCTCTCCAGTGGGGGAACATCTGACCAACACCCAGCATCACTTTGAAAAGGACAGTGTGCAAGTTCTCGACAAAGAAACAGGATGGTTCCTGAGTGGAGTAAAGGAGGCAGTCTACATCGCCGCAAGGAACCCCACCCTCAACAGTGACCGGGGCCGACACAACCTGCCATCGGTGTACTCCTCACTCATTCAGTCGCACTGTCGTGAGTTCGCTCACGGCGGTGCGCACTGAAGCCAGTTCTCAACCCAGCTGTTGCGCTGAAGAAGTCGGCCGGATCGCCGATGAAAGCTACGCAAGTGAGTAGCCATTTTACTGAGAGACGTGTTTAGTACGGTAGTCATTATGTCATCAGGACCACTTGCTGCTCTGTGGACAGAAGGTTAGAGTCGTCCCTGTCTGCCTGTGGCTTAACCCTTTGACTCCTGCAGCCTGTCTGCCAGCATCCTGCGTTGTCCACCATGCTAGAGAAGCAAAAAACTTAACCCTTTGATTTCCTTACCCTATCCACCAGCTTTCTTGCTGGAAGCTGGTGGGTGATAAGTACGTGAGGGAGTCATAGGGTTAAAAGTTTTGTAGTTGGTGGATAGTATGCGGGAGTCAAAAGGTTATTAAGGAGTGATCTGAGAATGCTCCTGTTTTCGCCGTGGATGGCGCTGTTGCCTGGTTTTTCTTCATGGGTTCCTCTTTTCGCCAGCTTATCTACCATCTCGTTCCCTGGTATCCTAAAGCAGATAGGGATCCACTGAAGGACTACCTTGAATTTCTTTAGTTCTCTTTTTTTTTTCCACCCTTGGAAAACTTGGGCATTTCTGGCTGAAAAGAACCAGGAAAAAAACAAAAAAAACCACGAAAAAGAATAAGAACGCGTATTTAATACAAGACAAGACAGGCGCAGATTTTTCGGTCAACTGGCCTTTGTCAAGCGTAAGATCACAAACAAACAAACACCAGATACAGAAACTAGGAGAAAA
>JAPXFY010000025.1:32437978-32442978 GCA_030674185.1 Monoplex corrugatus | reverse complement strand
TGTCCATGGAACTCTCAACATTCTTCTTAGAAACCACATCTCGGCTGCCTCAATCTTGTTCTGGCTTTGCTTGTTGACTGTCCACGCCTCGCAACTGTACTACAGTATTGGTTTTATATAACATTCAAGAACTCTCTTCCTGATGTTAATAGTTTTTTGTTGGTAAGAACGGGATTTCATGTTTGTTACTGATCACCATGACTTCAGTCTTCCTGCTGTTTAGTTCCAACCCCTGACCTTTGCTTTCTATTTCTAGTGTATTCACAAGGTTTTGTAGGTCCCTTTCATTTTCTGCAATTAGCACGGTGTCATCTGCGTATCAAATGTTGTTTATCATTTTTCCTCCAACCTTTAATCCAGGGTCTTCTTCTAGGTTTCTCATGATGTTTTCGCTGTAAAGTGAAAACAAATCTGGTGACAAAACATAGCCCTGTCTGACTCCTCTTTTGATGTTTTGGAAAGAGCTTATATCATTTTCTATTCTCATTGAAGCTGTTTGTTCCCAATGCATATTTCTGATTATTCGTAGATCTTTTTCATCAATATTGAGTTTTTCTAGTTGGTTGATCAATTCTTCATGTCTTGCCTGATCGAAAGCCTTGGTATAATCAACAAAGCATAAATGTAAATCCTTATTCATCTCGATTGATCTCTCTGTGATAGTTCTTAGGATGTATATGGCATTAGTAGTTCCTTTCCCTTCCACAAATCCACACTGTTCATTTGCTATTTCTCTTTTGATTCTATTTCTTGTCCTCATCATGATTATTCTTAATAGGATTTTTGTTACAAGACTCATCAAACTGATTGTGCAATGGAGTTCGCATTCTATAGCCCCTATCTTCTTTGGGAGTGCAATGAAAATTGATTTTGACATATCTTTGGGGATTTTTCCAGTGTCGTAAATTTCATTTAGGAGGACTGTTATTTTTTCAATACCAAATTCCTCCAGGGCTTCAAACATCTCTGTAGTAATGTTATCTGGTCCTGGGGCTTTTCCTGGTTTCATCTTTTTCAGTGCTGCTCTGACTTCATCTTTCATTAAGGGTGGTCCTTCAAAGTTATTTCTTATAATGTGTTCTTCATTTCTGTCATCTTCAAAATGGTCTTTAATGTACTGTCCCCATCTGTCTAATATTTTGTCTTTTTCCATGATAAGCGTGCCATCTTTCGATTTTAAGCAACCAGTTGATGTGCATGTATTTTTCCTGTGGACAATTTCTTCAATTCGTCTGTACATACCCTGAGGATCCGTTTTGTGTCGGTCTTCTATTTCTTTGCATTTTGTGTTCAGCCAAGCTTCGTTAGCTTCATTGCACCTGTACCTGATTTCTTTGTTTATCTTCCTGTATATCTCCTCGTTTCTCTTTGTCTTCCTTCGTTCCTCCATCAAGCCTAAAATTTCTTTATATATATATGTGTGTGTGTACATGTATATATATACACATGCACACACACACACACACACACACACACACACACACACACACACACACACACACACACACACACACACACACACACACACACACACATATATATATATATATATATATATATATATATATGTGTGTGTGTGTGTGTGTGTGTGTGCGTCCTTTTGTATATGCGTGCGTGTGTGATCGCGCTCAGTGACCAGTGAACTGCAGAAAGTAGGCTACCCGGATTTAATAGCTCAGTTATGGCCCCTGAAGCCATTAAAACCACAGGCGGTATCGCCATACCCAGAATACATCAGCACTTAATTTCTACCACGCTGAGCAAATGCATCAGATGAGGGGCAGCAATTCAGTTCAGTTCAATTCAATTTTATTAGTTGAATTCAGTCCCGTTCGGTTGAGTTGAGTTCAGTTCAGTTCAATTCAATTCAATTCAATTTTTTATTCAGTTCGCTTGAATTCCGTTCGGTTGAGCTGAGTTGAGTTGAGTTGAGTTGAGTTCAGTTTAGTTCAATTCAATTCTGTTCTATTCTATTCGATTCATTCTCAATTAATTCATTCCAATTTCAATTCACTTTCAATTCAATCCAAACTTCAATTAAAATTTCAACTCAAATAGCAATTCAATCCAGTTCAATTCAATTCAATTGGTTTTCAAAAAATTCAATCCCATTTCAATTCACTTCCAATTCAATTCAAACTTCGATTCAAAATTTCAACTCAAATTTCAATTCAGTTCTGTTCAATTCAGTTGAGTTTAGTTCAATTTAATCGAGCAGCAAATGCTGTCTCACATTAATTAACCCTTTGATTCCCGCAGCTTTGCCACCAGCATCCTGCATCGTCAACCATGCTAGCAAAGCAAAAACTTAACCCCTTGACTCCCTGACACTTCCTTCCTGCAGGAAGCTGGTTGGATGGGGTGAGGGAGTCAAAGGGTTAAGTTTTTGCAGTTGGTGGATAGGGTGAGGGAGTCAAGGGGTTAATAGAAACAGCGACGGGTGGAGGTAGTCAAGCAGAACATAGATATTAGTGTGCAGTACAGGTTCAAGAGAATTCGACAATAGTATCACATGGGCCCCATCTAGGGGAAAGAAGTATTCAGACTGAAATGAGAGAAGGGCAAATAAGGTTTGTGTAACAGAATAACGTCGTTCATGATTCAGCTCGTTAACTAACATTTTCCACTCAAAAGGGGAGCTAACGCTTACATAGTCCTATCCATTTTTAGTGGACATACATATAGACTACCTAGAATACCAATGCGCGTCAGCAGTTACTAATGTTCAAGGAAATCGATGGAAAGCTGAATGACAATTATGGCCATTAGGCCAAGATCGTTAAGGTACCCAATTTTCGATATCTGGTGTGATGGATGAAGGACAGCTGGAGGACAGGTGGGAATGGTTGCGGCAGAAACAAAGCTCGGTAAATGGAATTGCACTGTATAAAGACCAGTCAGTCAGTCTTGAGATTTAGTCAGCATTGAGGCAGCGTTCAGTCAGCCACTGGGTCAGTGAGCGAGAGACGGCCAGAGAAGTCTCAGCTTCCAACCTATATTGGAGGTATGTGGCCCACGTTTCTTTTTATACTTTTTTAGGGTAGGGGATAGTAGTAGGTAGTATGTTTGATTTTTGCATGAAAGAAAGAGAGAGGGAATGGAGTAGGACATATGGAAGTGTTCAGCATTCTAGTGATATGTGAGCTAGTGAAGATTCGTAGTGCATCTTGGGGTTTTAGGACTATTAGGACCCAGGACAGTAGGAATGGTGAATCACGTTTATGCTTAAGTTGGTTAATTAAATAAATGCGTTGTAGTTATCAATCTATGTGTGGACTGATTATGAGAATCATATACAGTGTGGTTAGTGCATTTCTTCTCCTCACTCTCCTTCCTTGTTGTGTGCGTGATTTCTGTTGTTCTGTTCTGTTCTGTAGATTTTAATGTCCTACCACTCTCTAAGTAGATGAGGACTAGCAAAAAAATTGCTTTAGGAAGCCTTTAAAAATTTTAGCAGTATTGTGAGATACCTATGCTTTTTTTCGGTTTTCTGTCGATCTGGATCAGATCGATTGAATGGATGAACGGATGCGTGATTTCTAAGTAGAGAAACAACTCTTTATAAACATCCCCAATACATATTCCTGTGATAGAGTTTAGAACCCTATCCCTTCCTGCGATAGATGGTGGTGATGTAATTCTTCATAAACAACCCTAAATTCATCCTGTTACAACAGCATCGGTATCTCACAATGCAACCCAAATGTTTTAAGGCTTCTTTGAGCAACATTCTCATAGCTAGTCCTTCCATATACTCTTGAGAGTGGTAGGACTTTAAATTCAACAAAAGAGACAGACTAATTAAATGGAGTTAACATTGTATTTCCAACTCCTCCTCCTCCTCCTCATCATCATCATCATCATGTGCCCTGCCACATGGCGTTGGCGATCATGGCCCTCCATATGCATCTATTCCTTGTCACCACAAGCACATCTTCCACCCTCTCTGTCCTCAGCCACCCTGCAAGTCCGTCCGATATTTTCTCCCTGGGTCTACCCAGTGTTCTCTTTCCCTCCAGCTTTCCTGTTGTGACCAGGTGCTCTAATTCCCCTTTCCTTATAAAATGGCCTGTACATGTTGCTCGTCTTTTCCTAATCTTCCTTATGAATGATCTTCTTGCGTCTGCCTCCATCAAGACTGTCTCGTTCGTTTTCTTTGCTGTCCATGGAACTCTCAACATTCTTCCTAGAAACCACATCTCGACTGCCTCAATCTGGCTTTGCATGTTGACTGTCCACGCCTCACAACCGTATAACATTATCGGTTCTATATGACATTCAAGAACTCTCTTCCTGATTAATTGATGGGGCAAATTTTTGGCAAGATTGCTTTTCATCTTCCTGAATGCTGTTTTGGCTTGGCCGATTCTGTTGGCTATTTCCAACTAGAAGGTCATAATTTGATGTTCGATCCGCCCAGAAACCTCCACTAGGTGTTGTAAAAAATAATTAAAAAAAAGAAGAAAAAAAAAGGTGGAGATTTTCCCCATCTCCCGAGTCAACAAGTGTGCAGCCCTACTAGTGCCTAAAATCTCTTTCGTGTGGAATACCAGGTAAGAATGTGAAAGATCCTGTAAGTCATGTCAGTGGCTGGCTTATATTAATTTAAGGAAACAGGAAAATGGCTTATATTATTTTAAGGAAACAGGAAAATGGCTTATATTAATTTAAGGAAACAGGAAAAGGGCTTATATTATTTCAAGGAAACAGGAAAATGGCTCATATTAATTTAAGGAAAGAGGAAAATGGCTTATATTAATTTAAGGAAACAGGAAAATGGCTTACATTAATTTAAGGAAACAGGAAAACACCCAGTCGAGCGTGCCTACCGGAACTGGAGTATGCAGACTGTGCAGCAACATTCTGCCCGCACAGTGTGGGCAAAAGAACGAACATACACACGTCAGATTAAAAAAAACAAAACCGACGTTGTTGTTGTTGTTATTGTTGTTTGGAGCCCAGCCGACAGCGTAGAGCCATATCAGGGCTATAACTGCTTC
>JAPXFY010000025.1:32427978-32432978 GCA_030674185.1 Monoplex corrugatus | reverse complement strand
ACTCTGTGATATGATATATAAATATGGACAGGAAAGACAGACAACTAGCTCTGTAACACTCTGTGATGTGATATATAAATATGGACAGGAAAGACAGACAACTAGGTCTGTAACACTCTGTGATATGATATATAAATATGGACAGTAAAGACAGACAACTAGGTCTGTAACACTCTGTGATATGATATATAAACATGAACAGGAAAGACAGACAACTAGGTCTGTAACACTCTGTGATATGATATATAAACATGGACAGTAAAGACAGACAACTAGGTCTG
Source organism: Monoplex corrugatus (assembly GCA_030674185.1). Lineage (NCBI taxonomy): Eukaryota > Metazoa > Mollusca > Gastropoda > Littorinimorpha > Ranellidae > Monoplex > Monoplex corrugatus. The sequence goes on along the minus strand of JAPXFY010000025.1, from coordinate 32,432,697 downwards.
TAACACTCTGTGATATGATATATAAACATGGACAGTAAAGACAGACAACTAGCTCTGTAACACTCTGTGATATGATATATAAATATGGACAGGAAAGACAGACAACTAGCTCTGTAACACTCTGTGATGTGATATATAAATATGGACAGGAAAGACAGACAACTAGGTCTGTAACACTCTGTGATATGATATATAAATATGGACAGTAAAGACAGACAACTAGGTCTGTAACACTCTGTGATATGATATATAAACATGAACAGGAAAGACAGACAACTAGGTCTGTAACACTCTGTGATATGATATATAAACATGGACAGTAAAGACAGACAACTAGCTCTGTAACACTCTGTGATATGATATATAAATATGGACAGTAAAGACAGACAACTAGGTCTGTAACACTCTGTGATATGATATATAAACAATGGACAGTAAAGACAGACAACTAACTCTGTAACACTCTGTGATATGATATATAAACATGGACAGTAAAGACAGACAACTAGCTCTGTAACACTCTGTGATATGATATATAAATATGGACAGTAAAGACAGACAACTAGCTCTGTAACACTCTGTGATATGATATATAAACATGGACAGGAAAGACAGACAACTAGCTCTGTAACACTCTGTGATATGATATATAAATATGGACAGTAAAGACAGACAACTAGCTCTGTAACACTCTGTGATATGATATATAAACATGGACAGTAAAGACAGACAACTAGCTCTGTAACACTATGTGATATGATATATAAACATGGACAGGAGGAGACAGACAACTAGCTCTGTAACACTCTGTGATATGATACATAAACATGGACAGGAAAGACAAGGCAACTAGCTCTGTAACACTCTGTAATATGATATATAAATATGGACAGGAGGAGACAGACAACTAGCTCTGTAACACTCTGTGATATGATACATAAACATGGACAGGAAAGACAAGACAACTAGCTCTGTAACACTCTGTGATATGATATATAAATATGGACAGGAGGAGACAGACAACTAGCTCTGTAACACTCTGTGATAAGATATATAAACATGGACAGGAGACAGACAACTAGGTCTGTAACACTCTGTGATATGATATATAAACATGGACAGTAAAGATAGACAACTAGCTCTGTAACACTCTGTGATATGATATATAAATATGGACAGTAAAGACAGACAACTAGCTCTGTAACACTCTGTGATATGATATATAAACATGGACAGTAAAGACAGACAACTAGCTCTGTAACACTATGTGATATGATATATAAACATGGACAGGAGGAGACAGACAACTAGTTCTGTAACACTCTGTGATATGATACATAAACATGGACAGGAAAGACAAGGCAACTAGCTCTGTAACACTCTGTAATATGATATATAAATATGGACAGGAGGAGACAGACAACTAGCTCTGTAACACTCTGTGATATGATACATAAACATGGACAGGAAAGACAAGACAACTAGCTCTGTAACACTCTGTGATATGATATATAAATATGGACAGGAGGAGACAGACAACTAGCTCTGTAACACTCTGTGATAAGATATATAAACATGGACAGGAGACAGACAACTAGGTCTGTAACACTCTGTGATATGATATATAAACATGGACAGTAAAGATAGACAACTAGGTCTGTAACACTCTGTGATATGATATATAAACATGGACAGGAAAGACAGACAACTAGCTCTGTAACACTCTGTGATATGATATATAAACATGGACAGGAAAGACAGACAACTAGGTCTGTAACACTCTGTGATATGATATATAAACATGGACAGGAAAGACAGACAACTAGCTCTGTAACACTCTGTGATATGATACATTAATATGGACAGTAAAGACAGACAACTAGCTCTGTAACACTCTGTGATATGATGCATAAATATGGACAGGAGACAGACAACTAACTATGTAACATTCCGTGATATGATACATAAATATGGACAGGAGACAGACAACTAACTATGTAACATTCTGTGATATGATACATAAATATGGACAGTAAAGACAGACAACTAACTATGTAACATTCCGTGATATGATACATAAATATGGACAGTAGACAGACAACTAACTATGTAACATTCTGTGATATGATACATAAATATGGACAGGAGACAGACAACTAACTATGTAACATTCTGTGATATGATACATAAATATGGACAGTAAAGACAGACAACTAACTATGTAACATTCTGTGATATGATACATAAATATGGACAGTAGACAGACAACTAACTATGTAACATTCCGTGATATGATACATAAATATGGACAGGAGACAGACAACTAACTATGTAACATTCCGTGATATGATACATAAATATGGACAGAAGGAGACAGGCAACTTTCACTTGATGGCAGTTACCTCTGTCACACTCTGTGATACGATCATAGACATGGAAGGTGAGATAGGCAACCAGCTCTGTCGCACTCTATTATGTGATCACAGACATGGATAGGAGAGATAGACAGTTAGCTCTGTCACACTCTGTGATACGATCATAGACATGGAAGGTGAGATAGGCAACCAGCTCTATCGCACTCTATGATGTGGTCATAGACATGGATAGGGGAGACAGACAGTTAGCTCTGTCACACTCTGTGATATGATCATAGACATGGAAGGTGAGACTGGCAACCAGCTCTATCGCACTCTATGATGTGATCACAGACATGGATAGGGGAGACAGACAGTTAGCTCTGTCACACTCTGTGATATGATCATAGACATGGAAGGTGAGACTGGCAACCAGCTCTATCGCACTCTATGATGTGGTCATAGACATGGATAGGGGAGACAGACAGTTAGCTCTGTCACACTCTGTGATATGATCATAGACATGGAAGGTGAGACTGGCAACCAGCTCTATCGCACTCTATGATGTGGTCATAGACATGGATAGGGGAGACGGCCAACTACCTCTGTTGCACATTTTAAAAAAAATCAAGACTTCAGAAAGGCAAGAAGGCTAATTGGTTTTCAAGGGGTGGGGCCTGGAAAATCAACCTATCTCTCCAATTTTTTTTTAACTAAAGCAGCCGGGCAATGCCCTGCTCTTCACGATTTTCAACTGCCGTGGGATCTTTAGCGTGCGCATCCAGAGGGCATACGGGTCCAACTTGTTTTTCGTCCCCTTCCGAAGGATTAGACATTCAGTTCGATTTTCCGGTCAAACTGAGGAGAAAAGTCGAGGCCTCTACGGGGAGCGAACCCTGGAACCTGGAGTTTAGTTATTGGCAGGCGAACGTCTGAACCATTCTGCCACTGTTGCACTATGTAATATTATCATCTTGACGTGGATATGGGAGAGAGACAACTAGCTCTGTCGCATTCTGTGATACGGTCATAGACACTGACAGGGAAGACAGGCAACTAGCTCTATCGCACTCTGTGATACGATCATCTAGACATGGATATGGGAGACAGGCAGCTAACTCTGTCACACTCTTTGGTACGATCATAGATATTGAAGAGAGAGACAGGCATTGTGATCATAGACATGGACAGGGAAGACAGGCAACTACAAGGTGGAGTATGATCAAGGTAGAGAATCGTCGGCCTCTTTACATCTCGGGAGATGATAGTCTGTACCAGGAGCCGTTGTGGTCATGACGTGCACTTTCTGCTGTGGCTGTGCAGGCCGATTCTTGAGTGGCAATCTCTGTCACATCTGCCACATACGAACTGAGTCGCTGTTGTTTGGTTTCTGGAACGTCGCTTGCGAACAGCCCTTTTCTCATCTGCGCTTTCTGCTCTCCTCCTCTCCGCATTCACAACGCCTTGCTGAACGGCTGTCCTCCAAGAGCCTGGTAGAGAGGGGTTTCTAAAAAATCTAAAGGGGAGGGGGGGGTCTGCGGGCATGCTCCACCAGGAAAACATGTTTTTTTTCCAGAGGATTGAAATACAAGCCGTTTGGTACATTGTTGGTGAAATCATGTAATTTGTTAAGACTTAGCAACATTTATCATATTACCTTGCTTTTTTTTTTTTTTCTCCTGAACAGCAGTTCGACTCTTCGACAGCTCGGGGGAATGGGGTGGGAGAGGGAGGTCTAGAACCCTTGGAGATCCCCACCCATTATCCGCCCCTCAACTAGTTTTGTCGAACTCCGTGATATGATCATAGACATGGACAGGGTGATCGTAGACATGAACAGGCAACCAACCAACCAACCAACCAACCAACCAACCAACCAATCAACCAATCAAACCAACCAACCAGCCAACCAGCCAACCAACCAACCAACAACAACCAACCAACCAACCAACCAACCAAACCAACCAACCAACCAACAACAGCCAACCAACTAACTAGCCAGCTGACCAACCAACCACCCAACCAACCAACCAGCCAACGAACCAACCAACCACCCAACCAAAAAAACAACCAACCAGACAGCCAACCAACCAACCAACCAACCAACCAACCAGCCGACCAACCAACACCAACCAACCAACCAACCAACCAACCAACACCAACCAAACCAACCAACCAACCAACTAACCAACCAACCAACCAACCAGCCAGTCAACCAACCAGCCAATCAACCAACCAAACCAACCAACCAACCAACCAACCAACCAACCAACCAACCAACCAACCAACCAACCAACCAACCAACCACCAAACCAACCAGCCGACCAACCAACCAGCCAACCAACCAACAACCAAACCAACCAAA
>JAPXFY010000025.1:32420478-32422978 GCA_030674185.1 Monoplex corrugatus | reverse complement strand
ATCAAGAACGAATAATTTAATTTTGTTTTCACTTATCATCATTTACCTTCTTAAAGGGAGATTCAACAAGCATTAACAGACAGCCACATTCACGCTTTGAAACCTTGGTTGAGGTATAAAATCTTAAAAAAATGCAAATAAGTTCATGTCGTCCTTCCAGTGCCTTGGCACATGACAGGACAGGCGAGCGATTTACGAGTTCGGGAAACTGACTGTGCACAGTTCATTCATGAAGACGTGACGTGCATTTCCAGTGTACAGGGCCCTGCTCTTGTATTATCAATGTGAATCACAACCACGGGGCCCTTGTCCCTAATTCATTATTCATGAGGACAGCTTTCTTCAAGTTTAGTGGTTAATGGAACGTTACACACACACACACACACACACACACACACCACACACACACACACACACACACACACACACACACAACACACACACACACACACACACACACACACACACACACACACACACAGAGAAAAAAAAATCTGCTCTGTGTTTGTCAAGGAATAAGATTCAGAGGTTCAGATCTTGATTTCAAGTAATTTTTTTTTTACGGTGCGATGAATTATCTAGTTTTTGTTTTGTTTTGTGTAAAATGGAATGTTATAAACATGCTTGTTTCTCTCTTTCTGTCTTTGTTATTGTGTATGGAACTCCCCTAACCCCCTTTCCATTGTCAGTCTGTCACTCGCACGTTCTCAAATATATTGAAATCAAGACTCGTAACCTTTGCGCTGATCTCCTGTCTGTCCTTATGTCTTGTCTGTCTGTCTCTGTCTGTCTGTCTCTCTGTCTCTGTGTGTCCTCTCTTGTCTCGTCTGTCTCTCGTCTGTCTGTCTCTGTCTCTGTGTGTGTCTCCATCTCTCTGTCTCTCTGAATATGTCTCTATCTTTCTGTCTGTCTGTCTCTCCATCTGTCTGTCTGTATCTGTCTGTCTCTGTCTCTTGTCTCTGTCTGTCTGTCTCTGTCTGTCTGTCTGTGTCCTCTCTCTCTCTCTCTCTCTCTCATTCGCGCGTTCTACAAATATGTCGAAAATGAAGACCCTCTAATCTTTGGTGCATGGAATGTCCAGTACCTGCGGGACAGAGATGACAGACCAAAATGGCGCAGTCTCTGATCGCCAGAATGTGGGATCGCTACAAAAAGGATCGATAATTATAACGAGTGGCTGCACACCTAAGTGAGACCAGATCTGCAGATGAAAAAATCGGTTCAAAGAAACTGGAAGAGGCTTACTACATCCTTAACTGCTTTGGAAACCCCAAAGATGCTCAGAGAATCTCGGTCGGTCGGATTCGCCACGAGCGCTATGCTTACCTGGACGTTAGAAAGCCTGCCAAAATGGCGTCAATCATTCCCTTGATGAGTCTGTGTCTTCGGCTGTGCCAAAATCTTTCAGAGGTTATAGCCCCAACAATGACAATTCCACATGATGTTATAGAAGCCTTTTTTTGAGGAGCTCAACGTCTTGCTGCTGCAGCCAACAGGAAGGACAAGGTTGTCGTTCTTGGAGACTTCAACGCTCTTTTGGGAGTGGTTTACGCCATTTGACACAAATATTCTCGAACGCCATTACAGTGGAAAGTGTAACCCCAGTGGACTGATGTCGCTGTTGCTGTGTACAGTATAAGATCACCATTATCGACATCCTCTTCCAGCTGAAGGACAAGTTCAAGAATACATGGATGGACCGACTCCCCATACAGTGGCACGTACTGGATCATGTGATCATGACTGAAAAAAACCAGGAGAGACGCCCATACCGCCGCTGCATGAGAGGAGCTGACTGTTGGCCTGATCATCGACAACTACGTGGCAAGATGAGTATCCTTGTAGTTCAGAAAACCCAAGACAGCCAACAGCCAAGGACAAACCCCACGAAAGTTGAATATCACCTGCCAACATAACATCAAAAACACCCTCCTGGAGAAGGTCCAGGAACAGGAATCTGACATATAGCTTGTGGGAGAGGATATGGAGGCAGATTGGAAAGCTATCTACTGCTCTGCGACTACGGACACTAAAACATATATAAAAACGGGCTTAAATTACCTAAAATTGCTTCTGCATTTCTCATTTCCCTCAAGGCAAAAATGCACTTAATACATGTACCCAGTTATCAGTCCTAAGGGACAGTACGTAAGACTTTATCAAACACATACAGGTGAATGGGCCAGCAAGGCAGAAGAAAATGATAGGAAGAAAATGACCGAAAGCAAAGGAGAAGAAAGTAAACAAAGAGAGTGACAGAAAAGAGGACATTTCTAGCACAGAATTTCCAGATGGTTGAGATACTATTTATACTGAAAGAGATCCTGGCATCCCCACGGGGGTTGGAGGGGGGGGGGGAGGGAGAGATCAGGGAAGATCACTAAAGTGATACAAGGACACACTGAAAACCAACTTCGTCAGCAGCCGCATCAACCCCCACCAAGGAAGACATTACCCGTAAGAGAGCATGCTGGTGGCGTATGCTGGTATTGTTGTTGTT
>JAPXFY010000025.1:32390478-32397978 GCA_030674185.1 Monoplex corrugatus | reverse complement strand
TGCAAAACTAAGATAAAAGAAATAGCCTGTTTGTATGGAAATCCAGATCGCGTGACTCAAGTCTTTCTTATGACAAACCATCTAAATGATAGATTCAACAACAACATTAATAATAATAATAATAATAATGATAATAATAACAATAATAATAATAATAGTAATATTAATGATAATAATAATAATAATAATGAAAACTGCTAAGCTATTAACTAACATAAAGTAAGGAAGAGCAACCAACCAACCAACCCAGCAACTAACCAACCAACCAACCAACCAACCAACCAGCCAACCAACCAACCAACTAACCAACCAACCAACCAACCAACCAACCAACCCACCTACCAACTAACCAACCCACCCACCAACCAACCAACTAACCAACCAACTGACCAACCAATCAGCAAGTTTGCCAAATAGGCAACCCCTTTTCAATCAATCAATAAATCAATCAATCAATCAATCAATCAAATAGCCACCCCTATTTAATCAATCAATCAATCAATCAATCAATCAACAATCAACCAACCAACAACCAACCAACCAACCAACCAACCAAATCAATCAATCAATCAATCAATCAATGTATCTACCTGCCACAGAAACAAAAACAAGCAAGCAAGCAAGCAAGCTAGCAAGTAACCAGTTCACCAACCCATCAACCAACAAACCAAAGACTGCAAAAGATGACTTTTCACAAACTGACGGGTCAGAATTCTTTCCTCTGAAGCCCTGTTGCTTCTCCACGTCTTTTTAAGAGGTTGCATGGTCAGTTCAATCACTCCGACTTCTACCCTAAATGGGTGACATCCATTGAAAATTAACACATTCTGTACCGCGTCACGAGATCCTCGTGACTCAGCTTTCTAGCTCCGTGGACCGCGTCACGAGGATTTCGTGCTCTGAACCGTAGTTTCAGTTTCGAGTATATTAATAGAAAATGACCGCATTGCTGACGTGATCCTTTTCCGGCAAAGGGAGTATACTCTTGTCATTTCCTTTCTTCGTTTACACAACGTTTGAAGCGTCAAAAATGGCAAAGATATACCTTGCTTTCTGACAATGCCCCCTCTGGCCTTTCTCTCTCCTGACATTACTTGGTCAATAGTTAGTACAGTGACCTATTTTCTTGGTAGGAAAAGGGTTAACGCGCTCCCAACAAGCTCAGATACAATGTGAAATACAGCGTAGAAATCCTCGCTGACTGTCGAGACTACAATGAGGGGAAATGGAGCTCACAGCTATGCAAGCTGGTGGCAGGGCGGGCTGCCCAAGAGAGACGAAGACCAGAGTGGGGCGAGAGAGGGGTCTTCCATTGTCTTTCGGTCCAGAGGCTGTGCTGGACCTGGTTGGTACGCGTTGTGTGGCTATGTCCCGGGGTTTGTCATCTCCCCCACCTTGCCATTCGGTTTGTAAAGAACGTAACTGATGACTAGGTCCGAATGGGTTACGCAGCGCATGGGTACCCCCCCCCCCTCCGCATTTACTTGATGAAACGACTGTCGAGTGACGTCGGGAGCTTAGGAGGTGATTATTGGGAGAGTGGTAAGGCATTGATGCTTTGGGTCCCATCCACTCCCTCGTGGTGTTTCTTGTAAACAATGTGAAATGCAGCCTAGAAACCCTCCCTGATAATTAAAAAAAAAATACAGATTTCACTTTCAGTTTCAAATTCGTGCGCGGAATTAATTCCGTATGCACTGACACCATGGATGTCATGTGACAGATATAAAATCCAAAATGGGCGACGATCAGAAAAAAACAACTTACAGACACACAGACACCTCAGACCGGTCTTAAATCATTATCCTTTATTTCGACCAGAAAGGTAGACTTAAAAAGTCCACCTGCATTTTTCTGACTTTACTGATAAAACGGTTCGAATTTTGAGAAAATGCTCACTTCTGTAGAAAACACGCACACTCCTGTAGTAAAGACTCACTCATTCTGTGTCTGAGGGCCTGCAAAACATACGTAGGACACAGTAGCAGAAGACAGGAAAGGAGTAAGACAAAGGAGAAGAAGAAGAAGAAGAAGAAGAAGAAGAAGAGAAGAAGAAGAAGAAGAAGAAGAAGAAGAAGAAGAAGAAGAAGAAGAAGAAGAAGAAGAAAGAAAGAAGAAGAAGAAGAAGAAGAGAAGAAGAAGAAGAAGAAGAAGAAGAAGAAGAGAAGAAGAAGAAGAAGAAAGAAGAAGAAGAAGAAGAAGAAAGAAGAAGAAGAAGAAGAAGAAGAAGAAGAAGAAGAAGAAGAAGAAGAAGAAGAAAAAGAAGAAGAAGGAGAAGAAGAAAGAGGAGACAGCAACAGAAGCAACAACAGCAAAAGCAAAAGCTGCAGCAACAAACAACAACAGTAGCCGAGGGGAAAGACCAAACACCAAATCAACCAAACCAAAGTGGTGAATAAACTCACGTATGGCAACGGCGAGGGCCCTGGCCTTTATGGCTGTCCTCTTCGTGGGTACTACCTCTCTTGGTAACGCTCAGCCTGATTCCAAGCGCTCTGATGACGTGGTACCAGACATGGTCGTTGTGAGTCAGCTGACCAACAGGGTTCAGATCTTGGAGGCTTCTCTGACCGCGCTGCAGAACTCACTGGCGTCCACTCAGACTCAAGTGGGTAAGCAATTCTGTCTTTTATTTTCTTTTTCTTTCTTTTTTTTTTTTTTTTTTTTCGTCGGCTGACTTGTTTTGATACGGCCGTGGACTCGAGGTCTGATATTTGGAGTTCAATCCCAGCCCGCAACGTTGACAGCTGGTGCTGTTTGCTGCCCGTCTTGATGTTTCCATCATTCCAGTGGTGTCAGGAATCGTGCAAGAACATAATTATGGGATGGGTGACATGTTTTTGAAACCGTCACGATTACTCATTCGGGCTTTCTCTGTGTGTCTGTGTCTGTCTGTCTATCTGTGTCTCTGTTTGTGTCTGTCTATCTGTCTCTGTGTCTTGGCTGTCTGTTTTGTCTGTCTGTCTGTCTCTGTGTCTGTCTGTCTGTCTCTCCCCCCTCTTATTAGAGAAATTATCCAAATCGAATCCTTGATCATCGTCACAAAATGTGAGCGTCTCTGTGTCTGTCTGTCTGTCTCTCCCCCCTCTTATTAGAGAAATTATCCAAATCGAATCCTTGATCATCGTCACAAAATGTGAGCGTCTCTGTGTCTGTCTGTCTGTCTCTCCCCCTCTTATTAGAGAAATTATCCAAATCGAATCCTTGATTCATCGTCACAAAATGTGAGCGTCTCTGTGTCTGTCTGTCTGTCTCTCCCCCCTCTTATTAGAGAAATTATCCAAATCGAATCCTTGATCATCGTCACAAAATGTGAGCGTCTCTGTGTCTGTCTGTCTGTCTCTCCCCCCTCTTATTAGAGAAATTATCCAAATCGAATCCTTGATCATCGTCACAAAATGTGAGCGTCTCTGTGTCTGTCTGTCTGTCTCTCCCCCTCTTATTAGAGAAATTATCCAAATCGAATCCTTGATCATCGTCACAAAATGTGAGCGTCTCTGTGTCTGTCTGTCTGTCTCTCCCCCCTCTTATTAGAGAAATTATCCAAATCGAATCCTTGATCATCGTCACAAAATGTGAGCGTATTCTGGGGTTTATTCAGTGGGGGTACTGTTTGAGGAGTTTAGTCCAGCGTACTTTTTTTTTACACCTCGGTTTTCGTGTGTGTGTGTGTGTGTGTGTGTGTGTGTGTGTGTGTGTGTGTGTGTGTGTGTGTGTGTGTGTGTGTGTGGGGTGGGGGTGGGGGGCTGTAAAGTCTATTTCCTTGAAGTCTATTCTTTCCAGGTATTTTCCCTGGAAGTCTATTCCCTCGGACATATAGGCTTTTCCTTCTAAGTATATTTTAACCCTTTTCACTCCTGCACTCTGATCACCAGCATCCTGCATTGTAAACCCCGCGCTAGCAAAGGAAAAACTTAACCTTTTGACTCCATCACCCTATCCACCAGCTTCCTGGGAGTAAAAAAAAAGTTAAGTTTTTACAGTTGGCGTGTACGGCTGGTATGTAATAACATGTGTCCATGAATTGACTCTTTGTCCACAGCCTGGCTGGCATGTAATCCTGTGTCCATGAATTGACTCTTTGTCCACAGCCCAGCTGGCATGTAATCCCATGTGTCCATGAATTGACTCTTTGTTCACAGCCCGGCTGGCATGTAATCCCATGTGTCCATGAATTGACTCTTTGTCCACAGCCTGGCTGGCATGTAATCCCATGTGTCCATGAATTGACTCTTTGTTCACAGCCCGGCTGGCATGTAATCCCATGTGTCCATGAATTGACTCTTTGTCCACAGCCTGACTGGCATGTAATCCCATGTGTCCATGAATTGACTTTTTGTCCACAGCCCGACTGGCATGTAATCCCATGTGTCCATGAATTGACTCTTTGTCCACAGCCTGGTTGGCATGTAATTCCATGTGTCTATGACTTTACTCTTTGTCCACAGCCCGACTGGCATGTAATCCCATGTGTCCATGAATTGACTCTTTGTCCACAGCCTGGTTGGCATGTAATCTCATATGTCCATGACTTTCTCTTCCTCCACAGCCCGACTGGCATGTAGTCCATGTGTCTATGACTTTACTCTTTGTCCACAGCCCGACTGGCATGTAATCCCATGTGTCCATGAATTCACTCTTTGTCCACAAGCCCGACTGGCAAGTAATCCCATGTGTCCATGAATAGACTTTTTGTCCACAGCCTGACTGGCATGTAATCCCACATGTCCATGAATTGACTCTTTGTCCACAAGCCCGACTGGCATGTAATCCCATGTGTCCATGAATTGACTCTTTGTCCACAGCCTGGCTGGCATGTAATCCCATGTGTCCATGAATTGACTCCTTGTCCACAAGCCCGACTGACATGTAATCCCATATGTCCATGAATTGACTCTTTGTCCACAGCCCAGCTGGCATGTAATCCCATATGTCCATGACTTTCTCTTTGTCCACAGCCAGACTGGCATGTAATCCCATGTGTCCATGGATTGACTCTTTGTCCACAAGCCCGACTGGCATGTAATCCCATGTGTCCATGACTTTCTCTTCCTCCACAGCCCGACTGGCATGTAATCCCATGTGTCCATGAATTAACTCTTTGTCTGCAAGCCCGACTGGCAAGTAATCCCATGTGTCCATGAATTGACTCTTTGTCCACAGTCCGACTGGCAAGTAATCCCATGTGTCCATGAATTGACTCTTTGTTCACAAGCCCGACTGGCATGTAATCCCACGTGTCCATGAATTGACTGTTTGTCCACAAGCCAGACTGGCATGTAATCCTGTGTCCATGAATTGACTTTTTGTCCACAGCCTGACTGGCATGTAATCCCATGTGTCCATGAATTAACTCTTTGTCCACAAGCCAGACTGGTATGTAATCCTGTGTCCATGAATTGACTCTTTGTCCACAAGCCCGACTGGCATGTAATCTCATGTGTCCACGACTTTCTCTTTGTCCACAGCCTGACTGGCAAGTAATCCCATGTGTCCATGAATTGACTCTTTGTCCACAAGCCCGACTGGCATGTAATCCTGTGTCCATGAATTGACTCTTTGTCCACAGCCCGACTGGCATGTAATCCCATGTGTCCATGAATTGACTCTTTGTCCACAAGCCCGACTGGCATGTAATCTCATGTGTCCATGACTTTCTCTTTGTCCACAGCCTGACTGGCATGTAATCCCATGTGTCCATGGATTGACTCTTTGTCCACAAGCCCGACTGGCATGTAATCCCATGTGTCCATGACTTTCTCTTCCTCCACAGCCCGACTGGCATGTAATCCCATGTGTCCATGAATTAACTCTTTGTCCACAGTCCGACTGGCAAGTAATCCTGTGTCCATGAATTGACTCTTTGTCCGCAAGCCCGACTGGCAAGTAATCCCATGTGTCTATGAATTAACTCTTTGTCCACAGTCTGACTGGCAAGTAATCCTGTGTCCATGAATTGACTCTTTGTCCGCAAGCCCGACTGGCAAGTAATCCGATGTGTCCATGAATTGACTCTTTGTCCACAGTCCGACTGGCAAGTAATCCCATGTGTCCATGAATTGACTCTTTGTCCACAAGCCCGACTGGCATGTAATCCCATGTGTCCATGAATTGACTATTTGTCCACAAGCCAGACTGGCATGTAATCCCATGTGGCCATGAATTGACTCTTTGTCCACAGCCTGACTGGCATGTAATCCCATGTGTCCATGAATTGACTCTTTGTCCACAAGCCAGACTGGCATGTAATCCCATGTGGCCATGAATTGACTCTTTGTCCACAGCCTGACTGGCATGTAATCCCATGTGTCCATGACTTTCTCTTTGTCCTCAGCCCGGCTGGCATGTAATCCCATGTGTCCATATATTCACTCTTTGTCCACAAGCCCGACTGGCAAGTAATCCCATGTGTCCATGAATAGACTTTTGTCCACAGCCCGACTGGCATGTAATCCCACGTGTCCATGAATTGACTCTTTGTCCACAGCCCGACTGGCATGTAATCCCATGTGTCCATGAATTAACTCTTTGTCCACAGCCTGACTGGCATGTAATCCCATGTGTCCATGAATAGACTCTTTGTCCACAGCCCTGCTGCCATGTAATCCTATGTGTCCATGAATTGACTCTGTCCACAGCCCGACTGGCATGTAATCCCATGTGTCCATGAATTGACTCTGTCCACAGCCCGACTGGCATGTAATCCGATGTGTCCATGAATTGACTCTTTGTCCACAGCCCTGCTGGCATGTAATCCCATGTGTCCATGAATTGACTCTTTGTCCACAGCCCGACTGGCATGTAATCCTATGTGTCCATGAATTGACTCTTTGTCCACAGCCCGGCTGGCGTGTAATCCTATGTGTCTATGAAATACTCTTAGGAGAATGACATACTTTCCCTCTCTCTCCCTCTCTATCTCAATTTCTCTCCTCTCTCTCTCCCTCTCTCTCCCCCCTCTCTTTCTCTCTCTCAAGAAAGACCAAAGCCCCTACTGGCAAAAAATGGGATCTTAGGGAAGATCTCTCTCTCTCTCTCTCTCTCTCTGTCTCTGTCTCTCTCTGATTCCAGGGTCCACCTCAAAAGTATTATAGATGCCCAGAATTTTTAATCCAGAAAGACCATAGCCCCTATTGAAGAGAGAGAGAGAGGGAGAGAGAGAGAGAGAGAGAGAGAGAGAGAGAGGGAGAGAGGGAGAGAGAGAGAGAGAGTTCAGACTTCAGACTTCAGACCAGAATTTTTATTCAAGAAAGACCATAGCCCTTACTAGAGGGAGAGAGAAGGAGAGAGAGGGAGAGAGAGGGGAGAATGTGATAGAGAGAGAGAGAGAGAGAGAGAAAGAAAGACAGAGAGAGAAAAAAAAAAAAAAGAGAGAGAGAGAGAGAGAGAGAGTGAGAGAGAATCCCATGTCCCATGGCTTCACTCATTTGTCCACAGCCCGGTTGGACAATAACGTCGCCTTCATCGTCTCTTTTCACGCCAACATGGTGACCGGTATGA
>JAPXFY010000025.1:32382978-32387978 GCA_030674185.1 Monoplex corrugatus | reverse complement strand
GCATATTATATACAATTATATATTACAATGTGATTCCCCTCCGAGTGGAGACAGGCTGCAGAGGGGATTGAGTGAGGTCAGGATTTTATGCAGAGGAGAAAATGTGAGTTTTGAGAGCGGACTTGAAGGAGACAAAAGTAGGTTGCTGACGGACTGAGAGAGGAAGTTTGTTCCAGAAAAGTGGACCAGAAACAGAGAAGGCTCGTGGACCATAGGTATTGAGCTTAGTGCGTGGAAAGCGAAAAGTCAGAGGATCGGAGGCAGAGCGGAGGGTACGTGAGGGAACATAGATCTCAAGTAGGCTTGACAGGTAATGGGGGGCTGCGTTATTGAGGCTTTTGTAGCACATGGTGTCTAGTTTGTACTGTATGCGCTTTGATACAGGGAGCCAGTGAAGTTGTGCCAGGAGAGGAGATATGTGGTCAGCTTTTTTCTTTTTTTTAGTACAAGGCGTGCAGCATTGTTTTGAATGCGCTGCAGGATGTGAATGGTGGAAGCAGGAAAACCAGACAGGAGTGAATTGCAATAGTCAATGCGAGACATTATGAAGGAGAGAACGAGTTTTGCAGTTGTTTCGACAGAGAGATACTTCCTGATCAGGCTTATACGATGGAGGTGATAGTAGCAAGATCTGGCAGTTTGAGAAACAAAGTTGTTCATGGAGAGGGTAGAGTCAATGCAGACACCAAGGTTTTTAGCTGAATCAGAAATTGGGACTGATGTGTTACATAATGGGAGAGAAAGAGGAGACAGCAAAGAAAACAAACGAGACAGTCTTGATGGAGGCAAACACAAAAAGATCACTGATAAGGAAGATTAGGAAAAGACAGGATATTTGTAGGCCATTTTATGAGGAAAGGGAATTGGAGCACCTGATTACAACGGGAAAGCTGGAGGGAA
The DNA here is from genome assembly GCA_030674185.1 of Monoplex corrugatus. Taxonomy (NCBI): domain Eukaryota; kingdom Metazoa; phylum Mollusca; class Gastropoda; order Littorinimorpha; family Ranellidae; genus Monoplex; species Monoplex corrugatus. The sequence goes on along the minus strand of JAPXFY010000025.1, from coordinate 32,387,078 downwards.
AGAGAACACCAGGTAGACCCAGGGAGAAAATATTGGACGGACTTGCAGAGTGGCTGAAGACAAAGAGGGTGGAAGAGGCGCTTGAGGCAACAAGGGATAGAAACAGATGGAAGGCCATGATCGCCAACAACATGTGGCAAGGCACCTGATGATGATGATTGCTTATCGCCCAGCCGACCACTGGAGCCACATCAGGGCTAATAACACCACGTCAAAAAATTGGACCAGTCTGATTTATTAATATGAAAACAAACACAAGCAAAAATCACGACCGTTTCAGAAGAGGTTTTAACCAACTTGGGCACAAATCTCTGACGTGTGGTAAAAGTTTCAAGAACGCCGGTCAAAGGTCAAGGTCACAATGACGCAAACAACGCGTTTACATGTGTCAACAAGAATTTTTCAATAGTGTATCAATAGAAGATTCCCCCATCCCCACCCCCCCTATATCCTAAATTTTGAATTCACATCAAGTTCATGCGTTCGATTGCGCCAAGTCCGAATACAGACGGCCATATTACTTCGATTGCTGTACTTAGAAATTAGGAAATCGATTAAGTAGCAACAAGAAACTCTGGGGAAAGTCCTCAGAGAAGAATATAAATTTGGTATAAATTTTTGCTGGGTTCCGTCACATTGTGGACTTCATCGGAATGAAGTTTCGGACAAATTAGTAAAAGACGGTGCATCCAATAATGCAAAACCGTAACAGTCCATAACATACGACTGTCAGTTCATGAACTTGTTTCTGTGTTAGAATGTTCACTTTATACAAATTTCTCCAATACCCAAAGCCTGATACCTTACTGCCCCAGACAGCTAGCGTCCTTGATATACAAACTAAGGCTTAACACTTGGAAAACAAAATATACACAGAATGTATGTATTTGTTCAAAAGCATTATCTGTCCACCATATGCTCTTTGAATGTCGTATCTTACTTACGACATATAGAAATAACAATCTCGATTTTTCATGTACTGACTCTAGAGATATCCTTTATTTACAACAAAAATAATGATATTATTTCGGTAGTCCAGCTGATTCTCAGATCCCCTGTTGGCAGATTGTTATGAAAAGTTAAATTAATTGTTGTCTGTTATCAGTTGACACTGTTAACTCATTGTTCTGAATTATTAATTGTAATTGTTCCCTTTCTTACATTCAAACTTCCACTACCCCTCCCCACTACCCCTCCCCAAGCCTGCGCAAAACCCTATGCTCTGGCAAGGTCTTGCAATTGGGGAGGAGGGTGTGTGTGTGTGTGTGTGTGTGTGTGTGTGTGTGGTGTGTGTGTGTGTGTGTGTGTGTGTGTGTGTGTGTGTGTGTGTGTGTGAACTTTTTGAAACGCTAAGCTGACACCACCATAATGATGAAAACATTAAGGTGGGCAGTGAACAGGCCAGTTTTTAACGTTGCAGGTGTGGTTGAACAGAAAGGGTGTGAATCACATCATAAACGATATATGCCAGCATAGAGTAGTCGTCCTTTGATAATGAATGCGTTTAAACATTACGTGAATACAAATGGGTCATAAAGGCATCCTTTAATAATACAATAATAGCATGTATATTAAATTAAGGGTGTGAAACACATCATAAACATTGTGCTAACACAGAATAGTCGTCCTTTGATAATGTATGCGTGTAACATTACGGGAATACAAATGGGTCACAAAGACATCCTTTAATAATACAACAATAGCATATAAACTGGTTTAACTGTCGTACATTAACAGAAACTTAACTATAGGACAAGGTGGTCTCTATTCTGTTAACTCTTTGACTTCGACACCCTATCTACCACAAGCAAAACCATAACCTTTTGAGTCCCTCACCCTATCTACCAGCTTCCCGCAGGAGGAATCTGATGGATAGGGTGAGGGACTCAAAAGGTTACGTTTTTGTTTTGCTTGCGCTTGCATGGCTGACAACGCAGGATGATGGTAGACAAGGTGCGGGAGTCAAAAGGTTAATTAAAAAAGCTTTTTAGATGTACGTCGCCAGATCTCTAATTGTACGTTCATTTTTTTTTTTGAAACCATGAGCATTATTAATAATCTGAAATCTTTTTGGATTATGGTAATATTTTGGCTGAATTAACTGAAATCTTAAATCTTCAAGAGCTGGACAACATAGTGCAAACTGAATTTCATTTTCGGTGACGTTTTTGCATAGTGGGCATTTTGTTGCCTCTTAACCACGTCTTTTAAATCATAATCTGTGCACTGGTAAATGAGACATACCAAATCTACATCTTGTGACCACACCAAGAACAAATAATGGTTCAACCTGATTGTTATTGTTATTGTTGTTTAAAGCCTAGCCGAATGCGTAGAGCCATATCAGGGCTATAACCGTTTCAAAACATACAAAACTTCAACAGGAAAAAAAAAAAAAAAAAAAAAAAGAGAAGAAAATTAAGTACACATATCAATGCATTCGCGTACATAATCTAAAGATATGCATCCTGCGTTGACCATTCCGTCCAATTCATCACATAGCGGATTAAAAAAAAAACCACACCTGAATACAAATCTAAGCATACCTAAGGACACCAAAACATGAAAACGGGCAAAAATTACCAAAAATTGCTTCTGCGTATCTCACCTCCCTTGAGCCAAAAAATGCGCTTAATACATGTACCCAATTATCAATTCCTAAGAGAAAGTACGTAAGACTTTATCGAACACATACAGGTGAATGGACCAGCAAGGCAGAAAATGATAGGAAGAAATGACAGAAAGCAAAGGAACAAGGTAGAAACAAAGAGAGTGACAGAAAAGAGGAAATTTCTAGCACAGAATTTCCAGAAGATGGGGATACTGTTTTTACTGAAAGAGCCCCCGGCATCCCTACGGGAGGTGGGGGGGGGGGGGGTGTTTGAACCTGATGAGATCGTTTAAACTATCTATACTACGCAAAAACATCACTGGTGTTCATACGGCACTCCTAAATTTGCCGTTTGACAATCAGTTCATATTGACAGTTCATATTGCTTATAGCCCCGCCAACCTCTAGAGCCATATCAGAGCTAACGTTTGGCAATCAGTCAATCTTTCTTTGAACTGTTTTGTAAAAAAAAAACAAAAAAACTTTATACACCCAACACCTTAATTTTTCCAGACTTATAAAAATCCGTAAGTATTTAATGTCACGGCATTTTGAGGCCCAATTTATTGTTCTTCTGCTGACTCTAGTTAATATCATATTACACGCTTCATAAGGCAGTCTCTGTTCTCTCACTCTAGTCTTAACCTGTACTGAATACAATAAACACCTGAATTCACAGTTAAAGAAAATCTTGCTAATTCATCATCATCATCATCAAGTGCCCTGCCGCATGGCGTTGGCGATCGTGGCCCTCCATATTCATCTATCCCGCAAGTACATCTTCCACCCTCTCTGTCCTCAGCCACCCTGCAAGTCCGTCCAATATTTTCTCCATGGGTTTACCTGGTGTTTTCTTTCCCTCCAGCTTTCCTGTTGTGACCAGGTGCTCTAATTCCTCTTTCCTCATAAAATGGCCTATAAATGTTGCCTGTCTTTTCCTAATCTCTAATTCCCCTTTCCTCATAAAATGGCCTATAAATGTTGCCTGTCTTTTCCTAATCTTCCTTATCAATGATCTTCTTGTGTTTGCCTCCATCAAAACTGTCTCGTTTGTTTTCTTTGCTGTCCATGGAACTCTCAACGTTCTTCTTAGAAACCACATCTCGGCTGCCTCAATCTTGTTCTGGTTTTGCGTGTTGACTGTCCACGCCTCACAACCGTATAACATCAGTTCTATATAACATTCAAGAACTCGCTTCCTGATTTTAATTGATAGGCATTTGTTGGTAAGAATACTTTTCATCTTCTTGAATGCTGTTACTAATTTACCATACAAGTTACGTGGCGTTCTGATGTGAACTCCTGAATGTTTGTTCAACATAAACAATTGAACACCTTCAATCACCCAAGATTCTTTCTCTAGATCCATATTTCTGAACCATACAGCACAGTTGGTTGAATTTGCGTATCAAACAATTGCAAACGAACAAAAAAATGAATCTAATAAATCATTGTTTATACCAAAGAAATGAGAGAGGAAGCAGGGAGA
>JAPXFY010000025.1:32355478-32377978 GCA_030674185.1 Monoplex corrugatus | reverse complement strand
CAGAAAGTAAGGCTTCACAGTCTAGATCCAACACCGCTAAAAACCTCCATTCATTTCCCTGTTCATTAAAACTGTAAACTGTGTAATCGACACCCACCCATGTCAAACAACTCTACTGGCTATATTGTGTGATAAATACCCATGTCAAAACAACCATACTGCATGTATTGTGTTAATAAACATCCCTCAGTCAAAACAACCATACTGCATGTACTGTGTAATAAAGACCCCCGTGACAAAGCAACCATACTGCATGTCATCATCATCATCATCATCATCATCATCATCATCAAGTGCCCTGCTGCATGGCGTTGGCGACCATGGCCCTCCATATGTATCTATCCCTTGTTGCCACAAGCACATCTTCCACCCTCTCTGTGCTCAGCCACCCTGCAAGTCCGTCTGATATTTTCTCCCTGGGTCTACCTGGTGCTCTCTTTCTCTCCAGCTTTCCTGTTGTGACCAGGTGCTCTAAATTCCACTTCCCTCATAAACTGGCCTATAAATGTTGCCTGTCTTTTCCTAATCTTCCTTATCAATGATCTTCTTCTGTCTGCCTTCATCAAGACTGTGTCGTTTGTTTTCTTTGCTGTCCATGGAACTCTGAACATTCTTATTAGAAACCACATCTCGGCTGCCTAAATCTTGTTCTGGCTTTGCGTGTTGACTGTCCACGCCTCACAACTGTGTAACATTATCGGTTCTACATAACATTCAAGGACTCTCTTCCTAATGTTAACTGATAGGCCAGACAAAACAACCATACTGCATGTACTATGTTAATAAATATCCCCCTGTCAAAACAACCATACTACATGTACCGTGTTAATAAACATCCCCTGTCAAAACAATCATACTACATGTACCGTGTTAATAAACACCCCCCCTGTCAAAACAACCATACTACATGTACTGTGTTAATAAACACCCCCTGTCAAAACAACCATACTGCATGTACCGTGTTAATAAATATCCCCCTGTCAAAACAACCATACTACATGTACTGTGTTAATAAACACCCCCCTGTCAAAACAACCATACTGCATGTACCGTGTTAATAAACATCCCCCTGTCAAAACAACCATACTGCATGTACCGTGTTAATAAATATCCCCCTGTCAAAACAACCATACTACATGTACTGTGTTAATAAACACCCCCCTGTCAAAACAACCATACTACATGTACTGTGTTAATAAACACCCCCCTGTCAAAACAACCATACTGCATGTACCGTGTTAATAAACATCCCCGCTGTCAAAACAATCATACTACATGTACCGTGTTAATAAACATCCCCCCTGTCAAAACAACCATACTACATGTACCGTGTTAATAAACATCCCCCCTGTCAAAACAATCATACTACATGTACCGTGTTAATAAACATCCCCCTGTCAAAACAACCATACTACATGTACAGTGTTAATAAACATCCCCCCGTCAAAACAACCATACTTCATGTGCTGTGTTAATAAATACCCCCCTGTCAAAACAACCATACTACATGTACCGTGTTAATAAACACCCCCCTGTCAAAACAACCATACTGCATGTACTGTGTTAATAAATACCCCCCTGTCAAAACAACCATACTACATGTACCGTGTTAATAAACATCCCCCTGTCAAAACAACCATACTACATGTACCGTGTTAATAAACATCCCCCTGTCAAAACAACCATACTGCATGTACTGTGTTAATAAACACCCCCCTGTCAAAACAACCATACTGCATGTACTGTGTTAATAAACATCCCCCTGTCAAAACAACCATACTGCATGTACTGTGTTAATAAACATCCCCCTGTCAAAACAACCATAATGCATGTACCGTGTTAATAAACATCCCCCCTGTCAAAACAACCATAATGCATGTACCGTGTTAATAAACATCCCCCCTGTCAAAACAACCATAATGCATGTACCGTGTTAATAAACATCCCCCTGTCAAAACAACCATAATGCATGTACCGTGTTAATAAACATCCCCCCTGTCAAAACAACCATAATGCATGTACCGTGTTAATAAACATCCCCCTGTCAAAACAACCATAATGCATGTACTGTGTTAATAAACATCCCCCTGTCAAAACAACCATACTACATGTACTGTGTTAATAAACATCCCCCTGTCAAAACAACCATACTACATGTACCGTGTTAATAAACATCCCCCTGTCAAAACAACCATAATGCATGTACTGTGTTAATAAACATCCCCCTGTCAAAACAACCATACTGCATGTACTGTGTTAATAAACATCCCCCTGTCAAAACAACCATAATGCATGTACCGTGTTAATAAACATCCCCCCTGTCAAAACAACCATAATGCATGTACCGTGTTAATAAACATCCCCCCTGTCAAAACAACCATAATGCATGTACCGTGTTAATAAACATCCCCCTGTCAAAACAACAATAATGCATGTACTGTGTTAATAAACATCCCCCCTGTCAAAACAACCATACTACATATACTGTGTAATAAACATCCCCCTGTCAAAACAACCATACTGCATGTACTGTGTTAATAACCCCCCCCACCCTGTCAAAACAATCATACTGCATATACCGTGTAATAAACATCCCCCCTGTCAAAACAACCATACTGCATATACTGTGTAATAAACACCCCCCTGTCAAAACAACCATAATGCATGTACCGTGTTAATAAACACCCCCCTGTCAAAACAACCATACTGCATATACCGTGTAATAAACATCCCCCCTGTCAAAACAACCATACTGCATGTACCGTGTTAACACCCCCCCCCCCCCCCCCCCCCCCCTGTCAAAACAACCATACTGCATGTACCGTGTTAATAAACATCCCCCCTGTCAAAACAACCATACTGCATGTACCGTGTTAATAAACACCCCCCTGTCAAAACAACCATAATGCATGTACCGTGTTAATTAACATCCCCCCTGTCAAAACAACCATAATGCATGTACCGTGTTAATAAACATCCCCCTTCAAAACAACCATAATGCATGTACTGTGTTAATAAACACCCCCCTTGTCAAAACATATATGCCAGACTCCTTCCACCTCCCCTTTTCCTTTTGAAACAAAAGATACCATCCACTCGCCTGATGTACTTTTTTTTGACTTACACTACTACTATAATTATAATAAACAAACACGTATTTGTGGCGAGTCACTTGGTGAACACTGTAGCGAGAAATGGGCTTTGAGCCAAAAGCTTAAATACTACACGGTAGGCCTACATACAGAACCCCTCAAACATAATACAACTATCAAAACCAGTATCAATTCCAAGAGTCACATCTGATGGCTGCAATGAACTGAATCTCTGTAACAGGCGTTGATGGTATCATTTACCTTATCATTATTATTAGATGTTTTAAAAATATTATAATTCACCTAAAAATGAACTGAAATCAAAATAAAATGATAAACAAGCACAAGTATCATTTATCACACTTAATGGTTATAATGCATTTGATAACAATGGCTGATATTATTCACCTTAAAACTCTTGTCATCATTCACTTTTTCCTTTCCTCCCTTTCCTGTCTATTCTTGCCTAAATCTATAAGTCCTTTCCTGTCTATTCTTGCCTAAATCTATCAGTCCTTTCCTGTCCATTCTTGCCTAAATCTATCAGTCCTTTCCTGTCCATTCTTGCCTAAATCTATCAGTCCTTTCCTGTCTATTCTTGCCTAAATCTATCAGTCCTTTCCTGTCTATTCTTGCCTAAATCTATCAGTCCTTTCCTGTCTATTCTTGCCTAAATCTATCAGTCCTTTCCTGTCTATTCTTGCCTAAATCTATCAGTCCTTTCCTGTCTATTCTTGCCTAAATCTATAAGTCCTTTCCTGTCCATTCTTGCCACTATAATCTATTCAAGTCCCTTTCCTGTCTATTCTTGCCTAAATCTATCAGTCCTTTCCTGTCTATTCTTGCCTAAATCTATCAGTCCTTTCCTGTCTATTCTTGCCTAAATCTATCAGTCTTTCCTGTCTATTCTTGCCTAAATCTATCAGTCCTTTCCTGTTTCCTCATTCTTGCCTAAATCTATCAGGGCCTTTTCTCTGTCTATTCTTGCCTAAATCTATCAGTTCTTTCCTGTCTATTCTTGCCTAAATCTATCAGTCCTTTCCTGTCTATTCTTGCCTAAATCTATCAGTCCTTTCCTGTTCATTCTTGCCTAAATCTATCAGTCCTTTCCTGTCTATTCTTGCCTAAATCTATCAGTTCTTTCCTGTCTATTCTTGCCTAAATCTATCAGTTCTTTCCTGTCTATTCTTGCCTAAATCTATCAGTCCTTTCCTGTCTATTCTTGCCTAAATCTATCAGTTCTGCTAAGTTCTCGTTTACAAAATGCAAATGACCATGGTTGATGTCGTCGTCCACTTTTCAACTTTTTCTTTTTTGTCAATCTCTTTTTTGTCTTTTCTCTCCTCTTGTCTATCTTTGCCTCTCAGTTCTACTGGTACTATGTCCTCACTTACAAAATGAAACTGAACACGACAGGTGCAGGGTAGAGTGGGAGTGGATGATAGTGTTTAACCTTTGGAATCCGCATCCTATCCACCAGCATCTTGCATCATCAACCATGCTTGCAAAGCAGAAACTTAACCCTTTGACTCCCTCACCCTATCCACCAGCTTCCTGCAGGAATAAGGGTGTGGGAGTCAAAGAGCTCAGTTTTTGCAGTTGGCAGATTTGGTGTAGGGGAAGGGGGTCAAAGGGTTAATAAGATCATGTCCTGCTGGTTCAGTTGCACATTTTCAGTAATCTGACTTAGGACCTGTTCCAGCACATATCAGTAAAATAAACAGCGAAGAAATCTATGCTGTAATATCCAGATTCCGACAATCTGACGAAAGCATAGGTATTTCACAATGCAAATAAAATTTGTTAAGGCTGCTTTGAGCAACATTTTTAAATAGCTGCGTAGTCCTGGTATACTCTGAGAGTTTAAACTCAACAAGACATAACAGAACAACTGTGATCTATCTATCTATCTATCTATATACATACACACACACATACATATATATATATGGATATATATATATATGTGTGTGTATATATATATATATATATTTCTCTCAAGGCCCTATGAATGTGTCCAGTTGTATTGGTGTAGTGGTTAGCGTTAACATGCCACTAATGACTGGGAAGTATGAGTTCGCATGTTATCATGAGTCCCCTAAAAATTATCGCGGGAGTTTTCAGCCCTGTTCAGAGTTGAGTGCACTATATGGGCTCATTTGGAAGACTGGAACTACACAGTCGAGCTCTTATCAAATGTTGCTCAGGTGTCACTGAAGGTGTTTCTCAAATTTCTTGATCGACACCACAGGTGTCTGCATCTATCAGGCCTGGTTGATGCCAGGTTGTATTACTTAAAGGTAGCGCAAGTAAGAGGCCTGGTCACGCAGTCTCAACACAGAAGAGAATTCCACCACAGCATCATGATTATCATCCCCATCCCAAAGAAAAATTCTCCTGGATTCTGTGGCTACTGAATTGGTGTGGAAATGGGGGCAGATAAAAAAACAAACAAACAAACAAAAAAATTACAACAGAGGAAAAAACAACAAAAACCCTTGTACATACATGAAACATCACTATCTTATCAAAATGACAGATATGGACAATCCAAATCTGCTGAAGGCCCACCCTGAAACAACTGTGAAGTCTTTACAGATGCATAAAACATACATGCGCACATTTTTGTTCTCTCTCTTTGATAAAAATTCGCATTTTCAAAAACAAAGTCTGGAAAGGATGGAAAGGTGCGTGCGCACACACATCCATCCACCCACCCACACACGCGCGCAAATAGACACACACACAGGCAAATGGACACACACACACATACACACATACGCGCACACACACACATATAACACACACATGCATGCAAGCACACACTTACACATGAACAACAAAAATGAAGTCTGCTCGGCAGTATTTTGAATACACTGGCAAATTTGAACCCCGAAACAAGTTACAGTTAACAGATATCTACTGAATGCGCTTAAGCACATCCTCTTTCAATGCGCATGGGTTTCTCAAAACACGCACATTCAAACTCACACACACATAAACACACACACACACGCACACATACACGAACATGAAAGTAAAGCCAAAGAAAGCAAAACATGAAATATTCATATCACAATGAAATCAAATCAGTTTATATATTACTAGCCAAACACAGACTGACAAAGAAATATACCACACACTTCTGAACTTGAAGCAGGAAATTTCCATACCAAATCTCTGATTCGAAAATAACTGTTCTGGTTTAAAAAAATGGTGTGTGCGTATGGTGTGAAAAATGTGAGGAGAGAGAGAGTGAGAGAGAGAGAGAGAGAGAGAGAGAGAGAGAGGAGAGGGAGAGAGAGAGAGAGGAGAGAGAGAGAGAGAGAGAGAGAGAGAGAGAGAGAGGGCGGTGACAGAGAGAGAGAGGAGAGAGAGGTGAAGAGAGAGAGAGGGAGAGAGAGAGAGAGAGAGAGGAGAGAGGAGAGAGAGAGAGAGAGAGAGAGAGAGAGAGAGAGAGAGAGAGAGGGAGAGAGAGAGAGGAGAGAGAGAGAGAGAGAGAGAGAGAGAGAGAGAGAGAGAGAGAGAGAGGGGAACCAACAAAACATATATAAAGCTTCAGAATTTTACAGGTTATAAATATCATTCACACCCATTATACAACGTAGAAGAGATCAATAAAGAAACCGTAAATTATTACAAGCCAACATAAAACAGAAGATGAATCATGAACAAAACGCCATTACACATACATACACAATAAGGCGGGCGGGAAGGTTTACACTGTGAGAAGATGCCTTTCACTTTAAGCTACAGGATCCGTTCGTCTTTTCTAGGCAGAGGGGGTCATTTCAAGAGTCTTGATTCTCTTCACTGTACACACACCTGTACATGTCCACTGTGTGACATCATGAACTTGCCCCGTGGGGGCCACTTTACATAAGTACATACAACACTTTGCCTCCTTCTTCCCTGCTTCTTTCCTCCAGTACAAGTTATGTATATATCCACAGTAAATCTGAATTGCATTATTACAAAATTCAGCCTTGCCTGAAAAAGAAAGAAAGAAAGAAAAGGATCTTAACAATAACAATCATACAAAGCTCCTAACCCTGCCTTTCCCTTCCCCCCCCCCCCCCCACAGAGACAACGCACACACCACACACACACACTGTCTCACTCTTTTTTGGTTATTGTGCTGTTGGCATTGCTAGGTTCTCTGTGTACCTACATGTGACTAAGATCCGTTAACAAAAAAAAAGTAGCACTGTTCCAAGTTTTTCATCACACTGATGATAACAGTCAGCGCTAGACACTGGTTTACAAAAAATTATCTATTCTATAGGAAAATGAGTGTGTTCATCATAAAATGAAATTGAAATTACCATTACTGTTATCATATCAAAAATTATAATCTTTTGGACATGAATGATCAAATGAACAAGTCAACAACGGAAAAAAAAAAAAAAGGATTATTGAAACATTCAGCTAACTGGGCATTGTAATTAATACTACCTCTCTGTCTTTTTTTTTTTTTAAACAATATCTCCATCTTGCCCTTTACTATCCACATTCCTGTTTATAAACACAACACACACATGCACACACACACACACACATATGGATGGTAATCCTCTTTCTTTATTCTTAGAACTTTGTATTCTTTCATGCTCTGTTCTCCCTCTTCTCTCTCTCTCTCTCTCTCTCTCTCACATACACACAGATGGTAATCCTCTGTTTATTCTTGGTCGTATTCTTTCATGTTCTGTTCACACACACACACACACACAAACACGCCGACTCCCAAACCCCAAAATAATCCATACAGCTAACCTTTCATGATACATTTCACTGGCTACAGCATTCCCACAGATTAATAAAAAAACAAAAACAAAACCAAAAAGACTTGTTGGGAATTGAACAGCTTGTAGAGATCAGTGTGGACACAGACAAACACGTCCTCTTTATATTTACACTCACATATCCACTGACACAGAGAGACGTGTAGCGTGTTTATACTTACATCATCAACAGTTTCTAGTACTGCTGGTTATCAACAAAACCATAAATATTGGGAGGGAGAGGGCAGGGGGTGGTGGTGTGTGTGAACATGAAGCATGTCCCAGTTGAAGTCAACTCGGCAATGAAGGAATAACGATGCCTTACAGAATATTCTGGATATCGCGTGCGCGAGCGCACACACACACATGCGCGCGCGCGCACACACACACAAGCCTGCTCACACACAAACTCACACATGCAACAATATTACATCAAGACACAGTATCCATGCTATAGTGCCTGAGCAAAAAAAACAACAAGGGTTACGAGGTGGGAAAACAGTATCCCCACTACAAAGCGTGCGCACGCATGCACAAGCGCACACACACACACAAGGTCCCTCCCCAAAAGCGCAAGTTAAAAAAACAGAGATGATGGTCAGGAGAGAAGTCACTAAGTGGAAAGGGGGGGGGGGGGGCGGAAATCTACACACACGCAGAACAAAGCAATAACACAGGCAGCATCTCTTGTACACTGTCCCCTTCAGCTTTACAAAACAGAAGAAGAGCACCTTGTATGTAAGGTATTGAAACATGAACTATGATGATGTGTATTCACAGCACACACTGCAGAATTAAGTGATGGTACTTTCTTTGTAAAGTACAGACTTTGGATAAAAAGCCTTTTGAGAAGTTCAACAATTCATATGACATCTATATATATATATATATATATATATATATATATATATATATATATATATATATATATATATATATATATATATATATATATATATATATATATATATATATATATATATAAATATATATATATAATATATATATATATATATATATATATATATATATACATACGCACACACACATACACACATATTATAATTATACTAATATTTATATCACAAGTGACAACACTCTTGCTTGTACAACATTCACACAAATGCACATTATATGTATGTATGTGTGTGTGTATATATACATACATATATATATATATATATATATATATATATATATATATATATATATATATATATATATATATATATATATATATATATATATATATATATGACTGTGGACAATCAGTCGAGTGATGAGATGGAAGCGAAGCAAGGTCTGCTTCTTGTTGAAGCTTTCCTCCCAATCAACATCAATTATGTTATAAAAAGAAATCCCAGTCTTCTTGGTATATTGCCAAAGGAGCGATGTTCTATTTCTGATTCCTGGGCAGTCAAGCCCTCCATAGACTAGAAGTTACTGTAGTGTTTAGTCACAACGCCCTGAAGGCATCTTTATAAGCAGCAACCTTACTGAAGGGATCCAATGTAAAACCCTGGGAACAGGATCCAGACTTGTGTCTCCTGAGTGTTTAACCTGATACCCACATAATGCCACAGTTTTCACTTCAAGTCCTCACTCCAGACTATTTAGGAGTGAACACAGAGGACGACGAAACAAAATATGATCTTAGCTTGATTTTTATGATGTCACTGGTCGATCAGTCTCTGTCAAAAATCATCTCCAGAGCCACACTGATTTTATTCTTTCTTTCTCCCCGCTTCCCCATGACCAAATTTCAAGCATCCGAATATTCACCCTTGTACCCATTTCACAGTCTGTCAATCATAAATGGTCCATTTTTTTTACTATTTCTGCTTAATGTTCTTTCTAGACAAAGTTCAAAAAGCCCTTGGGCAGTCTTTCTTAGCAAAAAACGTTGTTACTACAAACACATTCCATACAAGTACAATAACTACTTGTCCTTTGTGCTCATACCATAAAGCACCAACTGGCTTGCTTCCTGAAGAGTCTTCAAGCAAACGAAAACGGTAATGCCATGCTGATTGAAAACTACTGCAAACACCATACAAACTACAATCACACACTTTGTTGGACTGAAAGCCATTATATATACTGCAAGAGAACTGGGCTATGGTAGGCTATCAAGCCTTGAGACTAGCCTCCACTTGCAACTCTATGAGATCGACCAGAGTCAGGCGTCCTTTCTTGGCTCCAGTGTAAATCTCCTTGATTTCTGTGTTGCAAGCCTTAAATGGCACATCAATCCGCTCCACCAGCACTTTGGAGATGAGGTAATCCAGAGCCGACATCTTGAGGTTGGGATCTGGCGGAATGGGAAATCCCTGCCCAACATCGTTCTCAGAGCCATCACTGGACCTTGGAGATGCCTGGCCAGTGCTGTTCAGGTCACTGGCTCCTTCGCTGTCGTTGCTGTTACTGCTGTACCGTTCGCTGTGACGGGCCAGTAATTCCTTCATTTTCCCCTTCTTGACAGCCTGATGCTTGGCCCGTTGTTCACGCAGAGCAGCCAGGGGTGTGGTGCCCACCACCTTCATCAGTCGGGACTTTAGAGTTTTGGCCTTCTTTTCGTCCTGGTTGGGTGAGTCGTTGAGATCATCAGAGGAATAAGAGGAGGCCACCGTGCCATCCTGCGCAGGGCCGAGAGGTGGGCTGTCACTGCTGGTATAAACCTGGGTACAGACTTCACTGCTACACTGCTGATTGCTCCCGGCCGACGTGGCTTGTGAGAAGTGAGAGGAGGGAGGTGGGTGCGAAGGCAGCTGGTGGTACGCTTCTGGCCTACCGGAGTCACTCTGGGTCGGCTCTAGATGTACTTGAGTGCTCTCTTCCACAGACAAATTCTCTTCTCTGCGTCCGAAGTTTTCCATGGAACTGTCCGCCGTCTGCCGGCTGGGTACGGACGAGCCGGACGAGCTGGACTCGGAAGTGGTGTTGGAAAGCATCAGGAGGGTGGAAGACGCTGACAGATCATCCTCGCTGGGGTAGGGCTCCATGGCACTCATTCGGCTACTGCTACTGATGACAGGAGTGGCGTGAGGCATGTCGGCCAACGGGTGACCCACGTCCTCAAACGGTCGATAGAAGGGCCTGGGAGAGACGCCCCGCAGTCGGGCCAAAGACTGGCTAGGGGGGCAGGGCGAAGCATCACGAGCCGCGTGGGGCGAGATGGACAAGGGCGAGACTGAACTGTGCAGGGGAGGGCAGAGAAGGGCACCAGGCGAAGGCCGTTGGGGCGCCAAGTCACTGCCGTAGGGGGAGACCACCATACCCGGCGACCGGTTCCGTCTCTCTTGTGGCGGTGGCGGAGGAATGTACGGAGAGGAGCTGCCGCTACCGTACATCATGCCTGGCGAAGTGGACGGCGG
Source organism: Monoplex corrugatus (assembly GCA_030674185.1). Taxonomy (NCBI): domain Eukaryota; kingdom Metazoa; phylum Mollusca; class Gastropoda; order Littorinimorpha; family Ranellidae; genus Monoplex; species Monoplex corrugatus. The sequence goes on along the minus strand of JAPXFY010000025.1, from coordinate 32,366,731 downwards.
TGGAGGCTGTGGTATAGAGTAAGAGTGGGGGTAGGTTTGCATCTCGCCCATGGCGGGGCTACTATGACCAGACAGGGACGGGGGGGTACTGGGGCTGGGGGTAGGGCGAGTGACGGTGTCGGCTGTAGTGATGGGGCTGGTGGTGGACGGGCATGGGCGAGTGGCAGTTGCAACCCCTCATCATACACACACTGTTGGGGTGGCCGGGCCGGCCCATGTCCATGCTGGAGTTCGAATCCCTGCTGCTCTCCTCCAAGCGGGGCCGTTTGCCCCGTCCCTCGATCCCGGCACTGGGAGGCCTGGGGCTGCGGGACAGGCTGAGATCCAAAGGCTGCTCCACCACCTCGGCGTGGTGATGGGGCAGGGTCTGGTGATGGTCCGGGTAGTGGACGGGCCGGTCGCTGTACACCTCATGTCCAGGGAGGCCTTGGTGTGGTGGTGCGGACAGTGGTGGCGGCAGCGTTAACTGTAAAGGGGGTGGAGGAGGAGGTGGCGGCTGCTGTGGCTGGTGATTCTGATGGCTGTACACATGCTGGTGGTGGTGGTGGTGGTGGTGGTAACCGCTGGGCTCAGGCGACGCCATGTCGCGCGGGATGCTGTGGACGCTTCACACTATGGCTGGTGGCTCAGTCCTTGCCAGTCTGCTGGACACAAGCAGGCAAAAGAATAGGATTATTTCTATGCATGTGGGGGGGGGGGGGGGGGGGGGGGAGGAGAAAAGGTCAAGTCTGCCTACTATCTCCCTATCTAAAATGGAACGAGGTACTTATATCAGACGTGAATAGAGATTTGTAACAAACATTCGGGCTTCACTTGTGGTTCTGGCTTGAGTGTCCTTTTTTCCCCCAGGAGTGTGTGTGTGTGTGTGTGTGTGTGTGTGTGTGTGTGTGTGTGTGTGTGTGTGTGTGTGTGTGTGTGTGTGTGTGTGTGTGTGTGTGTGCGCGCGCGCGCGCGTGTGTGGCTGAGGACAGACAGGGTGGGAGATATACTTGCAGCGACAAAGGACAAATTCGTATGGAGGGCCACGATCGTCAAGGCCATTCGGCAGGGCACCCAATGATGATGATGATGATGATGATGTGATGGTGTGTGTGTGTGTGTGTGTGTGTGTGTGTGTGTGTGTGTGTGTGTGTGTGTGTGTGTGTGTGTGTGTGTAAAATGCATACATAACAACTACTATTACAACTACTATTACTACTACTACCACTACTAATTAATGAGAATTCCCTTTATATAGCGCAAACAGTCCATGTCCAAACACACTTGTTGCACTTACACAGTAATAGCTTATACCGTACTTAGAAGGAAAAGTAATCCAACATTAGGTCTAATGCAGCATGACCATAGTTCATCAAGAATATCAACAGGTAATCGCATGAAATCAGGAACGGGTAACAGTATACGTACCACTTGTCTACAAAGAATACATTTGGGAGAAAAATGTCTATAACTCATCTGATAAACATGAGTCTTTCTTAAACACACACACACACACACACACACACACACACACACACACACACACACACATACACACACACACACACACACACACACACACACACACACAGATCAACTGCAAACAGACTGGACCTTAAGGTAGCAGATACAGTGGCGGAGATGCTATTTTTTTGTTTATTTTAGAAACAGTGGATATACATAATGTCACAGGAAACCCGATTTTGGGCAGAAATCTGCAGGATACTGTCGCTTAATAGAAAAAAATATTATTTTGGTAAAATGTTGTCATATAATTTTGTTGTCAACGCTTTGTCAAAATTGACCTTTTTTTTGTCGTTTTGCGTTCCTAGTGCGTACAAATATTAACCAATCTGCATGAATTTTGGCACAAAAGCTTTATCATACTAACAGCTAGCTTTGTGTCATAACTAATTTTGGATAACTGTGTATAGTTTAGTAATAAGCATTTAAAAGCTGTAAAAAATTTTAATGACTATTAACGCGAATTTTATACGCCCATAGAATGAAGACAAAACTGGATATCAAAAAGTTGGTATGACAAAAGCTTCATTTTGTAATATAGGTTATATTAAAAAAAAACAAATCTTCAAAAAGAATTATACCCTGGGAATTAGTCTGTCAAAAACTATCACTATTTTTGGTATCGAAAATTTCACATTAATTTACATAATTAATTACAACACAAATTATATGAAACATTTTACCAAAATAATATTTTTTTCTATTAGAGACATGTATCCTGCAGATTTCTGCCAAAAATCAGGTTTCTAGCTTATGTATATCCACTGTTACTAAAATAAACAAAAAATAGCTTCTCCGCCACTGTACCTGCTACCTTAAAAGTCGTAAGCATCAAATCTCTGCATTTTGTAGGTATTTCATTTTTTTTTTGAAAGCAGGTTGTGTCTCAACCCTTTCAGATAGTCTACATCTGGAGCACCTGGTCACAACGGGAAAGCTGAAGGGAAAGAGAGCACCGGGTAGACCCAGAGAGAAAATGCTGGACGGACTTGCAGAGTGGGGACGAGGAGGGTGGGGGAGATGATAGGGGCAACGAGAGATAGAGGCAGATGGAAGTCCATGATCGCCAACGCCACGCGGCAGGGCACCTGATGATGATGATGACAAACGCCATGGTAACTGACCAATATTTTGATCTACCTCTCATGTACATAATAAATTTACTATCTACCACCGCCGTAAACTTTGGCACTCCAGTACATAATAAATTTACTATCTACCACCGCCGTAAACTTTGGCACTCCAGTACATTTACAATCTACCACCGCTGTAAACTTTGACTACTCCAGTACATTTACAATCTAGTACCCGCCGTAAACTTTGACTACTCCAGTATATTCATAATCTACTACCATCGTAAACATTTCCAATACATTTATAATCTACTAGACCTACCGCTGTAAACTTTGACTATTCCAATACACTTATAATCTACTACCATCGTAAACACTTACAATCTACCACCATCGTACACTTTGCCTACTCCAGTATATTTACAATCTTCTACCACCGTAAACTTTGACCACTCCACCAGTACAAATTCAATCTACCACCGCTGTAAACTTTGACAATTCCAATACATTTATAACCTACTACCGCCGAAAACGCCGCCTCCTCCTCATCCTCCAACACAACAGAAAAAAAAAAAACCCAAAAAACTATCACCACCCAACTGCCCATTCTCCCTATCTTATCTCCTCCTAACACAACCCCAACCCCCTACCTACCCTCATCCCTAACCTCCAAAAAAGCCGGCTAAAGTAGTCGGACCCATTACTCATCGAGAAAGCGGCACTTTCGCGTAGTAAGTAGTAGGTGGAAGGGATGAGCCTGGGAGAGGAAGGAGAGGGGGGAAGGGGAAGGGGGAGGAGGGGGGTAGCGGGGTCTCAAGGGGGCAGGCAACTGACCGTGCGGTTGTACAGGGATCACCGTATGGAAGGCGACGGGCTCTTGGTCCAGGCCCCCACCACGTCTGTCGGTTCGCCTGACCCCTAGCTTATGTTAAATCACTACTAGCCGTGCGCGCAAGGTGGGGGAGGGGGGGGAGGGGGGAAGAGGGGGACAAACGGGACCCATCAACAAACTTTGCCTGACACCTGGGCCAGCCTCAAACGGAACGGGGAACGGGACGGACAACTCGCACAAAAGACAGAACAAGCAGTAAAAGTGCACCGGTACTGACCGACTTCTACCCCCACCCCCTGCAATAACTATGGAACACCACTGGCTTCACCAACAGGAAAGTGTAAATTAGGAAATAATTGATTGACAGTCCCCCTCCCCCCCCCCAAAAAAAAAAAAAAACACACCAACAAAACAACCAAACGACAACAAAAGAACAACTAAACATCCCCAAAGAACCCCCCCCCCCCCCCCCCCGCCGCATACAACAATCACACAGATATATACACACACATGGAACATGGATGTTTTCTGCCTGACCCCCCTCCCCCTGCAACTTATAAATACAAAACAAACAAAACAGACATACAACAACAAATAAGCCAATCAACAAAACAAAACAAATTTGCTGCAATGAGATCTATGTCTATCCATCATTCATCATCATCATGTGCCCTGCTGCATGGCTTTGGCGATCATGGTCCTCCAAACGAATCTCTTTTGTGCTACAAAAGCGATTTATTATTATCATCATCATCATCATCATTATCATCAATCATAAACATACAACAATGAGACAGACAGCAATACATTTCTTTTCTCTTCTTTTTTTTACCCCCCCCCCCCCTCCCCCGACCTTTCTATCACGCAGACTTTTTTTTTCAGACGAAAATATTCGTGTTGTTTTTTTCCCCTACAATGTGCAGGCAATATGTTGCTGAACAGTCTGCACAATCCGTCTCTGGTAGGCTGTGCATGCAGGGCGTTTCCACGTTTCTGTAAGTCATCGAACACCAACATGACTTCGAGGATCTTTAACCTGTGTTTCTGATGATCTACGCTGCGTATACATGTATACAAAGCGAGTTTGGGCACTAACAGGTGTCTGCATTGCACGTTGACCAGAAAACATCATCATCATCATCATCATGTGCCCTGCCGCATGGCACTGGCGATCATGGCCCTCCATACGAATCTATCCCTTGTCGCCGTTAGCACATCTTCCACCTTCTCTGTCCTCAGCCACCTGCAAGTCCGTCCAACATTTTCTCTCTGGGTCTACCTGATGTTCTCTTTCCCTCCAGCTTTGCTCTTGTGACCAGGTGCTCTAATTCCCATTTCCTCATAAAATGGCCTATAAATGTTGTCTGTCTTTCCCTAACCCTTATCAATAATGATGTCCACCTTATAAACTACCAGACGAGAGGTATTCAGGCAGGATTGAACCTAAGACCTTTCGAATGGATGTTTGACGTCTTGCACACTTGACTACCGCACCGGTTCTAGAGGGCCTTTTTGGGGGAAGGAAAAAGATGATGGGGGAGGGGGGAGGGTGTGAGTGGGATAATATGTGGGAATGAAGAGGAAGAGGCGTTTGAGAATAATACGGAATGTTCATTATCAGGAAACATGCAAAACAAAAACAAACAAAAAACACACAAAACAAAACAAACAAAAAAAAAACCAAAAAAAAAAATCAAAACAAAAACAAAACATAACACAAAACCCTCGTTCATTATCTCAAAACCCTGTAAACCAGACCATTGAAAGAGAAACCTGAAATAACTATATATCTCACACCCACTTCCAGCCAGGACCAAATCACACCCACTTCCAGCCAGGACCAAATCACACCCACTCCCAGCCAGGACCAAATCACACCCACTCCCAGCCAGGACCAAATCACACCCGGTACCCACTCCCAGCCAGGACCAAATCACACCCACTCCCAGCCAGGACCAAATCACATCCACTCCCAGCCAGGACCAAATCATACCCACTCCCAGCCAGGACCAAATCACACCCACTCCCAGCCAGGACCAAATCATACCCACTCCCAGCCAGGACCAAATCACACCCGGTACCCACTCCCAGCCAGGACCAAATCATACCCGGTACCCACTCCCAGCCAGGACCAAATCACACCCACTCCCAGCCAGGACCAAATCATACCCACTCCCAGTCAGGACCAAATTATACCCACTCCCAGCCAGGACCAAATCATACCCACTAACAGCCAGGACCAAGTCACACCCACTCCCAGCCAGGACCAAATCATACCCACCTTTCTCCCTTAATTACCAGAACTGTTAAGTCTCTGGAATCCTTTCTGCCTCTCCTCCCCTCTTTCCCCCTCCCACACTCTCCATTCTCGCACTGGGACCTCTTCAATTCTATTAGCAGGTCCCAAGGACTCTTACTAATGAGAATCCTGACCATCAGTCATTACTTTCGAGGGACATACACTGGGGATTGGGGATGTCGGTTGGTATGATAACGAATCTCAAAAGAATTGTTATGATGGCGAGTCATAAGTAAGAAAGAACCAGAAACCCCCCCCCCCCCACGAAAAATAGAATCAGAACGCGTATTTAATACAAGACAAGACAGGCGCAAATTTTCGGCCAACTGGCCTTTGCCAAGCGTAAGATCAGAAATAATTTGCTCCCAGCCAGGTCCAAGTCATACATACCCACTTTTCTCCCTAAATTACAAGAACTAAGTCTCCTTTCTTCCTCTCCTCCCTCTCCCACACTCTCCATTCTCGCATCGGGACCTCTTCAATTCTATTAGCAGGTTCCAAGGACTCATACTAATGAGAATCCTGACCATCAGTCATTACTTTCGAGGGACATACACTGGGGATTGGGGATGTCAGTTGGTATGATAACGAATCTTATAAGAATTGTTAGGATGGCGAGTCTTAATAAGTAAGTTCTTCTTTTTGTTTAAAGCCAAGTGGACAGCGCAAAGCCATATCAGAGTTATGACTCGTACCAGAGTTATAAATACAAAAAAAAAAAAAGAAAAAAAAAAGAAAAAAAAAAAGAAATCGTACACAACAGTTAAATAACCCTGGGGAAAAAAAATGAAAAAGAAGATTAAGTACACGTATCAATGCACCCACACACATAAATCTAAGAATATGCATGCCCCTGGTGTTGACTATTCTACCCAATTTTATCACTAGATAAAATAAAATAAAAAAATCGAACTTTAGTCAACAATGTAAAATATAAGTAGAGACTGAAACATAAAAAAAAGGCCTAAATGATCTACAACTGCTTTTGCACATCAAATTTCCTTTGAACAAAAAATGCTAATACATTTTACCCAATCATCAATCCTATTAGAAAGCATGCAAGGCCCCACAGAACACATACAGGTGAATGGACCAGTTAAGGCAGAAAATGATAGGCAGAAGTGACATAAAGCAAAGGAGCGAGGCAGAAATAAAGAGGGTGACAGAAGAGGAAATTTCTAGCACAGAATTTCCAGAAGATGGGAACCCTACCTATACTGGAAGCAACATCTCCATGGAGGGTCTAAAATTAGTTGGTAGGCTGACAATTCTGAAGTGAATTCGCAGGAAGACAATTCTGAAGCCTGTTGATGGGGGATGACAATTCTGAAATGAGGTTGTAGGATAACAATTCTGAAGTGAGTTGGTGGATAACAATATTGAATTAAGTTGGTGGATAACCATACTGAATTGAGTTGGTGGATAACAATACTGAATTGAGTTGGTGGATAACCATACTGAATTGAGTTGGTGGATAACCATACTGAATTAAGTTGGTGGATAACAATCCTGAATTGAGTTGGTGGATAACAATACTGAGTTAAGTTGGTGGATAACAATACTGAGTTAAGTTGGTGGATAACAAATCTGAATTGAGTTGGTGGATAACAATATTGAATTAAGTTGGTGGATAACAATATTGAATTGAGTTGGTGGATAACAATACTGAGTTAAGTTGGTGGATAACAATACTGAATTAAGTTGGTGGATAACCATACTGAATTAAGTTGGTGGATAACAATACTGAATTAAGTTGGTGGATAATAATGAATTAAGTTGGTGGATAACAATACTGAATTAAGTTGGTGGGATAACAACACTGAACTGAGTTGGTGGATAACAATACTGAATCGAGTTGGTGGATAACAATACTGAATCGAGTTGGTGGATAACAATACTGAATCGAGCTGGTGGATAACAATACTGAATCGAGTTGGTGGATAACAATACTGAATCGAGTTGGTGGATAACAATACTGAATCGAGTTGGTGGATAACAATACTGAATCGAGCTGGTGGATAACAATACTGAGTTAAGTTGGTGAGATAACAACACTGAGTGAAGTTGGTGGATAACAATACTCAAATGAGCTGGTGGATAACAATATTGAATTGAGTTGGTAGGATGACAAATCTGGAGTGATTTGGTAGGATGATGTTCTGAACTGAGATGACAGGATAACAGACTTTCTGAAATGAACTGGTACAGAGACAATTCTGAAGTCAGTTGATACTGTTTGCATCTGTGACAATTCACTTTACTGCATGCACAACTGCCTGAAAAGTAGAATAAATCGGACTTAATTCTTCTCTAGTAAAGCTGTAACCCGAAGCACATAAAATCAGAATCATGCCAGGATAATCACAATATTGGCAGTAGAGTAAAAGTATGCTTAGCTCTACATTTTTACTACATAACCAAAACCATGCCAGGGTAATCACAATATTGGCAGAGGAGTGAAAATATGATTAGCCCAAAGACATGCCAGGCTACTCACAGAAATGACAAAAAAGTGTAAAAATAGTAAGCCCCACGTTTTCAATAAATTACCTGTAAGAATTAGGTTACTGTTATTGTTGTAATTAAAGCTCAGCCGACTGCATAGAGCCATATCAGGGCTGTAACCGCTTTAAAACATACAAAACTCCAACAGGGGGAAAAAACAGAAAAGAAAATTAAGTACAAATACAAATTTAAGTCAAACTAAGAGGACACCAAAGCATAATACAAAAACAGGCATAAATTACCTAAAACTGCTTCCGCATATCTCGGCTCCCTAGAGCCAAAAATGCACTCAATACATGTACCCAATTATCAATCCTAAGTAAAAGTACGCACGACTTCATCGAACACGTACAGGTGAATGGACCGTTAAGGCAGAAAATGATAGGAAGAAATGACAGAAAGCAAAGGAGGAAGAAAGAAACAAAGACAGTGACAGAAAAGAGGAAATTTCTAGCACAGAATTTCCAGAAGGTGGGGATACTTTTTATACTGAAAGAGCCCACGGGGGGAAAGAAATAGGTTGAAGGATTTCCTGGTTAACAGTAATCGAAAGATGTTCATCATTATAATTATAATCAAGTGGACGCATTTTCTCCCTTAACCCTTTGACTCCTGCACCCTTTCCACCAACTGCAAAAACTTAACCCTTTGACTCCCTCACCCAATCCACAAGCTTTCTCCCTTTGACTCCCTCACCCTATCAATCAGCTGCCTGCAGGAAGCTGGTGGATGGGGTGATGGAGTCAAAGGGTTAAGTTTTTGCTTTGGTAGCATGGTGGACGGGGTGAGTGAGTCATAAAGGGTAACATGCAGCTGACTGTAACAGCAGGCGACTTTCTCTCTGAAGCACAAAAATTGTTCTCTATCAAGATGGGAACGGTTCCAACCCCCCCTCCCATGAAGCAAAACACACACACACCCACACACACACACACACACACACACACACACACACACACACACACACACACAAAGCAAAACAGACCAAAAAAAGTCAACACATACACACACACACACCACAAACAACAAAACACATGCATACATGAACAATAACAGAAAGTAAAAATTAAACAAAAGCACATACACAACTGCTGTAAACAATAGCATGAACAATACAGTTTGTAATCCTACATTTTAAAAGAATTTATCAATAAAAATAGAAGCGTTTAACTTTTCGAGATAAAGATAAAAAACAAACAAACATAGTAGGCATATACATACATACAGACAATACAGGCAATACAGACACACATACAACACACACACAAACTTTCGTCATGTTACACACACACACACCAACACACACACACACACCACACACACACACACACACACACACAAACTTTCGCCATATTGACCAAAATGTTCCAGCCGATGATTGCATACCAGTTAGACACACCGTCTAATATCACTTATAGTGAAAAGACGTTAAATCAAAGAACGAACGAACTAAAACACACACACACACACACACACACACACACACACACACACGCACACACACACACACGCACACACCTTTCGTCATATTGACCATACTGTTCCGGCCGATGATTGCATACCAGTTAGACAGACTCCACCGTCCAATATCACTTATAGTGAAAAGACGTTAAATCAAAGAACGAACGAACTAAAACACACACACACACACACACACACACACACACACACACACACACACACACACACACACACACACACACACAAATATTTCGTCATATTGACCATACTGTTCCGGCCGGTGACTGCACAGCTAATACGTCTGCCATACCGCTTACGTAAGTAAGCTAACTCCGGACTTTAAACCCCTGAAATAACGAACAAGCAAAAAAAGCAAACGGGAACGACTAATCGACGAGCTTCGCATATGTACGTAAGCAGAAAAACCAATGTAAAGGCGGAAGGGGAGAGGGGGGGGGGGGGGCGGGAGAGGGGGGGGAAGAAGAAAAACACCTCCTCCCCCACACCACACCCCCCCTCTCTCTCTCCATATCCCGAAGGGCTGAAGAACAGTGCACAGCCGGTCCAGGCAAGCAGCTTAGGCGGCCTATGGCCGCGAGAGGTTCGTCGGTCGATGGGGTCACGTCAGATACTTGGCCGGTCACCCCGAGGTCAAGGCTCGCTCGTTGCCTGACCGACTTTTTTCCCCCTCCCCTTCTCCCTCTTGTCCATTAATCATTGCTTGACCGGTCAGGCAGAGGGCGGACAACGGTGGAGGGGGAGATAACAAGGGGAAAAAAAAGCCGTCACAGGGGCTTGGGTCTTATTACTACTGCTTGCCAGGATTCTTCTTTCCTTTCTTTTTGCTTTTCTTTTTTGTTTTTGTTCTAGGTTGCCTTCTTTTAAGTTCTTTACAGGGTACTCACGTACTACTGCCCGTTATGTATTATAGGATTAGCATGCACGGCAAGCAACGAAGATTCTCCGTTTCTGTCTGTTCTGGGCCTTGCCTTCTCTAAAGTACCTCACGTGCGTTTTCGGTTTTTTAACCCTCTGACTCCCGCACCCCATCCACCAATTGCAAAAAACAACAAAAAAAAACAAAAAAAACAACAACCTAACCCGTCGACTTCCTCACCCTAACCACCAGCTTCCTGTAGGAAGCTGGTAGATAGGGTGAGGGAGTCAAAGGGTTACGTTTTTGCTTTGCTAGCATGGTTTGACAATGCAGGGTGATGATAATAATAATAATAATAATATATTTTATTTATATAGCGCAAAATCTTGACAAAATCAAATCTAAGCGCTGATGACGGACTAAGGTACGAGAGTCAAAGGGTTAAGTCTCCTCCTGTTGTTCTCGTTTGGTAAATGTTCTTGGGTCTGTCTCTCTTTTGTGTCTCTCTCCTCTTCTTGGTGTGCGTTGTAAAACACATTTCAGTGGGTGGCTTGTCGTTTCGTCTTCTTGAGAACGGTTGGGACAGGTCATCATTTTGTAAGGAACACGTCAGCAATTTATTCGTTTATCAACTTACCTATTAACTCATGTACTTATATTTTACTTGAGAAAGACATTAAAGTCGAAAATTTGACCCCTCTAC
>JAPXFY010000025.1:32322978-32350478 GCA_030674185.1 Monoplex corrugatus | reverse complement strand
CACTATTTAAATACCGGTACGATGGTACTTAAAATAAAACAAAGAAAGAAAGGAAAATAAATATTATAGACGTGAGGACAGACAAACAGGCCAACTGCTCTGTTTTTATAACCATGATGGGTCATACTCAGCAAACAAACGCACACAGACAAGCAAAAACACAAACACATGCGTGCGCGCACCCACACCAACACACATTCAGACACATATGATGAACTGAACTGTTGTGTGAGTGTATTATTATATACACACACATACACGTTTTGTGTTGTTGTGATGTTTGCTGTAGTACCTGGTCGTGTGTGTGGAGTGGGAGGGTGTGGTGTGAGTGTGTGGTATGGTATGGTAGCGTGCGCACGTGTATGTAGGGTGAGGGAGTGTGTGTATGTGTGAATTGTGTGTATGGTGTGTTGTGCCAGAGTGGAGTGGTAGTGCGTGCAGTGCGTGGTGTGTATGTGTGTCTGTGTGCGCACGTGTGTGTGTGTGTATGTCTCGTGTGCGCGCCAGAGTCTGCGAATGGTTTCTATGTCCATTTTTGCATTTGTCGTCCATCACGTTTTCTGTCTTCACACGTTTGACCCTATCAGCTGATCGCAATTTTCCTGCTATTAAAGATACACTTGATCATACGTAGCAAAGAAACACACACAGACACAGACGCACAGGCACAGGCACAGACTCAGAGAGAGAGAGAGAGAGAGAGAGAGAGAGAGAGAGAGAGAGAGAGAGAGAGAGAGAGAGAGAGAGAGAGAGAGAGAGAGAGACAGAGAGACAAAGAGAGACAGACAGAGACAGATAGACAGAAATAGACAGAAAAAGACAGAGAGAGAGAGAGAGAGAGAGAGAGAGAGAGAGAGAGAGAGAGAGAGAGACAGAGAGAGATAGACAGAAGAGACAGATGCAGAGACAGAGAGACAGAGAGAAAGACATACAAACACACGCACACACACCATAGTGCCTACTGATAAAGTCATCTATACCGGGTGTGTGGTAGGCAGATAAAACACTGGCAGGCAAAGACCAATGGATGCTGACAGCACAATTCTTCTATTTCTCTTTCTTTTTGTTTCTTTTTTTTTTTTTTAAGCCATTCAGGACAAACATTTCCGCTCTTCAGTCGTTCTTTCATACGAGACAGAGGAGGAGGAGAAAGAGGGTGGGAGAAATGTGTGTGTGTGTGTGTGTGTGTGTGGTGAGTGGTAGAGAGAGAGAGGAGAGAGAGAGAGAGAGAGAGAGAGAGAGAGAGAGAGAGAAAGAGAAGAGAGAGAGAGAAAGAGAAGAGAGAGCGTCAGGATAACGCACAGGAAAGCAAAACATATTTACTCTGTAAAATGTTTTATCAATGTTACACAAACTGTAACCACCAATGTTAGAAAGACTAATACAATAAACTAGAACATATAAATAAAACGACGGAAAGAAAGAAAGAAACAAGAAGAAGAGGAAACAGAAGGAGGAAAGCTTTTTATGCGATTGGCGCAACAGCTCATAAAATCATAATTTCTATCTGCCGTTGCTTATAAACCTGGTCACAACAGGAAAGCTGGAGGGAACGAGAACACCAGGTAGACCTAGGGAGAAAATATTGGACGGACTTGCAGGGTGGCTGAGGACAGACAGGGTGGAAGATGTGCTTGCAGCGACAAGGGACAGATCGATGCATATGGAGGGCCATGATTGCCAACGCCATGCGGCAGGGCACATGATGATGATGATGATGATGATGATGATGCTTATAAAATCTTCGCGTACCAATAGGAGGATACTGATTGCCAGGTCCAGAACGAACCAGAGAAGACCTAGATGATTGCTATCATTAGTGATGATTTAACCATCAGGCCGCTCAGAGCCATATCAGGGCTGTAACCATCCCACGTACACCATATCTTATTAGAGAGGGAGGGAGGAAAAAAAATGTGTGTGTGTGTGTAAAACTGAATTTGGGTTCACATCGACTTGTGGTGGCTGTCCGAGAGAGAGAGAGAGAGAGAGAGAGAGAGAGAGAGAGAGAGAGAGAGAGAGAGAGAGAGAGAGAGAGAGAGAGGAGAGAGAGAGAGAGAGAGAGAGAGAGATTACCTGGAAAAGAAAATTAAGTACACATATCAATGTGCATTCGCGCACATAATCTAAAAATATGCCTCCGGCGCTGACCAATCCGCCCAATTTATATTTATCACAGAGAGGTTTAAAAAAACAACAAAAAAAAACTTGAACACCAATATATACACAATTAAGGACACTGAAACATACAGACAAAAACGAGCCTACACTGCTTCTGCTCATCACATTTCCTTAATGACATCAAAAATGCACAATTAAAAATTAAAATTATACGTGTAATAACCAACTAAACGACAGCCTCGCACAACATGTACTTAGGCTTTATATGACAATACAGTGTGAACGGGCGCCAGCGAGGCAGAAATTGGAGTTTGTTCAAGAGGGATTCATCGCACACGGACAACGCCATACGTGCTCCACCCAAATCTGCCAGCAATTATCTGGCAGACTCCAGGCAGAAAATGATAGGAAGAGATGACAGAAAGCAAAGGAAGCAAGACGGAAAGAAACGAAAGAGAGTGACAGAAAAGAGAGAACATTTTTAACACACAAAGGAAACAAGACGGAAAGAAACGAAAAAGAGTGACAGAAAAGAGAGAACATTTTTAACACACACCTTTCACAAGGTGGGGACACTACTTCATCTTGAAAGAGCCCCTGGCATCTTCCAAAATATGTTTTCTTTTTTACTTTTCCTCCGAAGTCTTTTTTCTGTTACCTTCACTGCCTGCTCTGTTCGTTCTTTAGGTGATGTACGCTTTGTAGCATTCTGCTACTATACCTTAAGTTTGAATGGCTTGTTCTGCACTAGTATGAATCTTGGATGCACGTCTGTTAACGCCCTATCGATATTCTCAGCCCTATCGGTAGGGAAGCAGGTCTTTTCCATCCCACATATCCCGACAAACAACTCCTCCCCAGGAGCACTTAGCAACCGTGTCTGTTACATGTATCTCATCATCGGCACCGGTGGTCAGCCAGCACGCATTGTCCATCATCATCATCATCATCATCATCATCATCATCATCAGGTGCCTTGCCGCATGGCGTTGGCGATCATGGACTTCCATCTGTCTCTATCTCTTGTTGCCCCAAGCATCTCCTCCACCCTCCTCGTCTTCAGCCACTCCGCAAGTCCGTCTAGCATTTTCTCCCTGGGTCTACCTTGTGCTCTCTTTCCCTCCAGCTTTCCCGTTGTGACCAGGTGCTCCAAATCCCCCTTCCTCATAAAATGGCCTATAAATGTTGCCTGTCTTTTCCTAATCTTCCTTATCAATGATCTTTTTGTGTTTGCGTCTCGTTTGTTTTCTTTGCTGTCCATGGAACTGTCAACATTCTTCTAAGAATCCCCCTTCCTCATAAAATGGCCTATAAATGTTGCTTGTCTTTTCCTAATCTTCCTTATGAGTGATCTACTTGTGTTTTGCCTCCATCAAGACTGTCTCGTTTGTTTTCTTTGCTGTCCATGGAACCCTCAACATTCTTCTTAGAAACCACATCTCGGCTGTCTCAATCTTGCTCTGGCTTTGCTTGCTGATTGTCCACGCCTCACATCCGTACAACAGTACTGGTTCTATTTAACATTCAAAGACTTCTTCCTGATGTTAACTGATAGGCATTTGTTGGTAAGAATGCTTGTCAGCTTCTCGAATAGTCACGCAGAAATTTCATACATACTACTTTATATTTCATGTACATTCCTTCCTGTTTAGAAACATCACAAACTTGTTCATATAAAATAAATCTAAAATGTTTTGTTTAGTGAGCATTAGATCGAAATAGGACTGTCCTCTGAAATGATAAAATGGCTTTGAATAATTTGTTCGCGGGGGAGGGGGGGGGGAACACACACACACACACACACATACACACACACACACACACACACACACACACAACGAAACAAACAAAAAAAAACCACGTGTCACCGTTTACTGTAAAGCAGACGAAACCAAAAGTAGGTCGGATAGAAGCAGACGAAACCAAAAGTAGGTCGGGATAGAAAGCAGACGAAACCAAAAGAGGTCGGATAGAAACAGACGAAACCAAAAGTAGGTCGGGATAGAAAGCAGACGAAACCAAGTAGGTCGGTAGAAAACAGACGAAACCAAAGTAGGTCGGGATAGGGAAGCCAAATTGTATCAAGGAATTTTAAGTAAGCGCATTTCTACCTTAATCGTGGCCTTGTAATTTTCACGGTGTACACATCTATAAACTTCCGAAGCAATATGTCGAAACGTTAAGCTTTAGATTTCGTAAATATTGCTGTGTATGCCGTTTCCATCGAACTATACCGACAGGGCTGAGTATACCGACACGGCGTTAACACACATCTCCTCCTGTTTTCCCAGGCAGAGGATCCCCCATGGGGATGCCGGGCGCTCTTTCAGTATAAACAGTATCCCCACCTTCCGGAAATTCTGAGCTAGAAATTTTCCTCTTTTCTGTAACTCTCTTTGTTTCTTTCTTCCTCCTTTGCTTTCTGTCATTTCTTCCTATCCTCACTCAATCCCCTCTGCAGCCTGTCTCCACTCGGATGGGAATCACATTGTAATATATAATTGTATATAATATGCTCTCTATAATTTTCCATTGCTTTTATTCTTTCTCCCCATTTATAGCCGTGTGCGTGTGCGTGTGCGCGTGCGCGCGCGCGCGCGTGTGTGTGTTGTGTGTGTGTGTGTGCGTGTTCTGTTTCAGCGCTTAGATTTGATTTTATCAAGATTTTGCGCTATATAAATATTGTAATTATTTATTATTATTATTATTTTCTGTCTTGCTGGTCCTTCACCTGTATGTGTTCGATAAAGTCTTACATACTTTTTCTTAGGATTGATGATTGGGTACATGTAATAAGTGCATTTTTGGCTCTAGGGAGGTGAGATATGCGGAAGCAATTTTAGGTAATTTGCATCTGTTTTTATGTTTTGGTGTCCTCAGGCATGCTTAAATTTGTGTTAGGTGTGTTTTTTAAATCCCCTGTGCGATAAATCGGACGGAATGGTCAACGCCAGGGCATGTCCTTAGATTATGTGCACGAATGCACTGATGTGTACTTAATTTTCTTTTCTTTTTTTTTTCCCCCTAAAGTTTTGTGTGTTCTGAAATGGTTATAGCCCTGATACGGCCTCTACGCAGCCGGTGGGCCTAACAATAACAACAGCTGGCCAGACGAGTTTTACACTGAACGAAACGCGTCACCTGCTCTGCGAGCCCTAAGACCTCTCCACTGAAGGACCAGAATATTGAAGGATCACCTACGCTGTTCGCCAAACCCCCCAACTCTCTTCCCCCTTCCCTCCCCATTTTTTTAACAGCGTTGCTTTTTCCCAAAAGTTTTCTGTTTCGTTTTGTATTTCAAGACCAGACAGTTTATTCTGTCGAGTGAAAGACACAGCTTCGTCTGCTTCGTTAATGTCTGTCTTTGTTCGGGAGATAGTGTTTTCCCTCTCGTGAGGTCGTAACAGAGAGAGAGAGAGAGAAGGGGGGGGGATAAAAGAGAGAAGAGAGAGAGAGATAAAAAAGAGCGAGAGAGAGGGGGGGGGAAGAGAGAGAGACACACACACAGAGCGAGAGAGAGACAGAGAGAGAGACAGACAGAGAAGAGAGAGAGAGAGAGAGAGAGAGAGAGAGAGAGAGAGAGAGAGAGAGAGAGAAAAGAGAGAGACAGACAGAAAAAAGAGAGTAAGTTTGAGTGTGTGTGTTCAGTTATCTGACGGTTTATTCATACAAGCCACAGTCCCTTCAGAAGTGGAATTGCTCGTAACGACATCAACAACATTAACTACGCAGTAACAACGTTTCTAACCTTCAGTGCCTTGTACGTACACAAAACAAGCTGTTTTGCGGTTCTCTCATCTGATGATGACATTAACAAGCTAAGCTGAAACAAAGATGGCCTTCTAATAGACTCTGGTGAAACAAACTTGTTCCAAGATTTCTCTCAATACTGGAAAAGATAGTACAAAATGAATCTGAGGACCGCTGTCCGGATCTTCCTAGAATTTCTTGCTACTGAATCCCACCCTCTTTCGTATCTCGATAGAATGGGACGAAGCGTAATCATGAAAAAGATCTCCTAGAGATAATCGTGAAAGGATATACCTGATCTTCCAAATCTAAATGTTGTCATGAAACGTGTCAAATGTTCATCAACGAACGATAAATAAACAGGAACACGGCGTACAGTGAGGCGAACAGCAGTAATGCCTTGTCACCGGCACACACAAAAGTTGTGGAAGAACAGCAAACAAAGTCTGGTCATTTGGAGTTTGTTCAAAAAGGGGTTCATCGCGATCAGGCAATTCCATATGCGCTCCACCCAAATCCACCTACAATTTATCTGCTCGAGTCACTGAGTCACTGAGTCTGCGCGAAATCTACAACGCACAGGACAAAGTCTTGAAATGGGGGAAGGAACCAAAGTGGCCTATGAAACACTAAACCTGATGATACCACCAAAATGATGGAAACAATAAGAAGGGCAGCAGCAACAGCACAAAGACATTTCTTTCATAATATCATAATGTCTGTATAGAGTGATGTGGGACGTGTGTATTACTTATGTAAATCCTGTTTTGAACAGAGAGTAGATATTATGCAATCAGATATATTATACCACCATGAGTTGAATGGAGGAGAGAGAGAGAGAGAAGTAGAAGAGAAGAGCAGAGGAGATAAGATGAGAGGAGAGAAATGAGGAGGCAGAGATAGAAGAGAGAGAGAGAGAGAGAGAGAGAGAGAGAGAGAGAGGAGCGAGAGACAGACATAGAGAACAGAGAGAGGAAGAGAGAAGAGAGAGAGAGAGAGCGAGAAATGACAGAGACATAGAGACAAACGAGTAAAGAGACAGAGATGACAGGAGAGAGAGGAAGAGAAGAGAGAGAGAGAGAGAGAGAGAAGAGAGAAAAGACAGAGACAGAAGAGAGAGAGAGAGAGAGACTGAAGAGAGAGAGAGAGAGCGACAGAAAGACAGAGAAAGAGAAAGAGAGAGAGAGAGAGAGACAGACAGACAGACAGACACAGAATGAGAGTTGACACTTTGACGTTTTATTGACAAAAAACATGTTACAGCCCCTCTGTCAAAGAGTACAAGCCGCTGTACAAAAACCTAACGCATCAGAGGTGGAAAAAAAAAAAAACCCAACTCAGCGCAACTAACACATAATGTACAATGCAGACAAATTCAAACTGTGCACCTTTCTTGATACCTCTTGGCCCGGAGGCTGGGCTGGACCTGGGTTGGTGGTGAGCGTTAAGAGGCTATGTCCCGGGGTTTTGTCATCTCCCCCCACCTTGCTATTCGGTTTATTTATAAACAAGATAACTAGTGACTGGGTCCGAATAGGTCATGCAACACATGGACAGCTCCCTCCCTCCCCCCCCTACCTTCCCACTTTCTGCTTGAAGAAATGACTGTCGATTGGCGTCGAGAGCTTGGAGGTGACTGTCCCGGAGTGGGAGGCATTGGTGCTCGGGTCCCATCCGCATCCTCGTAGTGTTTAATTAGTTCCATAAGAGTCCGAAGGATGAGAGAGTAGAGAGAGAGATGACGAGAGAGGGGAAGAGAGAGAGAGAGAGAGAGAGAGAGAAGAGAGAGAGAAAGAGATAGAGTCAGAGAGAGAGAGAGCTCAGAGAGAGAGAAAGAGATAGAGCTCAGAGAGAGGAGAGAGAGAGAGAGAGAGAGAGAGAGATAGAGTCAGAGAGAGAGAGAGAGAGAGAGAAGAGAGAGAGCTCAGAGAGAGAGACGAGAGCTAGAAGAGGAGAGAGAGAGCAGAGAGAGAAAGGAGAGAGAGAGAGAGAGAGAGAGAGAGAGAGAGAGAGAGAAGAGAGAGAGAGAGAGAGAGGAAGAAGAGAGAGGGAAGAGAGAGAGAGAGAGAGGAAGGCTCAGACAGAGAAGACAGCGAGAGAGAGAGCTCAAAGAGAAGAAAGGAGAGAGAGCTCGAGAGAGAGAGAGAGAAGAGAGAGAGAGAGCGATACGGAGAAGAGGACTCAGAAACAGAGAGAGAGAGAGAGAGAGAGCTCAGAGAGAGAAGAGGAGAGAGCTCAGGAGAGAGGAGAGAGAGAGAGAGAGAGAGAGAGGGAGAGAGAGAGAGAGAGAGAAGAGAAGAGAGCCGAGCGCTCAGACAGAAAGACAGCGAGACAGAGAGCTCAGAGAGAAAGGAAAAGCTCAGAGAGAGAGAGAGAGAGAGACGAGGCTCGGAAAGAGCTCAGAAACACAGAGAAAAGAGAAAGGAGAGAGAAAGAACTAGGAAAGAGCTGACAGAGAGCTATATACTAAGGGAGATAAGGGCGAAGGAGGGCTTGTCCGCACAGTTACCGACCCCAGTTTATGTGTACGCGGAAAAGTCGGTTAATGGTTGCGTTCGGACCACGTGGTCAGCTAGCGGGCGGCGCGCGCGGCTCTGTTCTATTCTGGTTCAAGGACTTTTCACTCGCCGCCGCTACCGCCACGTCCTCCTTCCCACCCCAACATTCCCCCCCCCCCCCACTCTCCCTCCAACCGTCTCGCTGAACTGACTACGAGAGGCTTACTGTAGACTATTATAAAGTAGGTAAGGTATTTTACATACTGTACATTCAAAGTACTTGCGTACTGCCTGCTTCTATTTCGCTTGTGACTGACTGACTGACTGTATGTGTGTACAGCTCTCTCTTCCCCACAAGCTTGGGCTCTTCGGAGTTTTGTGTTTCGGAGTTATTGCGAGTTATTTCAACAGGGATTCGCCGGCACTCGGACAGCTCCATATGCGCTCCACCCAAATCCGCCAGCAAATTGTCTTGACAGATTTCCTGAGCCTGAACACAAACCCTATGCGCTGGCGAGGTCTTGAAACGGGGAAAGGGGAGAAGGGAGGGACCTGACCGATCAAACGCTAAGCTGACATCACCAGAATGATGGAAACAATCAGCGAACAGGCCAGTTTTTCTTATGTTGCGGGGGCTAGGATGAACTCAAGATATCACATCTGTGTTTCGGAGTTTGTTCAAGAGGTTGTTCTTCACACTCGGGACAATCCCATACGCGCGCGCGCCCCCAAATTCGGCTAGCTACTACTATCCGGCAGATTCCCTGAGAGTGCGCAGAAACCCTAAGAGCTGGGCAAGGTCTTAAGACTCTTTGACTCCCTCACCCTATCCACCAACTACAAAAACTTAATTCTTTGACTCCCTCATCCTAGGGAGTCAAAGGATTAATTTTTTTAGCTTTGCCATCGTGGTCGACAATGCAAGATGCTGGGGGAACAGGGTCTCCGCGAGTCAAAGGGTTTAAAACTACAAAAACTTAATCCTTATGACCCCTTCAAACGAGTCAAAGGATTAAGTTTTTCCTTTGCTATCATGGTCCACAATACAGGATGCTAGTGGAGAGGTTGCGGAAAACAAAGTGTTAAAATGGGAAAGTGGGAAAAGGGGGAACGGGAAGTGACCTATTAACTTTTTGATTCCCGCACCCCATCCACCAACTGCAAAAACTTAACTCTTTGACTCCTGCACCCTATCCATCGGGGGTGGGGGTGAAGAGGGAGAGCGGGAAGTGACCAAATAAACACTTAAGATGACACCACCAGGCTGAGGGAAACATTTAAGACGAGCAGTACGCTACAAACAGGTTTTAACCCTGGAGGCTGGGATTGAACTCGAGATATCAGAAGACTCTGAGTCCACGGGTTTTGTCAAAAGAACCAACCAGCCCACGTTAGGGGTTAGGGTTATTGATGTTTAAAGCCCAGCCGACTGCATAGAGCCATATCAGGGCTAAAACCAGTTAAAAACATACACAATACTTCAACAGGGAAAAAAGGAAAAGAAACCCAAGCACACACATCAACACACTCGCGCCCACGGACACCAAAACATATATATAAAAACGGGCCTAAATTACCCAAAACCGCTTCTGCACATCTCACATCCCAAGAGCCAAAAATGCACCCAACACATTCAGCGCTTAGATTCGATTTTATCAAGATTTTGCGCTATATAAATATTGTAATTATTATTATTATTATTAGCCAATTATCAATCCTCAGAGAAAGTACATAAGACTTTATTTATTGATGACATACAGGTGAATGGACCAGCAAGGCAGAAAAGGATAGGAAGAAATGACAGAAAGCAAAGGAGGAAGAAAGAAACAAAGAGAGTGACAGAAAAGATGAAATTTCTAGTACAGAATTTCCAGAAGGTGGGGATACTATTTATACTGAAAGAGGCCCCGGCATCCCCACGGGGGTACCAGCCCACGTTGAAACCGTGACCCGCTCGAGGGCAGTAACCACAAACCCTCACGTTACGACAGCGCTGTGGACTCTGGATGTCATGTTTCGAGTTCTACCCCCCCCCCCCCCCTCACACACACACACATACTTATTCTGCCACGCCCCTATCCTCCCAATTACCCGCAACATAAAAGCTGATTTATTTCCTCAACATCAAACAATTTTTTAAGGCTTCTTTGAGCGACATTCCTATAGCTAGTCCTCGTATACTCTGAGAGTGGTAGGACTTTAAACTCAACAAAACAGACCATCAACATCAAACGCAGGCCTCAATAGTTCAGTTGGTTTGAGCGTCGGATTCACATGCTTATGGTTGCGAGTTCGAATCCCGGGGGTGCGCTACATTAAAACTGGCCTTCTCATTGTCCCATCTTAACATTATTATTAATTTCTGGTGGTGTCAGTATAAGATTAAATAGGTCCCCTTTCCCCATTTCCCTGGGATGGTTATCCCCATCGGCCATATCACCTGAGGTGGGTGCTGACGTAAAAACAACCAAATCAATCAATCAATCAATGCTCCAATCAATCTGGTCGTGTGAGCATTTTTATAGAAGGCTGAAATCATTCTGGTCGCGTTGAGTACTTCCTAAGTCCCGTCCCAACCTTCCTTCCCTCTTTCCCCATTTCAAAATCTCGCCAGCGCATGGAATTTTGCGCAGGATCGAGGCGTTTGCTTGGAGCGTATACTGAACTGTTCGAATCTGACGATTCCTTCTCTGACCTCACTCCAGACTCTCCCAAGCAACTAAAAACGCTCACAGAAATGACCAAACTTTTTATTTAAAGGCCTCGTAGCAATACGCAAGGCGACACCGTCTCTCCCTCACTTAACCCTTTCACTCTCGCACCCTCTCCGCCAGATGCAAAAACTTAACCTCTTCACTCTCTCACCCTGGTGGTTACGGCGAGGGAGTAAAGGGTTCAGCTTTTGCTTTGCTGTCATGGCTTGTCGGGATGCTGGCTGATTGGTTGAGGGAGTCAAAGGGTTAATAACTTCAACTCTTTTCTTTGTGTCAGCTCCCCCCCCCCCCCCTCTTTCCGCCCCGTTCTCAAATTTTGCTGTCAAATACTACGGGAACCAGACCTTCAAGCAGCACTTAATGTGGTACACAGGTAACTTTTTAATGCTCTTGTGTAAAATTTGTGCACTTCAATCCTCAGAATATTTTCTAAATTAAAAAAAAACAAAAAAACAACAGCAATAAAAACTATCTGAATCAACGCTGGCTTTGACTAATGTGCGGTGTATGATGGTGTAAATGGATGTAAGACGTGACGTCTCGAGTTCAATTCGAGCCCGCAACATAAAAACGGGGCCCGTGCATTTTTCATCGAAATGTTTCGATCGTTTTGGTAGTATCAGCTTTGTGTCTCACTGATCCCTATTCTCTCATCCCCCCGGCGCTCGTCTTACCCCCCCCCCCCCCCCCGCTCACACACACATCCCAATGTCATGACTGTCAGCACTCAAGGGATTTACGCAGCCTTTTAACGAGTCCTGCAGACAACAGATGGTTTACTGGCTGGAAAGTGAATAACAATGTTCGAGCGCGGAGCGCGATGAATCCCTCCTGCATAAACTCCAAACTGAATGCAGATGTAAGACAGAGAGAGAGAGAGAGAGAGAGAGAGAGAGAGAGAGAGAGAGAGAGAGAGAGAGAGAGAGAGAGACACACACACACACACACACACAGACACACTCGCACGTATCATAATTCCTCTGTACTGTCCCTCTTCACAGACTCTTTGTACACACACGCACACACACACACACATGCACGCACACACATTTTGTCTGTCTCCGTCTCTGTCTCTCTCCCTCCTAAAAAAAAAAAAAAGCTTCAAAGCAACTAGCTCTAGCTGGTCGTAGAATAAACAATGATGATAATTTCACACACACACACACACACACGCACACACACACACACACACACACACACACACACACACACACACACACACACACACACACACCGTCTAATATCACTTATAGTGAAAAGACGTTAAATCAAGCAACGAACGAACACACACACACACACATTCTCTGCCTCCGTCTCTATCTATCTGTCTCTCTCTTTACATAAAAAAAAAAAAAAAAAAAAAGCTGTAAAGCATCTACCTGGTCGTAGAATATATAATGATGATAATTTGACAGCCGTAAAAACATTTAGCATTTGCATTTCATTACATCACAGTCTTCAGAAGAAAGCCTGTGAAGAGACAGGGTCCATACTAATAATAAACAGGTGTGGGGCTTTTATTAGTAGACTACCCTATCTCCCCAACCTAACGTTTCTTCTTTCCCGCCAGAAGTCATCTGTCATGTGTGTAATGCGTTTTGTATCAGGACTTTAGTCAAAAATGCATCATCATAAAGACGCTTAAGAAAAAGAAGGGAGATAGAGGGGGGGGGGGAGAATAAAAGTGAGAGAGGGGGGAAAGGGAGAGAGAGCGAGAGAGAGAGAGAGAGAGAGAGAGAGAGAGAGAGAGTGAGAGGACAGATTGACTTGTACTATCCAACAGTAAAGGAAAAACGAGAGAGAGAGAGAGAGAGAGAGAGAGAGAGAGAGAGAGGAGAGGAGAGAGAGAGAGAGAGAATCAGAAATTTATTTAGTAAGGCCAACGCCCTGTTTGAAGGGCTGTGAACACAATGAGAGAGAGAGAACGACAGAGAGAGAGAGAGAACGACAGAGAGAGAGAGAGAGAGAGAGAGAGAGAGAGAGAGAGAGAGAGAGAGAACGACAGACAGAGAGAGAGAGAGAGAGAGAGAGAGAGAGAGAGAGAGAGAGAGAGACAGAGAAGAACGACAGAGAGAGAGAGAGAGAGAGAGAGAGAGAGAGAGAGAGAGAGAGAGAGAGAGAGAGAGACTCAGATTAAGTGATATACGCAATCAAATGAGATAAAGGCGGAAAATGCAATCATACGAAATAAAGAGAGAAAGAGAGAGAGAGACAGAGAGAGAGAGAGAGAGAGAGAGAGAGAGAGAGAGAGAGAGTCCCTTTCCAAAAGGTAAAGGGAGAAAGATACAGACAGACAGACAGACAGACAGACAGACAGACCGACAGAGGGGTGGTAGTGGTGGTGGTGGAGGCAAAGTCTCAGACACGCAAACACCGTGGGTTGAAAAGACTGAATTGTACCCTTACCATATAAAGAGACACAGGCCGAACGAAAAATAACAGCTGCACGAACTACAAAGACCTTGACTTTGCTACAGGTGCACTTTTGGAAATATGAGCCGTTTTGCCATGGCCAAAAAAGCATAGCACACCCACACGTATTTCGTCCTTAACACAGAATTAGGACAGAAAGAATAAATAAGGGTACCAGTAGGTTACTACATGAAAGGTCTATGTCCCTAATAGGGTGGGGTGGGGAGGGGAAGGAGGGAGGGAGAGAAAGAGAGAGAGAGAGAGAGGGAGAGAAGAGGAGTACAAAGGGTGGAGGGAGGGAGAGAGAGAGACAGACAGAGAGAGAGAGAAAGAGAGAGAAAAGAGAGGGTGTTCTGTTCCTTTCTTTAAAAACAATGGGGATGGGGGGAGGGGAGGGGAGGGAGGGGGGGAAGGGGGCCCATGAATCATGTAGGTGTATTTTAGGTGATATATGCAATCAAATGAGATACAGGCGGAAAATGCAATCATACGAAATAAAGAACTTGACGTGTGTGCGTGCGTGCGTGCGTGCGTGCGTGCGTGTGTGTGTGGTGTGCGTGCGTGTGCGCGCGCGCGTGTGTGTATGTGTGTATATTGTTAACAATTCATATTTACAGTGTGAACAGAACATGTCTATAGCACATCCCACACAATAAGGAAACACTACAGACAAAAAAAAAAAAAAAAAAAAAATCACGAAAACTTTATGACCCCTGTCAAAAACACCCACCACGAAAACTTTATGACCCCTGTCAAAAACACCCACCACGAAAACTTTATGACCCCTGTCAAAAACACCCAAGGGAGGTACTAACTACTTGAACTGATAGGCACCGAGCTGAGAAGCTGTTATGGTAACTGGCCTAATAAGCAGACCCAACAGTACCATTAGAAGAGCTGGAAGGAAAGAGCGTAGTCACTGTTGTGACCCTCCAGCTCGGAATGAGCCTCAAGTACCTCAACGTTCAATTTTTTCCCCCAGGACATGGCCAGCTCATGGGTTCATGAGCAGGCTTACACAGGTATGTGCCACGGTCACCATACACGTGGCGCCTGTGACGTTAGTGCACATATGGAATCCGTTCCGAGCGCGGAGACGTCATCTTGAGAAACTGAAACTGAAACTCAGTTTTTTTTTTTTTTTCAAAGATCATCGTTCTTTGGCAATGTCCTCTCTGCTCATCCCCCCTTCCCCCCTGTCTTCCCTCCTCCCCAATTTTCTACTACGCCACTTTCAGTGTATGTTTTGCCGAAACAGACCTAAACCTACAGGTCTATAGGAATCTCCGGCTGCTGACGGAGGAGATGTGGCCGATGGGTGCTTTCCCAACGACAGCCAACTTTACGTCAAGAGTTGGTCTCCAGGTGTAACAGCAACGATACGAAGACGAAAAAAGTGTGTGGCTTTTTCCCTGCTTCTTTATATTCAGCAATCTTTGTTGTCTACTCTTTCTCATAATGCAATTCGTTGTATAAATAAATCTGACACACACACACACACACACACACACACACACACACACACACACACACACACAACCGGCAACGAGAAGAAGATGAAGACGGCGTGGCTTTTCCTTTATCTAAATATTCTTTTTGTCTGTTTTTCTCTAATGCAATTCATACTCAAATTTCACAATAACAAAACACAGACAGACAGACAGACAGACAGACACATACGACACAGACAAACCTAGTTTCAATACACACTGATCAAGAACAAATACTGTCATGATGTCTATATTCAATAATTCCCCCCCCCCCCCCCCCAAAAAAAAATTAAAAAATTCATGCTTTCATGTACAAAATGGTCGTTTAACTGATCTGTAAGAATCTAATGAAATTCAAAGAAAGATGGAGGGGGGGGGGGGGGAAGAAAAAAATCAGAGAATTTAAGTTTAGCCAATCAAAGTCAGCACAAACTGAAATCGCGGTAAATCAGATATTTCCAAAAACAGAAAGGCTGGTCGACGTGGGACGAACATATCCCACAGTAAGCATGGAGGGTAAGGATATGTATGAAATAATATCAGCTGGTTTGGATGTTGCGCTTTGTCAAGACTGGCAGCCAGGTCCGATTAAACTCAAAATCTGGCCATTTTACCAGCCAAAATACAAAATGTGAAGCACAAGAACGATTCTGGGGTAAGTTCAATCAAAATTTCCACCATCCCCCACCCCTCAGCTAATTCTGACTGAAATCGCCAAACAACGCCGCAGAACTTTAGACTCATTTCCAAAACAGAGGGTCATCCACGCAAAAAAAAAAAAAAAAAAAAGAAGACTGCCTGTAGATCTATACCATGCAAGCAAACAGCGACTAAAGGTACCTCCAGCTAATTTTGACCGGAAACGCTAAACACAGAACATCAGACTCATTTCCAAAGAGAGGGTCACCCATTGAAAGATTAAAAAAAGCCTGCCTGCCTGTAGAACCATGTTCGCCAACAGCGGCTAAAGGCCTACTTGCTCTTTGCTGCTACGCGGAAAAACCGAACCAGCAAGTTTAAGTGGCAGTCTGTCCTACGTGTCAGTCACGAACAGCTAAAGCTGTAAGTAAGCGCAGCGCCTACGTGGCGACTGGTCACTGACACCACGAAGTGTACCTACGTGCAGAAAGACATAAACCAACTCAACAGTCTCATGCACTCCTTGAAGCCAACACTACGCGACGCAGAGGTTATCGCCAAGTGCAAGACCACTAACTGTAATCGTGGTTCGTCAGGTTCAGTTTGGTTGGGAGGTGGGGAGTTTTAATCAAGACGGATTCATCGCACTCGGGTTAATTCCATATGCGCTCAACCCAAATCTGCCAGCGGTTAACTGGTAGATTCCTCATGCCCGCGCAAAACTATATAATAATATATATGCGCATGTAAGGTCTTGGAAAGGAGGATGGTATTCCGTTAGATGGGGGGGGGGGGGGGGGGGGAGGGGAGGGGAGGGAAGAGGGAAGGACCTTTAAACACTAAGCTGACACCACCACAGTGATAGAAACATTAAGATGGGCAGCGAAACAAGCCAGTTTTTAACCCTTTGACTCCCGCACCTTGTTCACCAACATCTCCCGCCTTTGTCAACCATGCAAGCAAAGCAAAAAAAAACTTAAAAACCGTCTGACTCCCTCACCCTATCGGCACTTGTGCTTGAATGCTGGTAGTCATTATGACTGATTCAGATTACACAGGATTTTGTGCAACAAGATTAACCCTTTGCCTCCCACACCTGTCCATCAGCATCATGCATTGTCAACCATGCTAGCAAAGCAAAAACTTAAACCCTTTGACTCGCTAACTTTGTCTACATGCTAGCAAACCAAAAACTTAACCCTTTGGCTCCCTCACCCTATCCACCAGCTTGCAGGAAGCTGATGGATAGGGTGAGGGAGTCAAACGGTTACGTTTTTGCAGTTGGTGGATAGGGGGTCAAAGAATTAAAGTTGCCGGCTGAGACTGAACTCGAGATTGATGATCAGCGGCTTTATCAAAAACTGGGAGATATCGACCGCTCTATCAAAACAACTAATCAGTCCGCGGAAGAAGCTGAGATGATCTGTATAATGAACTCGTACCAATAACTTCACACACACACACACACACACACACACACACACACACACACACACACACAACCGATTTTTTCTGATTTTCCAGGTCAACGACATAACATACAAGCCCCTAGACCTTGTCTAACTAAATCCACCCCCCATTTTCGTGTGTGGATGCACCGCAGAATATCACATTATATGGAATTTAAAAGTCGTGTCCACGTCCAACGCCTTGCAGAGGCTCGTGTGAACAGGAACATATCCAGCACGCCCGCGCCCAGCAAAGAAGGGATACGCAGACTGCACAGCAACATACCGACTGCTCAGTGTGGACAAAAATCAAAGCGTGTACCGCATCCTTAAAAAAAAAAAAAAAAAAAAAAAGTCGGAACGTTCAGAAAAAAAAAAAAATGTCGGGTCGGTTATGGTTGAACCCCACTGTGACCTAACCCTATGATCTTTTTTTTTTAATGTTTTTCTTTCATCAGTAACAAGTTTATCAAGCACAAAACAAAACAACAACAATCAACAACAAATACAAGACAGAAAACATGAGGAAAAACCAAAACAAAAAAAGAACAACGCCCAAACAACTACGACGTTCGTGCCCTTATCTAATGTAGGATAGGACGGCAGGAGAAAGAATGTGTGTGTGTGTGTGTGTGTGTGTGTGTGTGTGTGTGTGTGTGTGTGTGTGTGTGTTGTGTGTGTGTGTGTGTGTGTGTGTGTTGTGTGTGTGTGTGTGTGTGTGTGTTGTGTTGTGTGTGTGTGTGTGTGGTGTGTGTGTGTGTGTGTGTGTTGTGTGTGTGTGTGTGTTGTGTGTGTGTGTGTGTGTGTGTGTGTGTGTGTGTGTGTGTGTGGGTGTGTGTGTGTGTTGTGTGTGGTTTGTGTGTGTGTGTGTGTGTGTGTGGTGTGTGTGTGTGTGTGAATATGTGTGTGTGTTAGTGAGTGTGTGTGTTGTGTGTGTGTGTGTGTGTGTGTGTGTGTGTTGGTGCGCGCGCGGTTGTGGTGTGTGTGAGTGGTGTAATTTAATTGTGGTCGAGGCTGCATGCAGGGACAAGACATACCAGCCAATTCGGACTGCATTGCTGACACGATATACCTGACATCTGGTACACTTGCACCCGCACACAGACAATGGTAGGGAGACGAGCAGAGTGAGACAAGAGAGTGAGGGAGAGGGGGGACAAGTGTGTGTTGTGTGTGTGTGTGTGTGTGCGAGAGAGGAGAGAGTGAGAGTGAGAGAGAGGGAGAGAGAGAGAGAGGGAAGAGAGAGGGAAGAGAGAGAGAGAAACAGAGAGTGAATAAGAGAAAAAGACGAGAAAGAGAGAAGAGAAACGGGAACGTGTGCGTGAGATAAAGGGGGAGAGAGAGGAGAGACAGGAATGTGTATGTGTGAGATAAAGAGACAAGGGGAGAAAGGAAAGCTCGCACGGGCACGCCGCGCGCGCGCGAGAGAGAGAATGAATAAAACAAAAAACTGAAAAACAGAGAAGAAAGAAAGGGGAGAGAGAGAGAGAGAGGAGAGAGAGACAGGGATGTGGACGTGTAAGAGAAAGAGACAAGGGGGGGAGAGAAAAGAGAGAGAGAGAGAGAGAGAGAGAGAGAGAGAGAGAGAGAGAGAGAGAGAGAGAGAGAGAGAGAGAGAGGAACAAAAAAAAGTTCCTACCGAATTACGAAACAGACACTGACGTCACAAACTAACAACTGCACTACAAACCAGAAAACTGACCTTTACATTTGGCTGATACTTGTAGAACATACGCTTTTGCCATATCGACGTATTTCTCCTAGTTCTGATATGGACAACAACAACAACAACAACAACAACCAAAAAAAAAAAAAAACCTGGTTGGGTGGGATCGTCTCTCCAGAAATAAGAATAAAACAAAAAGTTAAAAAAAAAAGTTCCACCTTTTCTCGCACGCACATACGTACGTCCTATTGCCCACACACTATGCAGGCGATGCGTTACTGCATAGCCTGCATACTGCGTATCCAATGAACGAGCCGGGCGATTTTTTTTTTTTTTTTTTTTTCTTCTTCTTTATGATTCCATGACCTACAGGACTCACTTCTTTAGCAATGCATATTTGATGATGGTCCGCGTGCACATACACACACGAAGAGACTGGGCAGGGGTGGGGGTGTTAGGGTCAATCTAACAGGCCTGCATCCTCTCGCTTGCAGATTCCCGGAATGTATCCATCCACCATACACAATTTTAACTCCAAACCTTCCCATCGGAAGTACGACGTATTACTCCCTGACTACCCAGTCTGCCAGGAAACAGCATCATAATAATAGTAATAATAATAATAACGATAATAATAATACAATAACAATAACAATAATAATACCAATAATAATGATAACAATACTACTACTACTACTACAGTTTTAGTTTCTCAAAATGACGTCTCTGCGCTCGGAACGAATTCCATATGCACTAACGTCACAGGTGCCATGTGTATGGTGATCACTCTACTACTATTACTACTACTAACAAAGATAATGATGATGATGATGATGATGTGGTGATGATGATGATAAATACGTAATATACACACACAGGGGGCTGGAGTCCAGAAATACCAGGCCTGCCGGCGCCTTCAAACCAACCAACCGACAAACCATGGTAACATGCAATGTAACGTTAACGTACATAGGTCTGTCTACACGGTCATCTACATCAGACGAAAACAGCGCTCGCCCATTGAAGTCCCCCTACAGAATGGTACAGTGCCAGGTTCTGTAATTAGGATCATGTGGAGCGACCAAGCCTGTTAAAACAGCCGCCGGCGAGAACGAAGAGGGCAAAAAAAAGGGGGGGGGGGGGGGGGGCACATATATATATATATATGTATATGTGTGTATATAGTATATGTAATGTGTGTATATTATATATGTGTGTTATAAGTATGTGTTGTATATATATACACACATTTATATATTTGTGGTGTGTGTGTGTGTGTGTGTGTGTGTGGTGTGGTGTGTGTGTGTGTGTGTGTGTGTGTTTATATACATGTATAAATGTATGTCTACGTGTGCATCTATAGATGTGTGTATGTCTGTGTATGTATATGTATATGTATGTGTGTATATATCTATATCTACATCTATATATCTATACCAACACACACACACACACACACACACACACACACACACACATATTGCAACGAATGCTTGTTTTTCTACATTTTGTTAAATCTGTTGGTTACATATTGTGTACATTTCAAAATATTTGTAAATGTTATATATTTGAAAATGAATAAAAACAAAAAACAAAAACAAAACAAACAAACAAACAAAAAAAAGGGGGGGGGGGGGGGGGGGGGAGCGCATTCATCGCCATATAGACAGACGGTGAGCGCTACGAAAAAAGATCACATATACAGACAGTGCTATTTATAATATTATGAAACACACATGAACTGCCTTGCCTTTCACAGCGTTCTGTGAGGGTTTTATGCCTGGGGCTGATGCCATCTGTTCAACCGACGTTATCCTGGGATCTGTGTACACCACAATGCGTGGGCATAATCAGAGCACAGTCCTACTGATTCATCACCGGCGCTTGTGACTTCTTTTTCACCTTCTGTGGTTTTCGTTGGCTGTTTACATAAATTATCAGGCGACATCTGGCGATGAACATGGCCTACCCCCCCCCCCCCCCCCCCAAAAAAAAAATTCCTTGTTTTTGTCGAAAAAAATCCAGCCAACTCCGTAGAGCTACATCAGGGCCATAACCGTTTCAAAACATAACAGAATACTTTAAAAAAAAAAAAAAAGAAAAAAAAAGAGGTAGGGGATGGAAAAGATACAATAAGTACAAAGTTCCTGCTGGGACGTGTTCCCCCCGTAACTTGATAGAAGCGACATCGCTGTACTGTTAACTTATGTTCAACTGTCTGGTCCTCTTGTGGCGGGCCTCAATAACTCAATGGGTTGAGCGTCGGATTCACATGCTAATTGTTGTGGGTTGGAATCCCGGGGTACGCTATATTAAAACTGGCCTTCTTACTGTCCCATCTTAACGTCACGGTTGTTCTGGTGGTGTCAGTATAGGATTAGATAGGTCCCCTTTCCCCCACTTCCCTGGGATGGTTATCCCCGTCGGACATATCACCTAAGGTGGGTGCCGACGTAAAAACTGAACCAAATCAATCAATCAATCGATCAATCAATCAATCAATCAGTCCTCTCGTCCGCAGGTCAGCCTCTGACAACGGCTTTAAAAGTAAATTAAACAGCAGTCCAAAGAAATAACAACATATACGATAAACCGTTAGCCTATGTCCATCAGCCACGGACTGTGACGTCGTAAGTGATATGAAAACTCCACGCAAATCCCTCTGAGCAACGCCGTACTGCTGTACACTTATTTCACTAACATGGTTTCCATGGCAAGTCATGCTATAAATGTTCATTAACCTTTTCACTCCTTCGTCCTATCCACCAGCTTCCTGCCGGAAGCTGGCCGATATGATGAGGGAGTCAAAGGGTTAAGTTTTTGCTTTGCTAGCATGGTTGACAGCGCAGGCTGCTGGTGGATAAGGTGTGGGAGTCAAAAGGTTAACTAATATGGTTTCGATGGCAAGTCATAATAAATGTTCAGTCAGGACGATAGATTAAGAAGTCATCAAACCAGTCGTTGTGGACTACCGACCGGAAGGTTGTGGGTTCAAATCCCCTATCAGTCCCTTAAAAAAAAAATTGCACGACTTTTCGGCTCCAACCCAGAGCTGAGCATGCTATGGGCTCATTGGAAAGACTGGAAGACCACACAGTCGAGTCTCATCCACTTCAAGGATCCGTAACTGAGAGTGTTTTCTGACAAATACTTATCACCTGATTGCTTCGGATAATGCCATGTAATCTGTAATTATATATACACTGAAAGTCATCTGGCCATAGTGGAAAATGGTGCACTTCCCTCACCCGTTCCATTGCCAAGCGAGCAAAAAATTCCCCAAATCTTATTTCAGGGGTGCGCAGCTGAGGAGATGAGTAGAGAGACGTGAAAGATAGAAATACAGATCAGACAGGGAAACAAAAATGGTGAAGCCGTTCTAACCTGTTCCTTTCAAAATACAAAACTGTTTAATAAAAAAAAAAAAAAAAAAAAAATCCAGATTCTGTACTTTTCAAGATCGCTATGACCTCGAGAAGCTTCAGATGTTAATAAAACTCGATGTGAGTCGAGGACACTGGCAGACTGTCACAACAGTGCAAACAGATTTTAAATATTGTCAGAAATTTCTGAGAAAGTGCTGTTCACACACCTTCCTTAAAAAAAAAAAAAAAAAAGTGTTGATCTGAGGCACAGCAGTGTGGTTCGCGTGATCCTGACCTTGACAATTTACCCACCATATTTAAGCCATTTGAAGAAAAAGAAGAAGAAAAGTATATATACATATATATATATATGAAGCAGCATGTGCACAGAAAAGGCAACAAATCGATGAAAAATCTTCCCAAATTTCCCCTTCCTCAAGGGGACTTTAGTCACCGACTACGATATGCTACACAAACACATCAGAATATTTTACATAGGCTAATTACGTAGTCTTGACTCGATATTGTTATGACGTCAATTAACAGAGTTCAGGCCGAGAGGAAATATGGTTTTCATTTTGTTTATCCAAAAAGATTCTCTCTTCAGTCTTGGGTGTCCCGGTCTCAGCATGCACTTTCCACTGCGATACACTTAAATTTTGAAGTGAATGGCCAGTTTGGTTGAAAGTGTTTGGTGACCAAGTGCCTGTATTTTTATGGATGTTTGACGTGTCGGTAGAATCTGGTTTTGAGAGAAAATACCAAACCTAACGGACCTGACTGATTTCTTTCTTTCTTTTTTTTTTTTTTTTTTAGTTCCCATTTTTTTGGAGGTTGAATGCGTGCTGTTTGCAACACCGCAGGTGGTATACTCTATTGCTGCAGCTGCAGTCTGATACGCATCTGGAAACTGACAAGACTTACAGGAACTCTGTGTATACATATATGATGCAATGCGCGTATATACAAAGGCTTTAGGCACTGGTATGCCTGCACACATGTTGATAGGGAGATCGAAAATCAAACATCTTTATCCAATCAGACAGGGAGGGCAAAGGCGGTGTGGTGGTGTGGTGTCCACACAAGACAAGACAATCAAAACAACAAAACAAAAATGAGAAGAGGTGTCCACACAAGATAAGGCAATCAAAAAAAACAAAAAAAAATGATGAAGAGGTCCACAAAGAAGGCAATCAAAAAACAAAGTGAAGAGTCAACAGATAAGGCATCAAAAAAAAATGTGAAAGGTGTCACAAGATAAGCAATCAAACAAAGATGAGAGGTCCCACAGATAGCAATCAAAACAAAAATGAGAGAGTGTCCACAAGAAGCAATCAAAAAATATGAGTGTCAACAGATAGCATCAAAACAACAAACAAAATGATGAAGGTTCAACAATAGAAATCAACAAACAAAAAAAGATAGAGTCAACAAATAGCATCAAACAAAACAAATGAAGAGGTGTCTACTCAGCTGAGGCTCAATGATACCACTGAAACGAAAACTAAAAATTTGAATGAATGCAGTTGTGGTGCACACAGTAAGGAATCGAAACAAACAAAACATTATGATGAAGAGGTGTCCACACAAGATAAGGCAATCAAAACAAAACAAAAATGATGAAGAGGTGTCCACACAAGATAAGGCAATCAAAACAAAACAAAAATGATGAAGAGGTTCCAACAAGAAGTAAGGAATAATAACAATCTATATGAGAGGTCGTCCTAAAAGATAAAGCAATCAAACTGAAAGACACAGGAAACTGATGAAGTGATACACATATGATGCAATCAACATATATACAAATGTTTAAGAGGTTGTCCTCACAATGTATGGCAATCAAAAAAAATCAAAACATTTGTGTCCAACAAGTAGGATTCACACACAAATGTGAATTCAATAACAAAACAAAAAATGATGAGAGGTGTCACACAAGATAAGGCAATCAAAATCAAAACAAAAATGATGAAGAAGAAGAACGAAAGAAAGAAAAAGTGACAGAATAATCAACTGGTTGATTGCGGTCGCTTCCCTGGAAGAAGAAGAAGATCGAACCCAGACTTCTGATTAGAGGTCCGGCGACTGAACTTGACTACAGTCTTTCTTCTTCTTTTTCTTTCTTTCTTCTTTTTCTTCATCATTTTTGTTTGTTTTGATTGCCTTATCTTTTTCAAAGATTTCATTTGCATTTAGACCTGATAGTTCATTATTCTGTCGCGTGAATTCTCTCTGTGTAAGTTATCGGACCGTCAAAATTCTCTCTCTCTCTGTGTAAATTATCATACTGTTAAATGCTCTCTCTCTCTCTCTCCGTCCCTCCCTCCCTCCCTATATATCTATCTACCTACGTGTCTATTTCCCTCTTTTAATCAATCTGTCTGTCTGCCTCCCTCTTTTAATCAATGTTTCTTTTGTCTCCTAGTTTTTTTTGTGCTTACCTTTACAAAGGAAACATCCCCCCCCCCAGCACTCTTGGGGCAATGACAACCTGTTTACGTACAGGTTTACATTCGCCTTGCTTGAAACAAAATGTCAAGCCTACGCAGACTGCACAGCGAACAGTCAAGTAGAAACTGTCACACCAATATAATGACATCAGACCAATGACCTGCCTGGCCCTGTCTGTCCTCGCTGTGCACGCAATACGTGTTTGTGATAAGATGGCAGCCAGCCAGTCGATAGTCTCTCTCTCTCTCTCTCTCTGTCTCTCTCTCAAAGAGGTCGACAATCGACCTTGGCCGCCCACTTCACCGACTTTTTTTCCCCTCCTCAACGTTTCTTTTTCGGTCCGCCTTAAAAACATAAAAAAAAAAAATAAAAAAAAACAGGGAGAAAAACAAAACCTAAGCCCCCCAATAACAACCCCCACCCACCACCACCTAATGAAAACTGGATCTAGGTTCACATCGACGAGTGTTTGTGTTAGTGTTAGTGTTAGTGTGTGTGTTTTGTGGTGTGGGTTGCGTGCGTGCGTGGTGGTGGTGGTGGGTGTGTGGTGTGTGTGTGTAAAACTGAATTTGGGTTCACATCAACTTGTGTTGGCTGTCGGGAACAGAGAAGAGAGAGAAGAGAGAGAGAGAGAGAGAGAGAGAGAGAGAGAGAGAGAGAGAGAGAGAGAGAGAGAGAGAGAGGGAGAGTGGTGTGTGTCTGCGTGTATTAAGAGAGAGAGAGAGAGAGGAGAGAGAGTGTGTGTGTGTTTAAAAAGAGAGAAAGACAGAGAGAGAGAGAGTGTGTGTGTTAAAGAGAAAGAGAGAGTGTGTGTGTGTGTGCGCATGTGTTAAGAGAGTGTTAAAAAAAAAAGAAAAAAAGAGAGAGAGAGAGAGAGAGAGAGAGGAGAGAGAGAGAGAGAGAAGAGAGAGAGACAGAGAGAGGATAACCGAGT
Organism: Monoplex corrugatus; assembly: GCA_030674185.1. Classification (NCBI taxonomy): domain Eukaryota; kingdom Metazoa; phylum Mollusca; class Gastropoda; order Littorinimorpha; family Ranellidae; genus Monoplex; species Monoplex corrugatus. The sequence continues at coordinate 32,324,993 of JAPXFY010000025.1, read as the reverse complement.
TTCTCCGATTACTGTTATTCAAGTTATTTTTTCCCTCAGCTACACGACAGTGGAGAAAAGGGAAGGAAATCGGATCAGAGACACGAAAAAAGACGGGCAAGAGAGGAGTTAGGAGATACAAGGGAGAGAAGCTGAGATCTGGGCGGGCGAGCGAGAAACTGAGAGACAGATGAGACAGAGGCTGAGTGACGGGTCAAAGAGAGTATGAGAGACAGATCAGAGAGATGTTGGGAGATGGGGGAAGAGAAGAAAGTTGAAAGGCAGGCAAGACACAAGTTAAAAGAGATGGGGCAAGAAAAAAAAAAAAGTTGAAAAATGGATATGAGAGAAGCCAAAAAGATGGGCAGCATAAGAGAAGCTGAGGAGATGGGCAAACAAAGAAGTTACAGAGAAGGCAAGACAACAACAAAGTTGAAAGATGGACAACAACAACAACAACAACAACAACAAAACAACCCCCAGAGATGGCCACAAGTTTGAGCGATCGTCACAAAAGGAGTTGAGTGACGGAAAAGAGATAAATCTGAGAGACAGGCAAGAAAGACATTGAAGAAATGGGCATGGAAGAAGTTGAAGAGATAGGCAACAGAGAAGCTGAAGAGATGGGCAAACGATAAGTTGAAGAAATGGCAAGAAAAAAAAAAAAAAGAAAAGAAAAGAAAAACCAACAACAGAAACAAAACAACTTTGAGAGATGGACAAGAAAGAAAAAAAAAAATAGAGAGATGGCAAGAACGTTGAGAGATGGGCAAGAGAGGACTGGGAGGTGGGCAAAGCAGAAGCAATGCGACTGTGAAAAGATAGAACCTGAGAGATGATCAAGAGAGAAACTGAGAGATGGGTAAAAGAGAAATGAAACGAAAACTTTTTTTCCAACTATATATACATACACTGACGTTAGCAGACCAAGTCAGCAACTTACAAAACTTAAAAGGAGACAAAAAAGAACTTGAAATGGCAAAATAAAAATGAAATGGGTGAGACGAAAAGCTGAAGAGATGACCGTAGGCGAGACAGAGAAGTTGAAACAAAGGAGCAATGACCTTTTCTTCTTATCACTGTTGTTCTATCTGAAGTATTTGTTCACTTTTTATGTCAAAACCTGGATCTAAAAAATTGTTGCTCAGTCTGTAACTTTTGGAAATAAACAAGTTTTTCCTTGTCTTGCTGGAGAATTACCCTTCAATGTCAACTCTAAACGCCCCCAGTTTACTCTTTTTACCTAACGTGAAGAAATCACTTGTTGAAACACAGTACTAATTACACTAAGAAGGCTTACTTCTATTTCTATGATCTTTTCTTCTTCTTCTCCCTTAATTCCACAAAAGAGTCACTGGGAAGCCACACTTAAGAACTGCTCATCAAATTCCGCTAGCTCTTCGCCTGTGTGCCAAAGTCTGGGTCTCTGCAAATAGTTTATTTTCATGTGTTCCTCCAAATCCTGTAACAGTTGATGATAATTCAACCTTTTGACTCTTTCAGCATTTCCACCCAAGAGCAGACGGAACTGAAGGGTTAAGGTCAGAGAGAGAGAGAGAGAGAGAGAGAAGAGAGAGAGAGAGAGAGAGAGATAAGAGAGAGAGAGAGAGAGAGAGAGAGAAAGAACCATCTGTTTATAAGAGTGGGAGAGAGAGAGAGAGAGAGAGAGAGAGAGAGAGAGAGAGAGAGAGAAGAGAGAGAGAGAGAGAGAGAGAGAGAGAGAGAGAGAGAGAAGAGAGACACACACACACACACACACAGAGAAACCGAGACAGACAGACACAGAGAGAGAGAGGGAGACAGAGAGGGAGGGATATAGCAGAAAAATGTCCTATGTTGATTTCATAAGCTCGCCTATCTCACCAGCATCTGTTGCATATAATACGCCATATGCCTCCAGCCAACTTGCTAATAGGGTAGAGACAGCAGTCAAGGGGCGAACACATCAAAGAACGGTTCACACACACACACACACACACACACACACCCGCACACGCACCACGCACGCACACACACACGCACGCACGCACCAGCAC
>JAPXFY010000025.1:32302978-32317978 GCA_030674185.1 Monoplex corrugatus | reverse complement strand
TAACACACAAAGAAGCCATCCATAATCGGCACTAAAATAACAACAATAACAACAACAAAGCAAAGAAGCCATCCATACTCGGTACTAAAACAACAACAACAACAACAACAACAAAGCAAAGAAGCCATCCATAATAGGCACTAAAAATAACAAAAAAGCACCCACCCACCCAACCAAATCCAACACGGGGAGAGAAAAAAAATCTCAACCAACCAACCAACCAAACATAACAACACGGGGAAAGGGTAAGGGTGGGGGGGGGGGGGAGAGAGGGGGAGGGGAGGTCGAGGCCCGTACACTGTGTGGTTAGCGGTCTCTCCCTCCCCGACCAGCAAAGCGAACGCATCTCGCGCGAGAACAAGAAAGGATGCACACAGGAAAAAGGGAGCTTGCTGGCTAGCTAGCTTAGCTGTCAGGGTGAGCCAGAGCAAGCGACCTCCTCCACCTCCAACCCACCTTTTCCTCCATCCATCCACCCCCCTCCCCTCCCCCAAACACACACACACAACAGTCGGTTGGCAAGGGAGAGGAGGAGGCTTGGGATAGAGAGGCGCCAAAGCTTGAAAGACAACCCCTGCACAAAGAGACAGTTCCCAGTACACGGCTGTCACACCGCACGCTCCTACCCACCCCTCTCTCCCTCTCCTGTCAACTCTCCCCCTTCCCCCTCGCATCCCCCAACCCTTCACCACCACCACCCTGCTCCCCCTTCTCCTTCTAAATAAAAGACTTCTTCCTCCCCTTTCCTCCCCCCCCCCCCATCTCACCGAATCACGCCTCCCCAGGCTAGACCGACTCTGATGGTCCGCGCTGTGGTCTCTAAACTGATTCTGTCTTGTCTCGTGGCTTGCAAGTGTGATAACCATAACAACCGTCCACTTCCTTGCCCATCTTCATTAATGCTCAAATCAGTGGGGTGGAGGTGTCAGCTTCGTGTTTCATACGTACCCCTCCCCCCCCACCCCCATATCCTTTCCTATTTTCCAGATCTTGCCACACTTCATAGGTTTTGCGCAGGCTCAAAAAGTCTGGTAAGTAGTAACGACTGGCAGCTAAGCTTACAAGGGTGCAAACGCTCTCATATGGAAGTGTGCACCACGAGTGTAAAAATGAATCTCTCTTGTACAATCTCAAAATCCGGGCACTGCCGTCCCCTCCTCTCCTCCCTCCCCCTTCCCCTGTCACTCACCCACCCTCCTTTCCTTCTGCACAATTAATCGGGGTCTGTGCATGCTGCAACGGCCAACGCATATATCGCGCCCACCACACCCCTACTTCCCCCCCCCCCAGCACCAGCGCTCCCCGCCCCCCCCCCCCCAAGAGCGGAGGCACTACCTGATTATGGAAACAAGCGGCCTCCATTTCCTTGTTGGGCGGGCGTGCGCGTCATGGCGTCACCGTTCACTTTGCCTCCTGCTGTTGTCAAGGCATTTTTTATTTTTTGGGTCAAGGTCACGCACACGCGCTCCTTCCGTCAGCAATCGCCAGCGCCATTGTCAAGATTCTGCCTGCGCCTTTGCCTCGCATCATTCTGCCTGCCCACCTTTGTGTTCAGCAACATCATTTTCTCTCTCTCTCTCTTTTTTCTTTCATAAAGTAAGGCCTCAACTGCGCAGCCATTGTCCTCTTTCCCATGTTGCAACCTAGGAGAAAAATTCTGCGTTGTTCATTCCAAACATTGCATGATTTGCCACTGCACATTATGAAGGTCGACCAAAAAAAACCAAAAAAAAAAAACAAAACAAAAATCGTGGCGGGTTAATATTTTATGACCCGGTTCACAGTGACCTTCAAACAAATGACCTTCAACCAAAACGTGGTGGTGATGGTGGTGGTGATGGTGGTGGTGGAGGGTCATGTTAACTCGACTCCCCGTTCTTTAAATTCGTTGCCAATTACTCGACTGGACGTAATTTTATTCTGTCCAAATCTGAACAAATTCCAGACTCCAAGTTTGAAAAGACGACTTTCCTTTTTCTTTTCTTTTTTTATTCTTTATCTATGTCATCTTTCTTTTCTTTCTTAATTAACCCTTTCACTCCCACACCCTGTTGTTGACCAGAATCCTGCATTGTGAAGCAAGCAAGCAAAACAAAAACTTAACCCTTTGATTTGCTTACCCTATCCACCAGCTTCACAGGCTGAGGAAGTGAATGGGTTGGGAAGCTGGCAGATAAGAGTGAGAAAGTCAAAGGGTTAAGTTTTTGCTGTTGGTGGATATGTTGCGGGAGTCAAAGGGTTAATTTAAACTAATAAAAAAAAAAAAAAATAACAGGGCACAAAAAATCCCAAACCACAAGCGCTACGTTAGTGTTCAAGTACATGGACTCACTCTCCGACCCACGTAATTGTAACGAATGGTGGGGCACAGGAAAAAAGTCACTGACGAGAAAATAAATACTGGCGATTCCTTTTGGCAATAAACCCATCTGGTTACTCTCTCCCACTCACACCCACCCCCTCCAATCAACTTACTCATTAGATAAGACAAGCATGATTGATTATTCCCACCATCCTAAACTTGGCACGTTTTACGTGACCCAGACGACAGCTTAGTTTCGTAGGTTTCCACATTGAACGGCTCCCGCTCACGTGCAGACTATATAAATTATAATAGTGCCGTTTAAAACCTGATCATACACTAATTGCTTTTTCGTCAAACGTTTTCCTTTCATGCTGGTTAAAAAAAAAAATTACAGCGGGGGTGAACATAGGGGGGGGGGGGGTAGGGGGGTGGTGGTGGTTGGTTGGTGGTAGAGGCGGTCTGAGATCCGTCGATCAATACTCGCACTAAACATCACAGCATCGCTTGCAACCCTTTACCGGGTTTCCCCTACAGCTCAGGGGTTCTGCAGCCGCTGTAGGCACTGACGATGATCATGGTCCGAGAGCTATTCCACTAAACCTTTAAACTCTAGACGAATAAGTTTTCCATTTCGTTGCTTGTTTAGTTATACATACATACAAAATATATATATATAGAAACACCACTACTACTACTGTTGCTGCTGCTGCTACTACTATTACTAATGATGACTGTACAGCGCCTAATCACACAAGAGCCTATAAGCTTCACAAAAGCACGGGAGGTAAACGCAGACACACGCGATACAAACACGTCAAATCCCTACCACTAATGACGATGCTTGGTAAGTAAGTCCTATTCTGGCATGGTATGTAGTGAGACACATGATCACTTTGTCACAAGAGTTGAATTAACCCTTTGACTCCCAAACCTTATCCACACCCTATCCACCAACTGCAAGAACTTAGCCTTTTGACTCCCTCGCCCCTATCCACCTACTTTCCCGCAGGAAACTGACGGATAGGGTGAGGGAGTCAAACGAATCTGGTTTTGCCTTGCTAGCATGGTTGACGATGCGGGGTGCTGGTGGACAGGGAGTCAAAGGGTTAAATCAAAGCTGCTTCGATTTTTCTTTTCATTTTTCCTGTCAAGAACGAACCAGCCAAGCCATGTCTTATACATACCGCTGGCCAAGTACACGTTTTTTTGTTGTCCTTCTGTTTTGTTCTTTTCTAGTCTGCTGTCTGTTCAACCTCAACTGAACACGAGCTGTAAGTACACATATGACTCCTTGTAAATTATGAGCCAAGCCAACACAAAACTGGCAGTTGCAGCGTCATTTCGTGCTTCATCTAGACTTGCCAAGAAGTTAGTTCCAGAAGACACTCTTGAGATACCTTTGCCCCCCTCTCTACATTTCTCAACCCCCCCCCCCCCCCTTCTCTCGAAAATGATTTAATGCCACAAGAGAGAGCCTACTGCCGAGCAAATGCCTTCCGAGGTTCAACTTGAGCTTGCACCCTCGCTTGTTTTCACTACTGGTCTCTTTTAAAAAAAAAAAAAAAAAAAAAAAAAAAAAAAAAAAAAAAAGGTGCAAGAATGAAAAGTGTCTTAATTGTAAAGTTATGCTAAAAAGATTGTTAAACTTACCGTTTATGTTTGCTCTAAGTGATTCTCACCATAATCTAGCTTCAGATAGACGTATCCTTCCAGTACATTCTGCACACACACACACACACACACACACACACAACACACGCACGCACGCACGCACACACACACACACACACACACACACACACACACACAAATTGCAATTCTGCAGAAACAGATTTTCGGTACAGATCACTTAACAAACAAAAAAAACATTTCTTTAAAAGCAGCAAGAAAATGACAAGATTAGTGCTGTCCACCATACCTGTTTTTGTTTGTTTCTGACCTTGTTGGTCTGTTTCTGATATCTATTTTCTCAAAGATCTCTGTCGGTTCGTTTTTAAACTAATTCATCCAGACACTTTCCAAGGTGTTGTTGGTCTCTTTTTTTCTCTCCTCTCTCTCAGATAAATGTTAAAAGAAAAGTAATGTCGGGCGTCTCCAAATGGAGCATGCTTTCTATGCTATCTCAGTTCCCAGACAGGCTGAACTAGAATGTACTTATGTAACTGTTTCTCACGTGCCCTACTATTTGGAAAATATCTGCTAAAGAAACAGGAGAGAAACCCTCTGCTGGTAATTTTATGCTCGAGTTGGGTCACAGACACTGTGATTTTGAAAATGTGCCAGCACCCGCAAGCAAATGAGAGCTCAGAGAGAGAGAGAGAGAGAGAGAGAGAGAGAGAGAGAGAGAGAGAGCAAGCTAGCTCTACCATTCACGTTTACATGCACTTGCCATCTCTCTTCTCCGAAAGTACAAAGGTATTTTTTCTTGTGTTCCTAAGGCTTTCTAGACAATCTATATCTGTTTCGCTTCAGGCTGGCGAGAGGGACGTACGCCTCTGAGGCTACCTGCCATCTCTACCTCTCATAACATCCTTCCCTTCCCCCTTTCCGTCACACGCACATCCATCAGGCTTGGGGAACTGCCAACTGCATTCCATTTCAATTTGCGGTTTGAAAATATCATCCGTGAAAAGAATGCTAGTCGACTAGCGGCTCACACACAACCTCACCTCCCCAGTTCTAAAGTCTCCTCTCTTTGTCTGTCTGTCTGTTTGTCTGGTCGGTCTGTCTCCTTTATCTCCCCCTCCCACCTTCCCACCCCCAGCAGCTTTGAAATGACAGAGACTGTTTTCGGAACAACATATTTTATAATGTCGAAGTCAAAAAGTGTTTTAATATATAGTACAAAGTCTGTGTTTGTAATTATGCCGTTTTATCTGTCACACATTTCTCTTGTTGAAATAATAATGACGTTCTTACATCATGTCTTTGTGTATGTGTACTATCTATATACATTGAATCTTTACAAACTTGGAGTTGGACTGTACAAGAAGTTTACGAATGCATCTCATAACATTACTAGAACCTTTTTGTTGGGTAGAAAATCACTGGGTTAACCTTTTCTTTCCTCAACCTCATTTACAAGACAATAATAATGTCGAAGAAAAATGATCATCTATTGTTCTTTTTTTTATTTTTTTTATGCTAATAACATTTCGTGACCTAGCAAATGGAATAGCATCACCAGTCCAAGTGAATAAAACAGTACCAAAGATCTGGTAGAAAGTACACACACAAGCAACAAACAAGCACACAAAACAACAACAAAAACAAAAAAACCCAACTAACCAAACCATTAAAAAAAACCCTGCAAGGTCATCACTGTGGCTGGGAATTACTTCACCCTAAATTAAGAAAACAAAGAGAGGCAAAACAGCGCAAGAGATAACACTCTCCAACTTTAATTAATTCAGCCATCAGTGACAAGACAAAACATTACGAAGGATGAACCCCCCCCTACCACCACCAAAACAAAATGAAAAACCATCATGGCCACCATCACCACCACCAACAAAACACTAACTCATCTACCCTCACATCTTCTGATGGAGGAACATTAACATATTTGTGATGGGAAGCATCAACAGTTGTTTCATGCTGGTAATCTCTGCAGACAGGATGCATCAATCAAAAAGCTATAAAACTGGCTCGAATTCTCCCTATACTAAAGCTGGGCGTTACATTTCATGTTTGTTCACTTCATGTTTGTCAATGCTAGGTTGCTATTTTGCATGCTGTCAGAACGTTTTAGCGGATTTGAAAAAAAAAAAAAAAGGGGGGGGGGGGGGGGCAAGAAATCGTGGTCTCACGTGTGACGAAATCATGTGACTGCTCGACTTTAATGACAACAATCCTGGCAATGGTGACAATGAAGTTTCTCAGAAAGAAAATTATTCTAAAGAGGACGAAACAGATGTGGTAGAGCCTTCAACATGTGCTACTTAATCAATGACTGGTATGATAACTGTATTATGAAAAAAACGACAACAAAAGACAAAGAACCATGTGTACCACAAAAATACTTCAATATAAAGATTGCATTTTTAGCAGACTCAAATTGCCAAATCATTTCACCATAAGTATGTAAAATGTTTTGAATTTTCCTCTGCACTGAATGATGCTATTAGACAAAAAGACAAGTATCTATGCCCCCCAAATTTTCTGAAGGCAGCCTTGGGCCAGCGCAACATCAGCCCTGAGGCAAGTCCAGTCACAATAGAGTTAAACACAACAGAGAAATCTATCGACAACACCACCGCGACAACTCCCATTTAAAATCCAAAGAACATGAATACCCACCCTGCCCCTCACAAAACAACAACCAACCAAACAACACTAAGCAACCCAAAACAATTCCTTTCTTATCCACTCCCCCCCACCTCTAAAAGACATGGCACAAAACGAATCTCAATTTCTCTCACATCCACATGTTTCATAATGATTTTCTTCTGTTGCTGATTCATTTACTCATCTGTTCATTTTCTAACTTATAAACAAAAGCAATATTTCCATCTTTACAGCATACAGGCTTCTGACCCCTTCTGATGGGCACGGTAGAATGAAAGCAATATTTCTATGTTTAGACCACTGTGGCTTTTGACCACTTCTGATAGTCACGTCATGGTAGAATAAAAGCAATATTTCTATGTTTAGACTACTGTGGCTTTTGACCACTTCTGATAGTCATGGTAGAATGAAAGCAATATTTCTATGTTTAGACTACTGTGGCTTTTGACCACTTCTGATAGTCACGGTAGAATAAAAGCAATATTTCTATGTTTAGACTACTGTGGCTTTTGACCACTTCTGATAGTCATGGTAGAATAAAAGCAATATTTCTATGTTTAGACTACTGTGGCTTTTGACCACTTCTGATAGTCATGGTAGAATGAAAGCAATATTTCTATGTTTAGACCACTGTGGCTTTTGACCACTTCTGATAGTCATGGTAGTCTAGAGGATAAGACATCAGATTTTTAATTGGAAGGAGGACTGGGGTTTAATCCTCCTTGAGTAGATGTCACCTTATGTGTGGTAAACGGTAAAGGGTGGAGATTTTTCAAATCTCCCAGGTCAACAACGTGTGCAGATCTGTTAGTGCCTAAATCCCTTTCACATGTGCATGCATGCAGAACATTAAATGTTGCATGTTAAAGATCCTGACTGTTGTAAGTGTATGTCATGTTAGTGTCCGGTGGCCTATGGATATAAATGAAAACACCCTGCATGCATGTCAGGGAAGATGGAGTATGCAGACTGTGCAGCACAGTGTAGACAAAACATCATGCACACATGCGTCCCAGAGAACACAGACACACACACACGCACACACACACCACACACACATACACACACACCACACATGCTAAAATAAAACAAATAAATGAATACATTCATAAACACAAAGAAACCTTTCAGTTCTTTCTTTCAATAACAGAATAGTGTTTTTACTTAGAGCATCATGTCTTCGCTCAAATGACTCAATCATTCTTTCTTACATTATTTTCTTAAACTTCTGAGTTTTGTATAAATGTCTCTTTCACACTTTTATTGTTTTTATCTTCTATAAAATGGGGAAAAAATTGAGGATGAAAAGTATGATTTATTTCACAATTCTCTTCAATTTTAGCCAGTTCTCCAGAATTTTCTTTTGATATATTTTATAATGACACTATTCATTCTTTCTCTCCATTTTACCCAGTTCTCCACAAAGTGTTGTTTTTTTTTTTGGGGGGGGGGGGGGTGTAAGATATATTTTCTTGTTCACTATTCTCTTCAAGTCAGCCAGTTCTCTGCAAGTTTTTTTTGTTTGTTTTTGTGTTTATTTTTGTTAGATGCACTCATTACTTCACTCACTAGTCTCTTCAAAGTAGTCAGTTATCCAAAAGTTTCTTTGTGTGTGTTGATAATAATCATGAAATACTTGGGACTGGGGAGTGGGAAAAGAGAACGTTCGGCAAAAATAAAATTCGTTTAATTCTCTCTCCCCCCCCCCCCCCCCCCCCCAAATTCTCCCCAGCCAACAACGTCTTTTCTCTTTCTTCTGTAACCTTCATGACTCAACAAGAAAACTCGCCAACGTTTTTGTTGGGTTTTTTTCTCTCTGCCTTTTCTTTTATTCTTAGTTTTTATAACAGAAAACACTTACGAACTGGAATGTCTTGTTTCAAAATACAACACATTTTGGACAGGCGACAAGTTGAGGGAGTCGGTTGTTCCTGTGTTGTGCCGGTCGGTCCGTCGACCGGCGAGAGGGGAATGTTCCATGTGATTATTTCCCCTCGACCGCAACCTTTCAGGCCATAGAGGAGGGAGTAGGGATGGGATGGGATGGGATGGGATGGGGTTGAGTAATGATTACGCCTGTTGCGCAGTGCTGTACGGAGTTGTTCTTGCTTGCATTTACTACTTGCCTATTATGTCTGACATATCGGACAGCGATGATGGTTTCCCCACTTGTGTGTCTGTTCTGGGCAAGCCCTCTTGTTTAGTAGCCCCAACTTTCCTGTGCTGCACACCCCATGAACTGTCGGGGTCTCGGGGGCCATTGGCCCATAAGGTCTTCTACTGTTTGTCGCCAAGTGGTCTTAGGTTTTCCTCTCTTAAGTCTTGGGTCTTCCTCTGTAAAAGTGTGAAAGAGGCATTTGAACAAAACTCAGAAGTTTAAGAAAATAATGCAAGAAAGAATAATTGAATCATTTGAGCGAAGACACGAAGCTCTAAAAACACTAGCCTATTCTGTAAAAGAGGAAGACATATTTTCGCTCAAATGATTCATTCTTTCTTACATTATTTTCTTAAACTTCTGAGTTTTCTTCAAATATCTCTTTCACACATTTTACATCTTCCTCTTCTACGTCTTCTTTCAGGTGTTTAATGACGGACAGTCCAGGTGAGGTTATCCTGTTCTCTTCTGACGATGTGGCCAATCCATCTGCACTACTATCTTTACCTGATGATGGAGCCCATACTCTCTTGATTGCAGTGGGAAAATGGTTGTTGGACGGAGATGGTGTTGTGCTAGAAGATTCACATGCTTCTTTTTGAGGTTATTTACGTGGAAGGCTCATAGTTTAGTTAGTAAGGCTGCCAACTTCTGCTCTGTGTGTGTGTGTCATGTGTGTCATGTGTGTGTGTGTGTGTGTGTGTGTGTGTGTGTATGTGTGTGTGTGTGTGTGTGTGTGTGTGTGTGTGTCTGTGCATGCAGATGTGAGTGTGTGTGCATGCATGTGTGCCTGTTAAGAGTTAGGCCAGAACCTCTCATGAAGGGTTTGGGGAAAAAAAGTAACTGAGCGTTTGACAAATCCATTGAAATGTATTACTCTGGAGAACATTCAAACCTGAAAATATCATTCTAGTAAATTATGAGTTAAAAAGCAAACAAATATATAACCTACAGTATCTATATATTCATGTAATATTTTTTATCTTTTAAGGATAGGCCTATTTGTATAACAAAAATAACACCAAATTTCTTTTAACTTGTTTTCTTTCTTTCTTTTCTTTTGTTTGTTTGTTTATTTCTTTTTGTTTTGTTTTTGTTTGAAAGAAACTGACTTATCTGTTGTGAGGAATTCATAGTAAGTTTGCAGGAATCAGTTCTTAAGTCACAGAGACCAAAATCACCTCAAAGCAAAACGGACTAAATTTCTCTCTCTGAGTTTGTGTGTGTGTGTGTGTGTGTGTGTGTGTGTGTGTGTGTGTGTGTGTGAGAGAGAGAGAGAGAGAGAGAGAGAGAGAGACTGACACAAACAGGGAGAGGGGGAAGGGGGAGAGGGGAGAGAGCAGACCATAGGTATCGAATCAAATCAAGTAAAACCAGACCATTAACCTGGATGAACCCGGAAAGCATCCGTTTACACCCATGACAGAGGGGGGGGGGGGGGGGGGGAAGAGAGAAAGTTCTAAAAGAGAGGGGGGAGAGAGAGAGTACTGGGAGACAGGAGGAGGGTGACATAAGGGAGGGAGGAGGGAGAGAGAGAGAGAGAGAGAGAGAGAGAGAGAGAGAGAGAGAGAGAGAGAGAGAGAGAGAGAGATTTCTCAGACACAGACCAGTGACCCCAGTTATCCGTCAATGAACATATCTCCCTCCACCCCTCTCTTTCCCCCTCCCGCCCCCCCCCCCCCTCCAGCAAAACGAACACACAGGCACCAGACCGCTGGAAAGAACAAAAACGGAATGCAGTTTCATTCAACATAATAAAGTTTTCTTTCCTTGCTATTAATTATTATGATAAATGAACTCAAGTCAGAGAAGCTGCCATTACGTGTAGAAAGTTATATCGGTGACCTGAACAATGGGCCTGGCTAATAACTAGCAGGAAGAAGACATCGTGTGACTTGTATAATAGGCCTGGTTAAGAACTAGCAGTCTCTCTCTCTCTCTCTGTGTCTCAACCACGCCGGCGCTGAAGTCTGCGGCCATAGAAAAAGTCGGTGGAAACACGAACCGTCTTGTGACAGAAATCAATACTAGTGTTGCCGGCCTCTGCTGAGCTAAAAGAATTTATGGAAGAGAAATGCGAACTTTTTGCACCGAATAAGCCAATACCCCCCCCCCCTTCCTCCCTGCACAACTGGAAGTCAGCGAAGCGTGTGCCAAAGGGCCATACTTCTATTGGATTCCCAACACACACACACACACACACACACACACACACACACATCGTAGTCTCTCGTACATTCAATGGTGTATATTCCTGTTGGTAATGAGGAGGACAACGTCAAATAAGAAAATAACTGCTGAAATCAATCACTGTTATGTTTACTAGCTTGCTGTAAGTACAACCAGTATAAGCTTTAGTTTACGTCTTACAGTCTTATTTCGAGTTCTTACTGCAACACACACACACACACACACACACACACACACACAACACACACACAAGCGCGCGAACGCACACATACATACCACACAGCTACATACACACATGCCTACCAGCCTACCATATACTTCGGGTAATGGGCGATAGTATGATAGTAGATGAAAACAAGATTTTCATAACTGAAGTAAACTAAAGCTGCTTTTGAATGTAGTAATCAAAACATGTGAATTCAAAGTCTCTGTCTGTCCGTCTGTCTCTTGCTCTCTGTGTATGTGTGCAACAGACTTACCACCAGATTTGAATGCTTAATCGCGTTTCATAGACATGGTTCTTCATGTATGGTGTTGTAGCTCAGAGGCATGCTCAAAAAGAATTGCACTCCCCCCTCCTCTATCTCTCTCTCACAAAAAGAATACCAGTGTGGTACATTCTTTGGCATTCTTCCCTGACGGAAGGTTGAAGCCAAACTCAGCAGCGTTGTGAAGGCCTAACCATGTATTATAACATTTTTCTTTACCATAAATACACACTCTCAAAACTATGTTCCCAGAAACTATCTTCACTGAACGAATTTCTCAAATAGGTCAGCTAACAAATTAGACTGAGTCACTTGTTGAATTAGGGAAAGTTTTCTGTTCACTTTTTTTTTTTGAAGAAGCTATTCTTTCTCAAGAAACAAATTTATGACAATATTATATATACTCATCCTGACATGATTCAGGTAAGGATGATATGGAAAACCCCATAAACCTACGCAAAACCATATGCCAGATATGGGCTTGGCAATGCCAATGGTAGCGGTATACAAATGAAATGGGAAGAAGATACCGAGCCTACAAACGACAGGATCTAGACCTACAGACCTATAGGCCAATATAATATAGTCCTATGATTTATTTAGTAGGCTTGTACAAGATAGGCCTACAACATTCATGCGCAAACTGACGAGACAGAAGCAAAACAAAACAAAACAAAACAAAACAAAACAAAAACAAAATCGCATGAGCAGGTCAAATTTGAAGCTGCAGACTGGCGAGTGCTTGTGTCGTGAGGTCGGGGATTGGTGGGTGGTGTGGGTGGTAAGATTGGGGCACTGAACCCGAGAACAAGACTTGCGATCGACACTGAATGAATCAACTACGCCTAGACTTTACAGCCGACCCAGAAAGAACACCAGATAAGCTTCGGAGAATGAGGGATTGAAAACAAATCAGGCCCACCCAACCCAACAACAACAACATAAAAAAAATAAAAGCTGAGAAAAGTAATCATAATAAAATAATAATAATAATAATGTAAAAAAAGAAGTCGTTGACCAACTTACCGTTATCAACGCACGTTTTGTACTCAGGGGCTGGGCAAATGCGGCAATGAATGGCCCGCTGTTCGCCCTGCCTCCTTTAGCTTCTACATACACCTGACCGATTTTCCCCCCGCTCTCTCTCGTCTCTCTCTTCAGGCAGCCATTTACGGAGCAAACCTTGTTCAGACACTCAGGCGCCCGTCCTAGTTTTCTACCTTCCAAAGACAATGCCTGAAGAAGGGGGGAGGGGGAGGAGAGAAAAAACACCAGGATGAAGAAAACAAAATGTCGTCTGCTCCTCCCGATGTTTTCAAACCCGTTGAAAACGATCGACGAACACACCAAAGACACTACTGAACAACTGAAACCACCACAAAATACAATACGAATAAGCTTCCCAGGAGGGCACTGACTTTTTTTCTTTTCTTTTTTTTTTTTTACCTCGTAATTCCAGACGGGTTCGCACACATCAGAAAGAAGTCACTGCGCAATGTTAAAAGTACGCTTCAGCGTACTCCTACGACACAAAAAGATGAAAAACACAAACAGAAGCACCACAAAAAATCACTGATTGCGTATCCTTCAAAAGGCCTGTGATAGCTTGCCTGTACATACAACACAGGTAAAGGAAAAGACGGACGAGATGTTAGGTACGTAGGTCCTTTGAACGTATGTATCCACGTGAACTCGTCTCTCTTTCTCTCTCGCTCACTCTCTCGTTCACAGCGTGACGGAGAGAGAAATGTGTTTTGCGCCTCTCGTGCACAAAGACTAACTTGCTGTCGACTGGCGGACGATCGCAAAAGCGAGGGGTAGCCTACTGAAAGAAATGTGTGTGTTGCCTCGCGCCGCTTGCGCACGCCTCTGTGTGTGTGTGTGTGTGTCTATGGCGTGTTGTTGTCCGTGCGTGCGTGTAACCTGCTCGCTGCAGCCTATGCGTATGTGCGTGCTGTCGTGCGTGTGTGCGTGTGTGCGGCCGCCCAACCAACAACGTTTGTTCTCTTGTCGCGCTTGCCAGTCTCGATGGCGCGGCTGGCTCAGCCAGTGAGGTCCCAGTCTTTTGCGAAACACATGCACACCACCACGCTCTGACACTGACAGCCCAAAGAACAAGTTCGTCCCGCTCACTACAAGCGCTGACATAACGTAGTATAATAATATAAAGCAAGCGCATGCATAGATACACGCATGTAGTGCGAGAGACATGCACATGTGCAAAGCATGTGCACTGAAACAAAGTATGGACACACACACAACACGACACATCTACACCACGCTTATGACACACCAACACCACATACACTTATACTAAGACATACACACATAGCACACACTGACAAAGTCTTCCTTCTTCTGACTGACTCACACACCAACACACACATTACACACACACACACACACACACGCATACACAGACACATGAACTGAGCATACACATCTGACCCCACGTATCACACACAGTACTGCACATCCAAAACACCAAAACATCACACTCACCCCCACCCACGTCCTTGCACATGCCAAAACACCAAAACACCACCTCTTTCTCCGTATCCACACATCTTTGTACATGCCAAAACAGCCAAAACACCTCTCTCCCCATATCCACACACCTTTGCAATCAAACAGCCAAAACACCACCTGTCCCCCCCTATCCCACACACCTTTGCACACGCCAAAACAGCCAAAACACCACCTCTCCCCCTATCCCACACCTTTACAATGCCAAACGCCAAAACACCACCTCTCCCCCCTATCCCACACACCTTTGCACATCCATAAACGCCAAAACACCACTCTCTCTCTCCGTATCCCACACACCTTTGCACATGCCAAAACAGCCAAAACACCACCTCTCCCCCATATCCGACACACCTTTGCACATGCCAAAACACCAAAGCACCACCTGTCCCCCCTATCCCACACACCTTTGCACATGCCAAAACAGCCAAACACCACCTGTCCCCCTATCCCACACACCTTTGCACATGCCAAAACAGCCAAAACACCACCTGTCCCCCCTATCCCACACACTTTGAACCCCTCCCCGCCTCCCTCCACACACACACACCGGCTAATTCCCCAGTCATTTTCTTTCTTTTTCTACTTTTCTTGAGTGTGTTTCTTTTTATGTTGTTGTTGTTGGTTTTTGTTGTTGGTTTTTTATTTTTATATTTTTGATTTCTTTGTATCGTTTACTGATTTTCCATCTCAGTTTATAGCACGTAACACACACACCTTTCAGTTTCAGTCAGTTTCAGTTTCAGTTTCTCAAGATACCACGTCTCCGTGCTCGGAACGAATTCCATACGCACTAACGTCACAGGTGCCACGTGTATGGGGGTGACCGTGGCACATGCCTTAAAAGCCTGCACATAAACCCGTGAGCTGGACATCCATCCATCCATTCATCCTACCAAGGTCAATCAGGAGAACCGAATAAAGCATCGGTTTCTCACAATGCTCTAAAATTATTGAAGGCTTCTACAAAAAAAAAAAAAATTTCTTCGCTAGTCCTCGTATACTCTGAGAGTGGTAAGGACTTTAAAACTTTACTAAACTCACTC
>JAPXFY010000025.1:32287978-32295478 GCA_030674185.1 Monoplex corrugatus | reverse complement strand
AAGCGGATGAGACTCGACTGTGTGGTTCGAGTCTTCCTAAACGAGTTCACATGCACATTCACAAGCTCTGGGTTAGGAGCGGACCATGGGCCGAACAACCCCACAATGATTTAGACAGAATTATCGGGGATCCGAACCCATAGCCTCCATACAGTCGTTTTTGTCCGTTTGTGTTCACCGTTGCACCACAGCGACTGGTCTTCGTTTTGCATTTAGTAATGATAAATTTTTGTTTCAGTTGTCTGTTGTTTTTTCAGTTGTCTGTTCCTGTCAGCTCTCTTCCCTCCACCTCCTTTAAGCCCACCACTTCCACTACATCTATTGCCCAGATTCCTTTTCTCACACTGGACACAGCAGCAGGGAAGTTTCAGTCTTTTTCTCATAATTTTTGTATCTGGTGTTTGTTTGTAATCTTACGCTTGACAAAGGTCAGTTGGTCGAAAATTTGCGCCTGTCTTGTCTTGTTGTATTAAATACGCGTTCGTATTCTTCTTTCATGTTTTTTTCTGGTTCCTGTCTGTCTGTCTGTTTTCAGTTGTCTGTCTGTCTGTCTGTCTCTGTGGTCTGTGTAAGACTGTCTGTCGCTGTCTCTGTATTGTTGTACGGATGTGAAGCGTGGACAGCCAACACGCAAAGTCAGAACAAGATTTAGGCAGCTGAAATGTAGTTTCTAAGAAGAATGTTCGGAGTTCCATGGACAGCAAAGAAAACAAGCGAGACAGTCTTGAAAGAGGCGGACACGAAAAGAACATTAAACGAAGAAGATTAGGAAAAGACGAGCAACATTTATATTAGGAAATTTCATGAGGCAAGAGAAATTAGAACACCTTGTCTCAACAGGAAAGCTGGAGGGAAAAAGAGCACCAGGTAGACCCAGGGTGAAAATATTGGACGGACTTGCGCAACGGATGAAGACACAGAGGGTGGGAGACATAGCCTACTTGCAGCGACAAGAAATAGATTCGTATGGAGGGCAATGATCGCCAACGCCATGCGATAGGGCACATCATGATGATCTATCTTTGTATGTGTACGTCCGTCTGTGTAAACAGTGATTTTTATGATGGAATAAAAACACGAAAACACCATTTTTTTTTTAGCTTTCGTAGCTTTCGGAGCTCTGATGCTCCTTCTTCAGCAGGCATGTTTATTTGCTACAGATGTCAATAGCTGGGGTCAGTGATTTTTGTAATTTTCGTTTTTGTTTGTGTGCTTCACAGCTGACCACCATATTGTTACTTGTCTTGTTTGTTGTTTCGTCAGTATCACCTAAAATCTTCATCGAAGACAATGATTATGTGAGTACTGTACTGTGTTCAAAGATTTCGTGGGCGTGAAGTTTACAAAGTTAAGTTTGCCGAAAACGCCTGGAGAGAAGCAGATCTGGATCAGATAAAGAGATCAAGCCGTCAATGTACCACACGAAGCCACACACATTCACTGTGCGTCTTTCGATGATGTCACGCGATGGCGCGAGGTAGTATCAGTGAGTTGAGTTAAATAAGTTTTAAAGTCCTACCACTCTCAGAGCATATGAGGACTAGCGAAAAAATTGTTTGAAGAAGCCTTAAAATTTTTATTTTTGTGCATTGTGAGAAACCGATGCTTTTTTCAGTTCTCTGATCCACCCTGGATGGCAATCGAATGGGTGGTAGTATCAGGCCCACAGACATCGTATGTGTAGGATGTCAGTGATCAGGCCATTTCTTTTCGTGAAGGCCATGACCCGCGTGACATTGACCTTGGCGCCATGACTTCCTCTCCTCTTTTAATGAAGATCCAACTTATCCATAGCCTGTATTGACTTTTCCGTGAATCTTTGTGTTTGAAAGAACTATTATTTTCTATACTGACGCTATTCCATCCAGCGTATGTTGCATTATGATGGATGTTATTGAGAGAGTGTCACTGATGTTAATGGGTAGAAATATGTGAATGTGTGTTACATGTATGTTTCATTTTTTTTTTCTTTATTGAAGAATTGTAAGCACCGGAGCACTGTTAGGTGCATTATGAAAATGTACATCATCATCATCATCATCATCATCATCATCATCATCATCATCATCGTTGTTACTTATTAGTATTAGTAATATGATGATGATGATGATTATTATTATCATTATTGTTATTATTACTATTATTATTATTATTATTGTTATTATTACTATTACTATTATTATCATATTCAAACAGTATGCATTTATGAATCTTCAATAATCGAAATCTTTGAAGAGAAAGTTTGACAAAGCTCCGTTCAGACGGGAGAGACAGACACAGCCACACACTTCTCTCCAATCGGTATGAAACAGTGTCCATTATTCATCATTGTTTTTATTTCATTTCATTTTATTTTATTTTATTTTATTTTATTTTATTTTATTTTATTTTATTTTATTTTATTTTATTTTATTTTATATTGTTTATTTGATTTGATTTGCTGTGCTTTGTTTATTCATATTTTGTTGCTTTCTTTCAAAAACAAAACAAACAAACAAACAAACAAAAAAGGTGGGGGAATCTGAATAGAAGAAGCAAGTAAGCAGCTTCTGAGGGAACAGGTGTGAATTAATTATCATACCAGCAGTAACTGTCTTTTCATTCTTTCTCTGTCTCCCTCCCTCCCTCCCTCCCTGTCTCTCTCTCTCTCTCTCTCTCTCTCTGTGCTGATTTGGAGTCAGTGACCTTACCGCACCCAGCACGTGCGTGCAAGGTGAGACGATGACGATGACATAAAACGTGACTTTTCCAACTGTACTGCGTAGTTTTTGTTCGTTTTAAATCTTAACTGTCTCAGTGTTTGACCTTTTTTTGTGTGTTTTGTTTTCGACTAACTCTCTGTCTCTCTGTTTGCCTGTCTGACTCTCTGTCAGTTATTCGTCTGTCTGTCTGTCTGTCTCTGTCTTGCTCTGCCTGCCTGCTGTCTGTCTGTCTGTCTGTCTCTGTCTCTGTTTCTCTCTCACTCTCTGTCTGTCTGTCTGTTTCTGTGTATAGAATAGACTGATGCTTCTGTTGAACCGTTCTTGCGACTAGTTAATGGCTTGAATTGAACAAAACAAAAATCCACACACCACACACACACCACACACACACACACACACACACACACACACACAACACACACACGCACACACACACACACACATACACACACACACACACACACACACACACACACACACACATACACACACACACACACACACAAAAAGAAGAAGAGAAAAAGACGACAACGACGACGACGACGACGATAACGAAGAAGAAGAAGGAAAAGAGAAGAAAGAAAGAAGAAGAAGAAGAAGAAGAAGAAGAAAGAAGAAGAAGAAGAAGAAGAAGAAGAAGAAGAGAAGAAGAAGAAGAAGAAGAAGAAGAAGAAGAAGAAGAAGAAGAAGAAGAAGAAGAAGAAGAAGAAGAAGAAGAAGAAGAAGAAGAAGAAGAAGAAGAAGAAGAAGAAGAAGAAGAAGAAGAAGAAGAAGAAGAAGAAGAAGAAGAAGAAGAAGAAAGAAGAAGAAGAAAGAAGAAGAAGAAGAGAATTGCGAAGAAGAAGAAGAAGAAGAAGAAGAAGAATTGCGAAGAAGAAGAAGAAGAAGAAGAAGAAGAAGAAGAATTGCGAAGAAGAAGAAGAAGAAGAAGAAGAAGAAGAAGAAGAAGAAGAAGAAGATGGTGAAGCCATTTAAAAAAATAGCACATGGAATCTCAAACACTGCAAGAAACGTATTCATTCTGATACAGATGTAAGTACAACATTTCTTTGGAACAGCAAACATCTAACTTTTACTATCGACGGTGTGTACCAATTACTATTGCCTCATTGAGGATGCTCTAGAGAGCAGCAAGTTGCCCTGGTGAGGTTGCGCACTGAACAGCCACATGTAGCCTACCGCAAACTGAAGCTGGCGCCCTCCCCAACCTGTCCCAGAGGTCAAGAAGACCAAACCACGGAGCATACACTCCAAAGATGTCCCCTTCACCAGGTGGCAAGCAAGACAGGACGTGTGGCCGACAGACACTCCGCTGACAACCAAACTCCATGGCTGCAGGCAGGAGCTGGAAAAGACGGCTGCATTCATCGCCCGGACTCAGATGATTGTGTAGCAGCGTACGCCAAGAAGAAGAAGAAGATTGAGGATGCTGAGGGCTCTTTCAGTACAAACTGTATCCCCACCTTCTCGAAGTACGGTGCTAGAAATGTCCTCTTTTTCTGTCACTCTCTTTGCTTCTGCCTCGCTCCTTTGCTTTCTTTCTGTCATCTGTTTTCCTTTCTCATTTTCTGGTCCATTGCTGGTCCATTGATCTGTACGTTTTCTGTACATCTTTACACACTGTCCGTCTGTTAGGACTGATAACTGGGTACATCTGTATTGATTGCAATTTTAGCTGTACGGAAATGTGAACTGTTTAGTGGCAATTTTTTTTAGTACGATTAGCCAATTTTATGTATGTTGTATGGTGTTTTTAGTTGTATAAAACCAGTTATTGTGAATGCTTTTGTGTGCTCGGTTATGTTCATGCATCTGTGTTCAGATTATATAAAATACACGACAACAACAACAACAACAACAACAACAACAACAACAACAACAACAGCAACAGCAACAACAACAACAACAACAACAACAACAACAACAACAACAACAGCAACAGCAACAACAACAATAATGATAATAACAATGATAGTAATAATAATAATAACAATAATAATAAAAATATAATAATAATAATAATAATAATAATTATAATAACAACACATTGCACGGAATGGCCTACGCCAGGGGCTTATCGGATTATTTTGCCTGAATGCAGTGATAGTTGTACCTAATTTTCCTTTTTCCAGGATTTTTGTTGTTGTTTTTTTGTTTTTCTGGGGTTTTCCACGCGTTTAGATTCGTTTTGTTTGAGATGGTCATAGCCCTGATATGGCTCTGAGCGGTTTAATAGTTGATAGTCAATCATTGTTATTAGCAGTATGGATATAGCCCTGATATGGCTCTGAGCGGTTTAATAGTTGATAGTCAATCATTGTTATTAGCACTGCTACTGTTCACAGCGCGTGAAGAGAGCTAGAGCCACTGCTACTATACTAACGACCGTCAACATGTTAAACTGTAGCTTATGCAGATAGCGTCAGGCAACGCGTGGTGGACAGCCCTAGTCTCCCGCGCCCTCCCTCCCTCCCTCCACTTTGCTTGATGAAATGGCTATCGATTGGCGTCGGGAGCTCGGGAGGTGATTGTCCGGAGAGTGACCGGGCATTGGTGCTTGGGAGGTGATTGTCCAGAGAGTGGCGAGGTATTATTGCTCTGGGCCCAGTCTGGCAGCCCTCGGGTGTGTCTGGTTAACTTGGCTTATTATGTAGAAGACACCGAAGATCTTTTGTTTTCCTTATGTAAGGAAAAAATAACAGCAAATGGCACAACCTTGACACAGGTTGATAAATTCAAATACCTGGGAACGGTCATTTCATCAAACGGCAGATGCACATCGGAAATAGCCGGCAGAATCGGCCAAGCCAAAACAGCATTCAAGAAGATGACAAGCATTCTTACCAACAATTGCCTATCAATTAACATCAGAAAGAGAGTCCTTGAATGTTATATAGAACCAATACTGTTGTACGGATGCGAGGCGTGGACAGTCAGCAAGCAAAGCCAGAGCAAGATTGAGGCAGCCGAGATGTGGTTTCTCAGAAGAATGTTGAGAGTTCCGTGGACAGCAAAGAAAACAAACGAGACAGTCTTGATGGAGGCAGACACAAGTAGATCATTCATAAGGAAGATTAGGAAAAGACAAGTAACATTTATAGGCCATTTTATGAGGAAGGGGGATTTGGAGCACCTGGTCACAACGGGAAAGCTGGAGGGAAAGAGAGCACCGAGTAGACCCAGGGAGAGAATGCTGGACGGACTTGCAGAGTGGCTGAGGATGAGGAGGGTGGGGGAGATGCTGGGGGCAACGAGAGATAGAGATGGTTGGAAGTCCATGGTCGACAACGCCATGCGGCAGGGCACCTGATGATGATGGTGTTTATTTGCAGTGTTGTGTTATTCTCTTAGCTGCCGAGGCCACACTGTTCCACAGAAAGAGACATACCGAGGCCACACTGTTCCACAGAAAGAGACATACCGAGGCCACACTGTTCCACAGAAAGAGATACACCGAGGCCACACTGTTCCACAGAAAGAGACATACCGAGGCCACACTGTTCCACAGAAAGAGACATACCGAGGCCACACTGTTCCACAGAAAGAGACATACCGAGGCCACGCTGTTCCACAGAAAGAGACATACCGAGGCCACACTGTTCCACAGAAAGAGACATACCGAGGCCACACTGTTCCACAGAAAGAGACATAGCGAGGCCACACTGTTCCACAGAAAGAGACATACCGAGGCCACACTGTTCCACAGAAAGAGACATACCGAGGCCACACTGTTCCACAGAAAGAGACATACCGAGGCCACACTGTTCCACAGAAAGAGACATACCGAGGCCACACTGTTCCACAGAAAGAGACATACCGAGGCCACACTGTTCCACAGAAAGAGACATGCCGAGGCCACACTGTTCCACAGAAAGAGACATACCGAGGAAGGCAATGAGATTTGATTGCAAGCAAACAACTTTTGTTCTGAAAGTTAAGATTTTCTGTTTCTTTTTCTTTTCTTTTCTGTCTTTCTTTTTCTTTTTAATTTTTTTTTAAGGATCATCGCATTTAGGGAGGTTATCTTTGTGCTCACCGTTTTCTTTTTCCCGTCCCATTTTCTGTGCCACCTTAATGGCCACAGAAGCTGGCACAGATTTAAAAAAAAATTTTTTTTTACAATGCGATGATGTCGATGAGGATGATGATCATGATGCTAGGGAGTTCCATCTAGGATTGAGACTGTGTGATAGGGCTGTTCTCTACGCTCACTATCATAATATATCCTGGCGTCAACCAGGCCCGAGAGATACGGTGCTGGTCAGAAGATTCGAGCGACACCCTCAATGACGCATCCGTGAAGTGGATGATACTCGACTGTGTGGATCCAGTCTTCCTCCCAAGGAGCCCATAGCACGCCCAACTGTGGAAAGGAGCCGGTTAGAGCCGAAAAATCCCACAAGTTTCAAAGGGACTGATGGGGGATTCCAATCCACAATAAGTTCTCTATTTTTCGTATATTTAATCAGACAGTTTGTTCTATGGAGTAAAAGGTTAATGTTGTCTCCTTGTTTTTTGTTTGTTCATATCTTTGAATTTTTTTTTTTTACCAGGTTTTCGTTTATTATTCAAATGTGACTGTGACGAAGATATGAATCATTACATATCAATGAAGGCCAACCCCCAGAAGTGGAATTCAATAGTAAGCTGTTATCTGATTAAAAATCCGCGCATGGTTACATACAACCAACATTTTTATAAAAAGAGAATGACCTCGAGGAATCACGTTGCTGAGTAAAGTAAATGTAAGCGTAATATCGCTTACTGGCCTAAGGGAGGGAACTCAAAGTAATCTCCC
>JAPXFY010000025.1:32270478-32272978 GCA_030674185.1 Monoplex corrugatus | reverse complement strand
CAACGCCAGGGGCATCTCCTGAGATTATGTGTGCGAATGCATTGATATGTGTACTTAATTTTCTGTTCCTTTTTGCGTTTTTTTTTTCCGTGTTGAAGTTCTTTGTTGTATTGGAGCGGTTATATCCCTGATGTAGTTCTACGCGGTCAGCTGGGCTTTACACAATAAGAATAAGAGAGTAAGGCGAGCTGAACACACTCCACTACGTTGTTGCACGATCGGCGTCCTTGGTGGGCGTGCATGCTGGGTGTGTTCACGCGTCCATATATACCAGCCACTGGAATGACTTTCAGGACAGTAGCTCAGTTGGTTTGAGCGTCGGATTCACATGCTAATGGTTGTAGGTTCGATTCCTGGGGTGCGCTATATTAAAAGTGGCCATCTAACTGTCCCATCTTAACATCATTGTTGTTCTGGTGGTGTCAGTATAGGATTAGATACCCCCCCCCTTTCCCCCACTTCCCTGGGATGGTTATCCCCGTCGGCCATATCACCTGAGGTGGGTGTCGACGTAAAAACTGAACCAAGACTTTCAGGAACGAGCATATTGACATTGTATTTATCTCCGAAACTTGGCTTAACCCCCTTGGTCACGAACCCATACATGCGAATCTCACTCCGAGTGGATATAGGCTTGCTTCTTTCCATCGCCCATCCCGAGGTGGTGGTATCGCCATCCTCTACAACGACTCACTCCATTCCCGCCTATCTTTCTCGCAGTCTCTGCCTTTCTCCCATCCTTCTTTTGAGCACGTTGAAGTATCCTTCCAATCCACCCCTCACCCCATCACCTTCTCCTGTGTCTATCGACCTCCACCTAGCTCTGCCAACAAGCTCACCACATCCATGTTTCTCTCTGACTTTGACCAACTAATTGATTACTACTGCCTCTTACCTGGAAATCTCATCATTCTAGGTGACATCAATGTCCACTACAACACTCACCGTTATGACACAAGACATATCATCAACTCTCTGTCCAATCATAATATGACACAACATATTTCTGAACCAACCCATAAAAAAGGTCACATTCTTGACTGGATCATTTCTCGTGATCACCACAATTCAGCTACTGACAACTGCCTAGTTCTTTCTACCCGTCTAACTTCAGCCCTTCCATCTGACCACTCTGCAATTCTCTGTTCTCTTGACATTTCTCCTCCTTCCCGTACCATGCGCACAGTGACTCAAATCTATCGACCTCTCCACATTTTCATCTGATGCCTTCCTTCTCCTTTCTGAAAAGTCACACAACCTTGCCGATGAATTCTATACTACTCTCCACCATCTTCTGGACACTCATGCTCCAGCCACAACTCGTCTTTTACCTGACCGCCCCCCTACCCCCTGGCTCACTCATGAGATTGCCTGTGCAAAACGTGCCCGCCGCAAATCAGAGCGCCGCTGGCGCAAATCCAAACTCACTGTACACAGGCAACTTTTCCAAGCCTCTAAAACAAAAGTATCCACCCTCATTGCATCTGCAAAAACAAGCTATTTCCAAACCAAAATCCTGAATGCCTCTTCTTCAAGAGAACTCTTTACAACCATGAATCATCTCCTTGGCACACGAAAAGATTTACCTCTCCCAACAAAACACACAAATGAAGAACTCCCATCTGTATTCTCCAAGTATTTCACCACCAAAATACAAACTCTTCGTGACAGGCTTGACAGGACACCCTGTCAACCATGCCCACCTGACCCTTCCTTCTCTGGCACACCTCTTACTACTTTTACCCCAGTCTCACAAGAAGAAATTCTCAACACAATCAGATCCATGTCGTTCAAAACCTGCGAACTGGATCCTCTTCCAGGTTCTCTCTACTCTGACTGTCTCCCTACTCTCCTCCCATTCATCACTGACATCATCAACACTTCTCTTCAAACTGGAACTGTCCCAGATTCTTTCAAGTCTGCTATTGTTCACCCTCACCTCAAGAAATACAATTTAGACCCAAATGAACTGAAAAATTACCGGCCTGTCTCTAATCTCTCTTTCTTGTCAAAACTCCTTGAAAAAGTCGTCCTCAACCAGCTGAACTCTCACCTGTCTGCCAACAATCTCCTCAATCCTTTCCAGTCAGCCTACCGCCAGTGCCATAGCACTGAAACTGCCCTACTACACATTCTCAACAATCTCCTCCTTGCAACTGATACTGGCAAAGTCTCTCTCCTCACACTCCTTGATCTGTCTGCAGCCTTCGATACCATTGACCATGGTATTCTCCTTTCTAGACTTCATCATACTTTTGGCATCTCTGACATTGCTCTCTCCTTTTTCACTTCATATCTGTCAAACAGAAAACAAACTGTTCTCATTAATGGCACTTACTCTCAACCTGCATGCCTGACCTGTGGTGTTCCACAAGGATCTGTCCTTGGCCTTGTTCTTTTCACTCTTTACACCTCCCCCCTGTCCACCATCATCAACTCCCACTCTATAAAACACCACTTCTATGCTGATGACACCCAACTTCTAGACAGTGACACACCA
>JAPXFY010000025.1:32247978-32257978 GCA_030674185.1 Monoplex corrugatus | reverse complement strand
ACCACACACCACACACACACACACACACACACACACACACACACACACCACAACACACACACACACAACAACACACACACAACACACACACACAACACAGACACACACACACACAACACAACAACACACACACACACACACACACACACACACACACACACACACACACACACACACACACAACACACACACAACACACACACACACACACACATACACACAACACACACAACACACACACACACACACAACACACACACACACACAACACACACACACAACACACACACATACAACACAACACACACACACACAACACACACATACACACACACACACACACCAACTACACACACACACAACACTCACACACACACACACACACATACACACACACACACACAACACACACACACACACACACACACACAACACGCAACACACAACACACACACACAAAAACACACAAACACACACACACACAACACACACACAAACACACACACACTCACACACACACAACACACACACACACAACACACACACACAACACACAACACTCAACACACACACACACACACACACAGAGAACACACACAACACACACAAACACACACACACACACACAACACACATACACACACACACACACAACACACAACACACAACACACACACACACACACACACACACACACACACACACACACACACACACACACACACACACACAGAGCTGTCTCGGCACTCACCGAAATGGCTATTTAATGAGTCTTCTAAACCGCCTCGAACAACGAAGTTTAACCCTTTGACTCCCGAACCCTGTTCACCAGCATCCTGTATTGACAGACATGACAGCAAAGCAAAAACTTAACCCTTTGACTCCCTCACCCCCATCCACCAGCTTCCTGCGATCATGGCCCTCCATACAAATCTATCCTTTGTCACTGCAAGTACATCTCCCACCCTCTCTGTCCTCAGCCACTCTACAAGTAAGTCCAATGTTTTTTCCCGGGGTCTACCTGGTGCTCTCTTTCCCTCCAGCTTTCCTGTTGTGACTAGGTGCTCTAATTTCTACTGTCTCATAAAATGTCCTACAACTGTTGCTTGTCTTTTCCTAATCTTCCTCATTAATGTTCTTCTTGTGTCTGACTCCTTCAGGACAGTCTCGTTTGTTTTCTTTCTTGTCCACGGAACTCTCAACATTCTTCTTAGAAACTACATTTCAGTATCAACCTCGTTCTGGCTTTGCGTGTTGACTGTCCACGCCTCACAGCCGTACAACAACAGTATCGGTTCTATATAATAACACCGAACTCTCTTCCTGACGTTAATTGATAGGCGTTTGTTGGTAAGAACGCTTTTCATCTTCTTGAATGCTGTTTTAGCTTGGCCGATTCTGCGGCTATTTCTGATATTCTACAGCCCGTCTGGTGAGATGATCGTTCCCAGATATTTAACCCTTTGACTCCTGCACCCTATCCACCAACTGTAAAACCTTAACTCTTCGATTTCCTCACCCCACCCATCAGCTTCCTGCAGGAAGCTGGTGGATAAGGTGAGGAAGTCAAAGGGTTAAGTTTTTGCTTTGCTGGCATGGTTGACAATGAAGGATGCTGGTGGACAGGGTGCGGGAGTCAAAAGGTTAAACTTATCAACTTGTCTCAGTGGTCAGTGATATAAATACCTTTATATCCACCCCGTTACTAAAACGAACGTTGTTCCCCCTGTTTTTTTTTATTTTTTTAAAATTATTTTTTAACCTTTTTTTTTTCTTTTATTGTTGTTTAAAGCCCAGCCGACTGCACAGAGCCATATCAGGGCTAATACCGCTTCAAAACACACAAAACTTCAACAGGGGAAAAAAGAAAAGAAAATTAAGTACACATATTAATGCATTCGCGCACATAATCTAAGGACATGCCCCCAGCGTAGGACCATTCCGTCCAGTTTATCGCACAGGGGAGATTTCAAAAACACCTGAATACAAATATAAGCATACATAAGGACACCAAAACATATATAGAAACAGGCATAAATAACCTAAAATTGCTTCCGAATATCTCACCTCCTTAGAGCCAAAAATGCACTTAATACATGTACCCCAATATCAATCGGAAGAAAATGTACGTAAGACTTTATCGAACACATACAGGTGAATGGACCATTAAGGCAGAAAATGACAAGTAGAAATGACAGAAAGCAAAGGAACTAGGCCGAAACAAAGAGAGTGACAGAAAAGAGGAAATTTCTAGCACAGAATTTCCAGAAGGTGGGGATACTATCTATACTGAAAGAGCCCCCGGCAACCCAACGGGGGAAATTTTTTTAACTAATTTTTTTGTTTGTTCAGTTTTTACGTCGACACCCCCAACTCAGGTGATATGGCCGACGGAGGATAACCATCCCAGGGAAGTGGGGGAAGGGGGACTTATCTAATCCTATACTGACTCCACCAAAACAACGATGATGTTAAGATGGCGATAGTGAGAAGGCCAGTTCTAATTAACCCTTTGGCTCCCGCACCCTGTCCACCAGCATCCTCTATTGCCAACCATACTAGCAAAGCATAAAACTTAACCTTTTTGACTCCCCTCATCCTATCCACCCACCACCAGCCAAAGGGTTAAGTTTTTGCAGTCGGTGGATAGGGTGCGGGAGTCAAAGGCTTACTGTAGCGCGACCCCCAGGGGTTTCGAACCCACGACCCATTAGCATGGGAATCCGACGCTCAAAACCAACTGGGAGCTACCGAGGCCCGCCGCTTCTCCTTTCTTGTGGGAGAACGGGTAACAAAAACAGCTAGCCAGTCACCTACCTACCTACCTACCTACCTACCTGCCTTCCAGTGGTACCATTCTACCCTACACCCACCCCCAAGGCCTACCCACACACCCACGCACCCCCCGGTCCGTCCTTTGAAGTGAGTGAAAACGTTTGTACTGTGTGAACGGATGGGCCTTTGACTTTGGAGTCGTTCACCTACCTACCTGCTTAGGATTAGGGCCAGGCTGGGTTGCTAGTTGATTGGTGGACTTGGTGGTGGTGGTGGTGGTGGTGGTGGTAGTGGTGGTAGTAGTGGTGGTGGTGGTTGTTGTGGTAGTGGTGGTGGTGGTAGTGGTGGCGTCTGGGTGCAGTCTCGTTTCTTGGACCGTCAGGTCTGTGACCTTTCGGGAAATATAGAACTGAAAGAGAGAGAGAGAGAGAGAGAGAGAGAGAGAGAGAGAGAGAGAGAGAGAGAGAGTCGTGTGTTTGTGTGTGTGTGTGAGTGAGTGAGACAGAGAGAGATAGAAAGTGACAGAGAGAGAGAGAGAGAGTCTGTGTGTTTGTGTGTGTGTGGAGTGAGTGAGACAGAGAGAGATAAAATGACAGAGAGAGACACACAGAGAGACACATACGGAGAGAGAGAGAGATAGAGAGAGAGAGAGAGAGAGAGAAGAGAGAGAGAGTGTGTGTGTGAGTGAGAGACAGAGAGAGATAGAGAGTGACAGAGAGACAGAGAGACAGAAAGAAAGAAAGAGACACATACACAGAGACACATACGGAGAGAGAGGAGAGAGAGAGAGAGAGAGAGAGAGAGAGAGAGAGAGAGAGGGTGTTGTGTGAGTGAGTGAGACAGAGAGAGATAGAGAGTGACAGAGAGAGAGAGAGAAAGAGAGAGAGAGAAAGAGAGAGAGAGACACACAGACATACGAAAGAGAGAGAGAGAGAGAGAGAGAGTGATAATGAGACAGGAGAGAGAGAGAGAAGAGAGACACGCACAGACACGAGAGAGAGAGAGAGAGAGAGAGAGAGAGAGAGAGAGAGAGAGAGAGAGAGAGAGAGAGAGAGAGTGGATAGGGACAACTACAACAACAAACTTTATATCATCATCTTCTTCGTTACTATTATTAAATTATTATACACACACACACACACACACACCACACACACACACACACACAACACACACACACACACATACACACACCAACACATACACACACACCACACACACACATACACACATACACACACACATACACACACAAACACACACACACACACACACAAACACACACACAAACACACACAACACACAAACACACACACACAAACACACACACACAAACACACACACACACAAAACACACACACATACATACATACACACATACACATACACAAATAAACACACAACACATACACACATAAACACACACACACACACACACAACAACACACACACAAACACAAAACACACAACACACACACACACACACACACACACACACACACACACACACACACACACACACACACACACACGAAGAGGGAGTAGGCGCCTACAGGTCTGCACACTGGTTGACCTGCCCGATCAGAAAAATCTCCACCCTTCTGAATTAATGAGGGTAACTGTATTGGCAAATACCGCTTTTTAATCACCCAGGTCACAACCCAAATGACTAAAAAATACCAGTTGTGTGTGTCTCTCTCTGTGTCTCTGTGTCTCTGTCTCTGTCTCTGTCTGGCTGTGTGTGTGTGTGTGTTGTGTGTGTGTGTGTGTGTGTGTGTGGTGTGTGTGTGTGATGTTGTGTGTGTGTATGTGTGTGTGTGTGTGTGTGTGTGTTATAATAATTTAATAATAGTAACGAAGAAGATGATGATATAAATTTGTGTGTGTGTGTGTTCTGTCTGTCTGTCCGTCCGGAAGAAGAAGAAGAAGACGAAGAAGAAGAAGAAGAAGACGAAGAAGAAGAAGAAGAAGGATGATGATGATGATAATAATAATGATAATAATAATAATAAATCATGCTAATAATAATGCTGCTAATGCTAACAACAACAACAACAAAACAACAACAGCAACAAAACAACAACAACAACACAATAATAATAATATAATAATAATGATAATAATATGATAATAAAAAAATAATAATGCTACTACTACTACTACTAATACTACCACTACTACTACCCTACTTCTAATAATAATGATATTTTTAAGGCCCAAAACTTTGATTCAAGAGTCAAACCAAAGCACGCACTCCCATCATATATCAAAGCAATCACAAACAACGACCAAATCTTCAGGGCACCAAACACACGCAAACTGGGAGAGGGAAGACAGGAAGGGGGGGGGGGGGGGGGGTTAGTAGGGCGTGTGACCCCTGACCTAAGACGTCATCCTCCAGTCTCTCTCTGACACGCCCGCACGCGCGCGCGCCGCGCACACACACACACACACACACAGACAGACACACACACACTCACACACACACACACACACTCTCTCTCTCTCACACACACACACACACACACACTCACATACTCACACACACTCACACACACGCAGACACACACACACACACACAGACACACTCAACACACACACACACAGACACACACACACACACACACACACACACACACACACACACACACACACACACACACACACCACACACACACACACATACATACAGAGAAATACACACACTATGCTGATCTAGGGTAACTCAAGCCTGTTCGACGAACTATCCTTGACTCAACTTGTCAACTTCCCTTGTCACACACACAGGTATTCTCTCTTTTTCTCTATCTTGTTTTGTTGCTGTTTTTTTTAAATTTTTTAAACCAAGACTTCAGAAAGGCAAGAAGGCTAATTTGGCCTCAAGGGGAGGGACCTGAGAAATGAGCCTATCTCTCCAATGATTTTTGTGTCAGGGTAGCCGGGCAAATGCCCTGCTCTGCACGGTTTTCAACTGCCGTGGGATCTTTAGCCTGCTTATGCCAGAAGGCACACGAGTCCGACTCGTTTTTCGTCCCCTTCCAAAGGACTAGACGTTCAGTTCGATTTTCTGGTCAAAACTGAGGAGAAAAGTCGAGACCTCAACAGGGAGCGAACCCTGGAACCTGAGTTTGTTACTGGCAGGTACGCCTTAAGTATTAATTTAATAAGGAAGGTTGATACAGTGTTCTGAGCAGACCTCCTCGACTTGAAATGTCAGCTTGTCGGGCATGAAGGACGATGGCAGATTGTTACAAAATGAGAACAAACGTTAAACATTGTCTGTAGTTCCTGAGAAAGTGTTATTCACATCATCACCATCATCATCACCATCATCACCATCATCATCATCATCATCATCATCATCATCATCAATCATCAATCATCAATCATCAATCATCAATCATCAATCATCAATCATCCATCATCCATCATCCATCATCCATCATCATCATCCATCATCCATCATCATCATCATCATCATCATCATCATCATCATCATCATCATCATCATCATCATCGTCAGGTGCCTTGCCGCATGGCGTTGGCGATCATGGACTTCAATCTGTCTCTATCTCTTGTTGCCTCAAGCATCTCCTCCACCTTCCCTGTCCCCAGCCACTCTGCAAGTCCGTCCAGCATTCTCTCCCTGGTCTACCTGGTGCCCTCTTTCCTCCCAGCTTTCCCGTTGTGACCAGGTGCTCCAAATCCCCTTTCCTCGTAAAATGGCCTATAAATGTTGCCTGTCTTTCCTAATCTTTCTTATGAAAAAAATGGTCTCCACCGTGAGGTCTGTGTTCTTCCTACGTGACACACGGCCAATGTGTTTTTGTCTTCTTTTGTTGATGTCTGCTAATAATTTTCTGGTGGTATCAAGTTTTTCCATGACACTTTTATAAGAACATAGACCTCACGGTGGCAACCACTTTTTTTTTCTCCTAATCTTCCTTATTCACATACTGTCCTCAAAAAGTGCTGCTTTTAGTTCCCCCCCCCCCCATCCCCACCCTTATTCTTTTTTCGTGTAGCTTTGATCCTGAGCAGAGCTGTGGTTTTATCGGAGACTACTACGTGTTAAATGGACAGACAGAAGAACTTATAAAAGTGTCATGGAAGAACTTGATACCACCAGAAAATTACTAGCAGACATCAACAAAAGAAGACTAAAACACATTGGCCGTGTGCCACATACGAAGAACACAGACCTCATTGCAACCATTTTTTTTTCAAGGAAAAACAAAAAGCAAAAAGGAAGACAGGCAGACTTCCAATCTTATGCACAGTGAACATAACCAACAATAATGCAAGAACCACAAACCTCATGTCAATCATCTTTCAAGGAAAAACAACAGGCAAAAAAGAAGGAAGAAAGGCAGACATCCAATCTTACACATAGGAACAAATCCACCAATAGTGCAAGAACACAGCCTCATGGCAATCATCTTTTCAAC
The DNA here is from genome assembly GCA_030674185.1 of Monoplex corrugatus. Classification (NCBI taxonomy): domain Eukaryota; kingdom Metazoa; phylum Mollusca; class Gastropoda; order Littorinimorpha; family Ranellidae; genus Monoplex; species Monoplex corrugatus. The sequence goes on along the minus strand of JAPXFY010000025.1, from coordinate 32,250,755 downwards.
GAAAAACAGTGGCGAAAAGGAAGACAGCCAGACCTCCAATCTCATACACTGAGAAACATAACACATACACGAGAACTAAACCAACATCAGTGCAAGAACACAGACCTCATGGCAATCATTCTTTCAACGAAAAACAGTGGCGAAAAGGAAGACAGGCAGACCTCCAATTCTACACTGAGAACATAACCAATACACTGAGAACATAACCAACATCAGTGCAAGAGCACAGACCTCATGGCAACCGTCTTTCAAGGAAAAACAAGAGGCAGAAAAGAAGGAAGACAGGCAGACCTCCAGTCTCATACACTGAGAACATAACCAGCATCAGCGAAAGAACACAGACCTCATGGCAACTATCTTTCAACGAAAAACAAAGGCAAAAAGGAAGGAAGAAAAACAGACCTCCAATCTCATACATCGAGAACATAAACAGCATCAGTGGCCTAAATATTCAAGAAATTGTCCACAAAAGTCAACACAGAGCCGTTTGGAGGCAGGTGGCTGTGTCACGGAGTGCAGCGGCCAACACTGAACCCGGTGACGCCGACAGGTGACAGGTGACAGGTGAGACAGGCAAGACTTGATTTTTGATATCTTATTCCCTCCCCCCCCCCCCCCCCCCCCGAGATTTATGCATTTGCGACTCCTCAAAACTCCTCAAAATCTCTGACCCAATTTTGGTCAAAACCCCATCCAGAGACAGTTGAGACAAAAATCAAATCTTGCAAATATAATTTCGTAAGAGATCGACAAATATTCAGACAGACAGATGATGATGATCATCATCATCAGGTGCTTTGCCACATGGCGTTGGCGATCACGGACTTCCACCTGTCTCTATCTCTTGTTATATAGACAAACAGAAAGACGCGCGTACGCGCGCGCGACGCACACACACACACACACACACACACACACACACACACACACACACACACTACACCACACATACACACACACACACACACACACGTGCACATTATTTCCAGATAAAATCTAATCAACTAAAAATGAAATCAAATAAAAAGAAAGATTGAAAAGTGGGAAAGCGTAAAAAGCAAATGTCAACACGCAGATGTGAGAGAAATACACACACACACACACACACACACACACACACACACACACACACAACACAACAACACAATACACACACACACACATAATAATATATATATATATATAATATAATAGAGAGAGAGAGAGAGGGAGAGAGAGAGAGAGATAAAGACAGAGAGAGACACACAGAGACAATGAGAGAGAGAGACAGAGACAGAGAAAAAGACAGAGAGAAAGAGAGAAAGAGAGAGAGAGACGACAAACAGATAGACAGACAGAGACAAGGAGACAGAAACAGAGACAGCTTGAGGTACATACGCACACACACACACACACACACACACACACAACACACACAACAACCACAGAAAGAAGAGAGAGAGGAGAGAGAGACAGGAGAGAGAGAGAGAGAGAGAGAGAGAGAGAGAGACGAACAGAGACAGAGAGACAGAAATAGAGAGAGAGATACAGAGACGCAGACACACACACACACGCACGCGCGCGCGCACACACACATACACGCACACACAACCAAAACACACACACACACACACACAACACACACACACACACAAAAAGAAAGAGAGACAGAGAGACAGAGAGTTAGAAAGAGAGAGACAGAGACAGAAAGACAGAGAGAGAAAGGTTCAAAGTCCAAAGTCCGAACCTTTGTTATACACTACGCACAAAAAGTTAAGGATCACTTGCACAAAAATTCATAACTTTCAAAATAAGAAAGCCAATGCGTTGAAGTTTGGCAAACATTTAATTCCATGCTTTAGTGATAACGATACACAATTGCCTTCAATTTCGAGCAATCGTTTGGTGTGTACATTTGATCAAAGTGGGTACGTATCGAAATTTGATTTCCCAAAGTCATTGAAATCACAAGACAGGGCATTCTGATGCTCCCAAAAGTTCAGTAATGCGTGTAACCGCCATGGCTGTTCTGGCACTCGACGCAGCGAGTCCTCATCGAGTTGACCAGGTTGGTGAAGATCCTTCCATGGAACTCGATGAGGACTCGCTGCGGAAGCGCCTGCCACTCAGCCTGCAGCATCTGGTAGAGGTGTTGGGCATCCCTGGGAGGGGGGTGGTTGATCCTCACTTTGTGATCCAGCTCATCCCAGAGGTTCTCAATCAGGGTTGAGATCGGGACTGCATGCTGGCCACTCCATTCTGTTGACTCCAGACTGCTGCAGGAAGTCGTTGACCACCCTTGCCCTGTGGGGGCGAGCGTTGTCATCCTGGTAGACAGCCATCGGTCCCATCTGCTGCAGTGTAGGCACAGCCAGCAGTCGAAGGATCTCATCCCGGTATCGGAGGCCAGTCAGGTTACCCTGTACATGATACAAGGGTGTTCTGTGTTGAAGGCTGAAGGCCCCCCAGACCATTACAGAACCTCCACCAAAGGCCACCTTTTCTTGGACAGTGGTGTCAATAAAGCGTTGCCCTGGGCGCCTCCAGACCCTCAGTCGGCCGTCGTTGTGGTTCATGGTGAAGCGTGATTCATCACTGAACAGGACCTGGGACCATTGCTCACGTGTCCACCTCACGTGACGTCTGCAGAAGGCGCGGCGTGCTGCCCTATGGGCTGGAGTTAAGCGTGGCCGTACAGCTGGGCGACGAGAACGGAGGTTAAACCCATGAAGGCGGTTCCGTATGGTCTGCTGGCTGATGTTGATGTTAGTAGCCACCCTCAACTGCCTTCGAATGAT
>JAPXFY010000025.1:32237978-32242978 GCA_030674185.1 Monoplex corrugatus | reverse complement strand
TGGCCTATCCTTCTCCTTAACTTTTTATGTGGCTTATCCTTCTCCTTAACTTTTTATGTGGCTTAACTTTCTCCTTAACTTTTATGTGGTCTTTCCTTCTCCTTAACATTATATGTGGCTTATCCTTCTCCTAAACTTTTTATGTGGTCTATCCTTCTCCTTAACTTATTATGTGGCTTATCCTCTCCTTAACTTTTTATGTGGCTTATCCTTCTCCTTAACTTTTTATGTGGCCTATCTTTCTCCTTAACTTTTTATGTGGCTTATCTTTCTCCTAAACTTTTTATGTGGCCTTTCCTTCTCCTTAACTTTTTATGTGGCTTATCTTTCTCCTAAACTTTTTATGTGGCCTTTCCTTCTCCTTAACTTTTTATGTGGCTTATCCTTCTCCTTAACTTTTTATGTGGCCTTTCCTTCTTAACTTTTTATGTGGTCTATCCTTCTCCTTAACATTTTATGTGGCCTGTCCTTCTTAACTTTTTATGTGGTCTATCTTTCTCCTTAACATTTTATGTGGCCTGTCCTTCTTAACTTTTTATGTGGTCTATCCTTCTCCTTAACTTTTTATGTGGCCTATCCTTCTCCTTAACTTTTTATGTGGTCTATCCTTCTCCTTAACTTTTTATGTGGCCTATCCTTCTCCTTAACTTTTTATGTGGCCTATCCTTCTCCTTAACTTTTTATATGGTCTTTCCTTCTTAACTTTTTATGTGGCTTATAATTCTCCTTAACTTTTTATGTGGCCTTTCCTTCTTAACTTTTTATATGGTCTTTCCTTCTCCTTAACTTTTATGTGGTCTTTCCTTCTCCTTAACTTTTTATGTGGCTTATAATTCTCCTTAACTTTTTATGTGGCCTTTCCTTCTTAACTTTTTATATGGTCTTTCCTTCTCCTTAACTTTTTATGTGGTCTTTCCTTCTCCTTAACTTTTTATGTGGCTTATAATTCTCCTTAACTTTTTATGTGGTCTTTCCTTCTTAACTTTTTATATGGTCTTTCCTTCTCCTTAACTTTTTATGTGGCTTATCCTTCTCCTTAACTTTTTTATGTGGCTTATCTTCTCCTTAACTTTTTATGTGGCTTTCCTTCTCCTTAACTTTTTATGTGGCCTTTCCTTCTCCTTAACTTTTTATGTGGCTTATAATTCTCCTTAACTTTTTATGTGGCTTATCCTTCTCCTTAACTTTTTTATGTGGTCTATCCTTCTCCTTGAACTTTTTATGTGGCTTATCCTTCTCCTTAACTTTTTATGTGGCTTATCCTTCTCCTTAACTTTTTTATGTGGCATCCTTCTCCTGACTTTTGTGGCCTATCCTTCTCCTTGACTTTTTATGTGGCTTATCCTTCTCCTTAACTTTTTTATGTGGTCTATCCTTCTCCTGAACTTTTTTTATGTGGCCTATCCTTCTCCTTAACTTTTTATGTGGCTTATCCTTCTCCTTAACTTTTTTATGTGGCTTATCCTTCTCCTTAACTTTTTATGTGGCCTATCCTTCTCCTTAACTTTTTATGTGGCTTATCCTTCTCTTAACTTTTTATGTGGCTTATCCTTCTCCTTAACCTTTTATTCAGGGAGAAGAGTGGCAGAATGGTTCAGACGTTCGCCTGCCAATAAGTAAACTCGAGGTTCCAAGGTTCGCTACCCGTAGAGGCCTCGACTTTTCTCTTCAGCTTGATCGGAAAATCGAACTGAACGTCTAGTCCTTCGGAAGGGACGAAACGAGTCGGACCCTTGTGCCTTCTGGTTGCGCACGCTTAAGATCCCACGGCAGTTGAAAATTGTGAAGAGGAGGACATTGCCTGGCTGCCTTGATATCAAAACATTGAAGAGATATGTTGATTTTTTCCCAGGTCCCAGCCCTTGAAGACCAATTAGCCATCTTGCCTTTCTGAAGTATTGGTAAGAAAAAGTGAATATGAACATGAATTTGAAGCTTGGGAGAGGGGGATGGCCGCCGCCCTTGTGGTACTGGCCCCGGGAAAAGTTGAGTTCTCCTCTGCCACCTCACTCCCCTACGACCTCATGGTTATGGAACTATCTAGGTAGGACTTCAGGACCTGGCCAGCTCTTGGGTTTTATGTGCAGGCTTAAAGGCTTGTGCCGTGATCATTCTGGATTTTCTCCATCACATGGCAACCTGTGACGATAGCGCATATGGAATTCATTCTGAGTACGAGACGTCATCTTGAGAAATTGAAACTGAAACAATGAATAACAGATTGTGTATATATTTTCAAACGCGGATGAACTCATCTAGCAGATTTTACATACAATGTCTGAACTTTTATCGAGAGCTGATTGCTTCTTTTGACAGATCTGTGGCCTCATCACCATCATCATCAGGTGCCCTGCCGCATGACGTTGGCGACCATGGACCTCCAACCATCTCTATCTCTCGTTGCCCCCAGCATCTCCCCCACCCTGCTCATCCCCAGCCACTCTGCAAGTCCGTCCAGCACTCTCTCCCTGGGTTTACCTGGTGCTCTCTTTCCCTCCAGCTTTCCTGTTGTGACCAAGTGCTCCAAATCCCCCTTCCTCATAAAATGGCCTATAAATGTTGCTTGTCTTTTCCTAATCTTCCTTATGAGTGATCTACTTGTGTCTGCCTCCATCAAGACTGTCTCGTTTGTTTTCTTTGCTGTCCATGGAACTCTCAACATTCTTCTGAGAAACCACATCTCGGCTGCCTCGATCCTGCTCTGGCTTTGCTTGCTGACAGTCCACGCCTCGCATCCGTACAACAGTATTGGTTCTATATAACATTCAAGGACTCTCTTTCTGATGTTAATTGATAGGCATTTGTTGGTAAGAATGCTTGTCATCTTCTTGAACGCTGTTTTGGCTTGGCCGATTCTGCCGGCTATTTCCGATGTGCATCTGCCGTCTGATGAAATGACCGTTCCCAGGTTCTGTGGCCTCAAGATCTGATATCCTCGAGTTCAGATCTTAGCCTGCAGCCTTACTGAAGACTTAGCCTGCAGCCTTACTGAGACTTAGCCTGCACCTTACGAGACTTAGCCTGCAGCCTTACTGAAGACTTAGCCTGCAGCCTTACTGAAGACTTAGCCTGCAGCCTTACTGAAGACTTAGCCTGCAGCCTTACTGAAGACTTAGCCTGCAGCCTTACTGAAGACTTAGCCTGCTCGCTTGCCCATCATATTAATGTTTTTCCATCATTCTAGATCGTCTGATATCACTCGAAGTGAAAAGACGTTAAATCCAAGAACAAACATTTAAAAACAGTATTTTAAAGATCAATGCACTCAGGGAGGTTACCTTTGTGCTCACCTTTTTTCCGTCCCATTTTCTAAAACACTTTAATGGCCACAGAAGCTGGAACAGTTTTTACAATGCGATGATGATGATGATGATGTCGATGAGGATGATAATCATGATGCTATAGAGTTCCACCTAGGATTGAGACTGCGTGACAGGGTTGTAGGCCTACTCTACGCTTACTATCATAATATATCCTGGCGTCAACCAGGCGCGAGAGATACAGACACCTGCAGTGCTGGTCATAAGATTTGAGCAACACCCTCAATGACAGCATCCGTGAAGTGGATGAGACTCGACTGTGTGGTCCCAGTCTTCCCAATGAGTGCATAGCACGCCCAACTCTGGGTAGGAGCCGGTTAGAGCCGAAAAATCCCACAATGATTTTTGAAGGTACTGATGGGGATTCGAACCCACAACCTTCCAGTCGGTAGTCCGTTGCGTTAACCACTACACCACGGCGACTGGCTCAAAGAACGAACATCATTCTGGAAGTGTCAGCTTTAGTGTTTCATAAGTTCTCACCTTGCACTTTCCCCGTTTCAAGACCTTGTCAGCACATAGGCGTGGCGTAGGCTCAAGGGAATCCTGTCTACCAGATTTATAGATAACAGATGGCAGGTTTGGGTGGAGCGCATAAGGAATTGCCCGAATGCGATGAATCCCTACAAATCCCAAGTCAAATCCCGAACCCCTGTGTTGTAACCAGTTACCGTCGAGTTCTAAATGTTGAACCTTGCAGGAACAAACAACAACAACAAACAAATAAACAAACAAATAAACAAACAAACAACAATTAAACAACAACCAACCACAACCAACCAACCAACCAACCAACCAACCAAACCAACCAACCAACAAACAAACAAACAAACAAACAAACAAACAAACAAACAAATAAACAAACAAAAAACAAACACCAAACAAACAAACAAACAAACAAACAAACAAACAAACAAATAAACAAACAAACAAACAAACAAACACAAACAAACAAACAAACAAACAAACAAACAAACAAACAAACAAACAAACAAACAAAAAAAACACACACACACGAAAAAAGAATAAGAACGCGTATTTTAATACAAGACAAGACAGGCCCGTTCTTAGTCTTTTTTTTTTTGTTTTTTGTTTTTTTTCGTGTTTTTTTTCTTTCTTTTCTTTGTTTGGATCCTGTTTACTTGAACGCGGGCAGTCACACTTGTTTTTAAAAAAAAATTTTTTTGAACCTTGTAGGATCTAGTAACTGCTGACGTCACGTCAGAAAAAAATACTTTCACTTACTGACGCCGAAGGATGCTGCTTTCCGCACCCATAGACTGATTCGCTGCTGATGTCTTGCTCTTGGCCAAGTTTCCTTTTCTTTTTTTTCTTTTCTTTTTTTTATCCCCCTAAAGACGAGGAGCGTCGTCGGCTGAACTTGTTAACCCTCAGCTACCTTCCCTTGTTCTGAACTTTTGGCAATGTTGCTGAGGCGACCAGTTGGCTGTGGTGTTAGTGGTTTGGGTAACGGAATAACGAGCGTGAGGTTTGTGTGTGCGGTTTCAAACCCCCTTTGGTTACGAATACTGCTATTATTACTATTACTACTACTACTACCGCTGCTGCTGCTACGAAAGACGATGATGATAATGATGATAATAATATAAAAAATTAAACACATAATAATAATGATAATGATAATAATAATAATCATAATAATAATAATAATAATGATGA
>JAPXFY010000025.1:32230478-32235478 GCA_030674185.1 Monoplex corrugatus | reverse complement strand
GACAGAGAGGGTGGAAGATGTGCTTGCGGCAACAAGGGACAGATACATATGGAGGGCCATGATCGCCAACGCCATGTGGCAAGGCACTTGATGATGATGATGATCATCATTACTGCTTAAAGCCCAGCCGACTGCACAGAACCGTATCAAGGCTAATAACCTTTTCAAAACGTTACACAACACTTTGATGAAAGAAAGAAAGAAAGAAAGAAAGAGAGAGAGAGAGAGAGAGAGAGAGAGAGAGAGAGAGAGAGAGAGAGAAGAGAGAAGAAAATTAAGTACTACACATCAATGCATTCGCGCACATAATCTAAGGATATGCCCCTGGCGTTGACCATTCCGCCAAAACCATTATCAGAGGATTAAAAAAAAAAAATCGAAAAAACCCCCCAAAAAACCCAAACAAACCAAAACAAAAAACCCCCAAACGTAACCAAACCACAAACAAAAAACAGAAAAAAAAACCCAAAAGCCTGAACACAAATGTAAACATAACTAAGGACACTAAAACATTTATTAATCTCTGGCGTAAATAATAACTGAAATTGTTTCTGCACATTTCCTTAGAGCCAACAATGCAGTTAACTTTTATATCTATCTATCTATCTATCTATCTATCTATCTATCTATCTATCTATCTATCTATCTATCTATCTATCTATATCTATCTATCTATCTATCTATCTTCTATCTATCTATCTATCTATCTATCTATCTGTCTGTCTGTCTGTCTGTCTATCTATCTATCTATCTATCTTCTATCTATCTATCTATCTATCTATGTCTATCTGTCTGTCTGTCTATCTATCTATATCTATCTATCTATCTATCTATCTTCTGTCTATCTATCTTCTATCTATCTATCTATCTATCTTCTATCTATCTATCTATCTATTCTGTCTGTCTGTCTATCTATCTATCTCTATCTATCTATCTATGTCTGTCTATCTATCTATCTGTCTGTCTGTCTGTCTATCTATCTATCTATCTATCTGTCTGTCTTCTATCTATCTATCTATCTCTATCTATCTACTATCTATCTATCTATCTATCTATCTATCTATCTATCTTCTATCTATCTATCTATCTATCTGTCTGTCTATCTATCTATCTATCTATCTATCTATCTGTCTACGTCTATCTATCTATCTATCTAATCTATCTATCTATCTATCTATATCTATCTTCTTCTGTATCTATCTATCTATCTATTATTATCTATCTATCTATTCTACTATCTTCTATCTTCTTCCTGTCTACATCTATCTGTCTGGTCTGTCTATTATCTATCTATCTATCATTATCTATTATATCTATGATAATAATAGTATATTTCAACTAAAATCTCTTTAAATCTTCTCCATCTCATGGCATCTGCGGCGGTAATGCATACAGAATTTATTTTATATTCTATGCAAGGAGATGCCATCTGGAAGAACTGAAACTGAAACTCTTTCCACTTCCATGAAAAACAACAACAACAACAACAAACAAACAACAAAAAACAAGAACAAAAAAACCCAAAAAAAAACAAAACAAAACAAACAAACAAACAAAAAACAAAAAAGAAAGAAAGAAAGAAAGAAAGAAAAAAAAAACCAAACCAACCCAACAACACACACAACAACAAACAAACAAACAAACAAACCAAAAATCAAAACAGAAAACAAACACACACACACACACACACACACACACACACACACACACACACACACACACACACACACACACACCACACACACACTCACACACACACACACACACCACACACACACACACACTCACAACAACACACACCACACCACACTCACACACACACACACACCACACACACACACACACACACACACACACCAACACACACACACAACACACACACACACACACACACACACACACTCACACACACACACACACACAACACATACAACACACACCACCACCAATAATTATAAACGGATGTGGTGCCATCTGTACTTTCTGTTCTTTTTCCTTCTCTCTCGTTTGCTTGTTTGTTTGTTTTCATTCTCTTCCCTTTTGCATCCTCTCTGCTCCTGTCCTCCACTACAGACAAACACAAGTACTTACAGAACATGTTAAGGGAGCAGACCTACCCAGATTTGGGTACCAAGATTGCAATGCAAGTGTTTGAGTTCTAATTAGCCAATCACCATGATATTTGGCAAGAAGATACCTTCAGACAGTATTCTTTGGACTGAATATCTTTGTTGGGGTCTGTGAGTTATGAAAAGTTGACAAAAATTAATTAATCAAAAAATGTTCTCGCGAAAATGAAAAATATAGTACTTACTGTGACATTTATAACTACACATATATTCATGTTAGGAATTTGATATTTAGTGAGCAAACACACTGTATAGTATGTATAGCATGTAGTAAAATCTTAGCTCTACTATCATTATTTTCTGTACAATCATCACACCAATGTTTAGAATAATTTTAATAAAAAAAACGATGATACAACTTTTGATAAAAATGTTTCTTTCAAGCAGAACTGCAAGATTTTACTACCGGCTATAGGTACCTATCCCTGCCATATGTGTGCCAAATATCAAGGAAATCGGATGAAAACTTTTGAACATATTATGTCTGATGTATACAATCTGGCGAAAAATCGCAATTAATTAATTAATTAATTTTTGTCAACTTTTCACAACTCACAGACCCCAACAAAGATATTCAATCCAAAGAATACTGTCTGAGGTATCTTCTTGCCAACTATCATGGTGATTGGTTAATTAGAACTGAAACACTGAACATTACAATCTTGGTACCCAAATCTGGATAGGTCTGCCCCTTTAATATCACTCAGACTTGCCTTTCACTGGACTCCAGAAGGAAGACGAAAGAGAGGAAGCCCCAAGAACGCCTGGCGACGAACAATGGAAAAAAGACCTTAACCAGTCGCTGTGGGTAGTGGTTAACGCAAACAGACTACCGACTGGAAGGTTGTGAGTTCGAATCCCCATCAGTACCTTAAAAAAAATCGTTGTGGGATTTTTCGGCTCTAACCGGCTCTTACCCGAGTTGGGCGTGCTATGGCTCATTGGGAAGACCTGGGACCACACAAATCGAGTCTCATCCACTTCGCGGATGCGTCATTGAGGGTGTTGTTCAAATCTTCTGACCAGCACCGCAGTTGTCTGTATCTCTCGGGCCTGGTTGACGCCAGGATATATTATGAAAGTAAGCGTTAGAGTACAACCCTGTCACGCAGTCTCAATCCTAGATGGAACTCCGAAGCATCATGATTATCATCCACATCGACATCATCATCATCATCGTATAATAAAAACTGTTTCAGCTTCTGTGACCACTAAAGTGGCGTAGAAAATAGGACGACAAAAAAAAAAAAAAAAAAAAAAAAAGTGAGCACAAAGTAACTCCCTGAGTGCAATAATCCTTAAAAAAAAAGAAAAAAGACCTTAACCCTTTTCCTACAGAAATAGCTCACTGTACTAACTACTGACCAAGTAATGTTAGGACAGAGACTTCAGAAACACTCAAATTACGCCTGTTTTTTTGGCCATTTTTGCCGCTTCAAACGTCGTGTAAATGCAGAAAGGAAACGACAAGAGTGTACTCCCTTTGCCGGAAAAGGATTCACGTCAGCAATGCGGTCATTTTTCTATTTATATACTCAAAGCTGAAACTACGGTCCAGGGCACAAAATCCTCGTGACGCGGTCCACAGAGAGAGAGAAAGCTGAGTCACGAGGATCTCGTGACGCCGTACGGAATGGTGTTCAGGCCCCGAAGCGTAAGTTGGAATATATACTCTAATAAAGAGACTGGCCCAGAACAGATAGAAGTGGAAAACTTTCGTTGCTGCTCTATCCCCTCAAATGGCATAACAGTCATTAAATAAGAAAGTAGAAAGTAAGTTAGATGTTACATTCCCTGCTTTGCTGGCTCTCCTGTGCTACATGTATAATTTATTGATGGATACTGCTGATGTGTATTACATCGGCTTTTCGTTTTCAATGTATATGTATTTTTTTTTACACTCTTGTTATGCTTTATGATGTGAAAGAACCCAAATTGCAAAACTGTTTTTTTTTTCAATTAAAGATATGCCCGTTTAACTTTTGTAGGGTTTTGGTGTCGAATCTCTGGATTACACACATTTCATGAATTTATTTGTTTAATGAAATAAAAAAGAAACTTGAAGAAACATGCAAGCGCTTATGCGTGTCTACACTCGCATACGTATGCACGGACCCACGTGCGCGCGCCCACACACACACACACACACACACGCCCCCCCCCCCACATGTACGCACGCACGCAGGCACACACACACACACACACACCACACACACACACACACACACACACACACACACACACACACACCTCACACACACACACAACAGATAGATAGATAGATAGATAGATGAGAAGTAGATAGAAGATAGTGAGAGGATGTGAGGTGAGTGTGTGTGTGTGTGTGTGTGAGAGAGAGAGAGTGAGAGACGAGACAGAGAGAGTGTGTGTTGTGTGTGTGTGTGAGTGAGAGAGAAGAGAGAGAGAGAGAGAGAGAGAGAGAGAGAGAGAGAGAGATAGAGGTGGTATATTTGTGTAAGACAGACAGAATGAGAGCGAATGAAGGAGAGAGGCAAACGAAGAGAGAGAGAGACAAGGAAACAGAGAGAGAGAGAGAGAGAGAGAGAGACGAGGACAGAGAGGACAGAGACAGAGACAGAGACAGAGACAGAGAGACAGAGAGAGACAAAGACAGAGAGACAGAGACAAGAGAAAGACAGAGACAGAGACAGACAGAGACAGAAAGACAGAGAGAGTCATGCAGTCCTTTTTAAAAAAAAATTTTTTTTTTACTAACACACAAATCCTACTCATTTAAGAACATTAATGAATTTTCTGCTATTTTTCACTCACCAGAAAAAAAACACAAAAAACAACCAAACCCAAACAAACTGAAAACCTCAGAAAGATCAGCGCAAGAACGATCCCCTA
>JAPXFY010000025.1:32207978-32225478 GCA_030674185.1 Monoplex corrugatus | reverse complement strand
CCTTTCTTTTTCTTCTTTTCCTTTTTTCTTTCTTTCTTCTTCTTCTTCCTTCCTTTCTTTCTTCTTCTTTCTTTCTTCTTATTTTTTTCTTTCTTTCCTTTTTCTTTCTTCCTTTCTTTTCCTTTCTTCTCTTTCTTTATTCCTTCTTCTCTTCTCTTCTTTCCTTCCTTTCCTTTCCTTCTCTTCCTTTCTTCCTTCTTCTTTCTTCCTTTCTTTTTGAGCAGAATAAAACGTATAACATTAGGAAACGGTCGTCCTCCCAACCCCCCCTTCCCTCCCCTACCCCTTCCTCTCTCCCCTCCCGCCCCCCCCCCCCAACACACAGACATAAGAAAAAGTAACAAAGGATTAATCAAAAGTGAAGTCTGACATTTAATGCACAGGCCTGCAGGACTTGTTGGATTGTCCCGAAATGGCTTGAAAATTAAATCAAGCCCACGTTTAACAGCTGAAAAAAAAACAAAAAACAAAAAACAAAACAAAACGTGTCGTGCTTGTCTTGAGGGTACTGACGAAGTATTATAATAATAATTATAGGGAAAGGTAAATGCACTAATGCACTGGCTGCACTGTTACCGCTGCCAAGAAAAAGAATGTTTTCTGTCTCTTGTAAGGTATGCATGCATTCATGCTGACCCCCACCCTTCCCTCCCCTTGGGCGGCGAATTCCATTTGTTAACCCTTTGACTATACCGCACCCTTTCCACCAGCATCTTGCCATTGTCAAACCATACCAGCCACAGCAAAAAGTTCATCCTTTTGATTCCTTCACCCTATCTATCCACCTGCAGGAAGCTGGTGGATAGAGAAGGTGAGGGAATGAAAGGGTTAATTTTTTTGTTTGCAGTTTGTGGATATAGGGTGCGGGAGTCAAAAGGGTTAATGTTACAATGTATTGTGTTTGTGTGTTTTGGTCACTTCTTTCTTGTTTCTTTCTTTTTGTTCGCCATGCTGGTTGTTTCTCTGTCTCTGTCTCTGTCCGTCTGTCTTTCTTTCTCTGTCTTTGTCTCTTTTCGTTTCTGTCTTTTTTCCGTTTCTCTGTCTTCTCTCTCTTCTTCTCCTCTCTCCTCTTTCTCTGTCTGCCTGTCTGTCTCTGTTTGTTGTCTGTCTGTCTGTCTGTCTGTCTGTTTCCCTTTCACCACTTTCTCCCTCCCTTTCTCTTTTTTCTCTGTCTGCCTCTGTCTGCTTCTCTCCCTCTTTCTCTGTTGCTGTTGCTCTGTCTGTCTCCTTCTCTTCTCGCCTTCCCCCTCTTTCTCTCTTCTCCTTCTCTATTCCTCTGTCTGCATGTCTGTCTGTCTGTCTGTCTGTCTCTCTTTGTTTTCTCTCTATCTGTCTTTCTCTCTCAGTCTCTGATAAATCTTCATTTTTGTCTGACGTCTGGCTCAACGAAACTCAGACGAGCTCAGCTGTCTGCTGTTTTCCCCCCCCATTGAGTTTTGTGCATTGTATTCTGTGTTGTGTTCTGATACGCTCGACAGAAGGTCAGTTGAAAAGAACCATAAAAACAACAACAAAAAACAACAACAACAAAAACAAAAACAAAAAACAAAAAACAAAACAAAACAAAAAAAAAACCCCACAAAAAAACACCCACACACAACACACGAAAAAAAAATAAGAACGCGTATTTAATAAAATCAGACAAACAGGCGCAAATTTTTCGGCCAACTGTTGTTGGCCTTTGTCAAGCGTAAGATCACAAACAAATACCAGATACAAAAATCAGGAGAAAAAGAAAAGACTTTTTCTTACGCTGGACGGAGCAGCGCGGAAGTTTCAAGTCTTTTTCTCCTCATTTTTGTATCTGGTGTTCGCTTATTAGTGATCTTACTCTTGACAAAGTCCAGTTGGCCGAAAATTTGCGCCTGTTTGTCTGATTTGTCTTATTCTTTTTTTCGTAGTTTATTTTCTTCTTTTTCCTGTTTACTTGAACGCGGGCAGTCACACATTTGTTTTTGGATTTCGTTTTGCTCAAAGGCCAGTTGGCCGAAAATTGTATGCTTGTCTTGTCTTGTCTTGTATCTGTCTGGTCTTGTATCTGTCTTGTCTTGTCTTGTATCTGTCTTGTCTTGTATCTGTCTTGTCTTGCCTTGTATCTGCCTTGTCTTGTATCTGTCTTGTCTTGTATCTGTCTTGTCTGGTCTTGTATCTGTCTTGTCTAGCCTTGCCTTGTATCTGTCTTGCCTTGTATCTGTCTTGTCTTGTATCTGTCTTGTCTTGCCTTGTATCTGTCTTGTCTGTTCTTGTATCTGTCTTGCCTTGTCTTGTATCTGCCTTGTCTTGTCTGTTCTTGTATCTGTTTTGTCATGTCTGTTCTTGTATCTGTCTTCTCTGGTCTTGTATCTGTCTTGTCTGGTCTTGTATCTGTTTTGTCTTGTATATGGCTGGTCTTGTATCTGGCTTGGCTGGTCTTGTATCTGTCTTGTCTTGTATCTGTCGTATCTGGTCTTGTATCTGTCTGGTCTGATCTTGTATCTGTCTGGTCTTGTATCTCTCTTGTCTGGTCTTGTATTTTTTGTCTTGTATCTGTCTTGTCTGGTCTTGTACCTGTCTTGTCTTGTACATGTCTTGTCTTGCCTGGTATCTGTCTTGCCTGGTCTTGTCTTGTATTGTATCTGTCTTGTATCATCTTGTCTTGTATCTGTCTTGCCTGGTCTTGTTTTGTATCTGTCTTGTATCTATCTTGTCTTGTCTTGTCTTGTATCTATCTTGCCGGTCTTGTCTTGTCTTGTATCTGTCTGGTCTTGTCTTATATCTGTCTTGTCTGGTCTGGTCTTGTATCTGTCTTGTCTGGTCGTATCTTGTATCTGTCTTGTCTGGTATTGTCTTGTATCTGTCTTGTCTGGCATTGTCTTGTATCTGTCTTGTCTTGTATCTGTCTTGTCTTGTCTTGTATCTGTCTTGTCTTGTCATGTTATGTTTATTTTATTTCATCTTAAATACGCGTTCTGATTCTGTTTTGTTTATTTCTGGTTCCGATGGAACCGTATATTGAAGATCTTGTTATCTCACACACACAACACACCACACACACACACACACACACACACACACACACACACACACACACACACACACACACACACACACACACACACACACACACACACACACAACACACACACACACACACACACACAACACACACACACACACACTACACACACACATACACACACACAGACACACACACACACACACAACACACACACACACACACACACACACACACACACACTCAAACACTCACACAAACACACACACACACAACACACACACACACTCAAACACTCACACATACAAACACACACACACGCGCACGCGCGCACACACACACACAACACACACACACACACACACACACACACACAAACACACACTCAAATACACACACACATACACAAACACACTTGCGCGCGCGCACACACACACACGCACACACACAAACACACACTCATACACACACACACATACACATACACACATAAACGCGCACGCACGAACACACACACAAACGCACGCACGCACGCACAACAACAAAACACAGAAAGAGAGAGAGAGAGAGCGAGAGAGAGAGAGAGAGAGAGAGAGAGAGAGAGACAGACAGACAGACAGAGACAGAGACAGACAGACAGAAACAGAGACAGAGACAGAGACAGAGACAGAGAGACAGAGACAGAGACAGACAGACAGAGACAGACAGAGACAGAGACAGAGACAGAGAGACAGAGACAGAGATAGAGACAGAGAGACAGAGGGAGGGAGGTACATGTACTTTTATCTGGACCTGGCTCTTTGTTCATGTACTTTTACTTTGGTGTGTGTGTGTGTGTGTGTGTGTGTGTGTGTGTGTGTGTGTGTGTGTGTATGTGTGTGTGTGTGTGTGTGTTTGTGTCTGTGCTTATGTGTGTATGTATGAGTGTGTGTGTGTTTGTGTGTGTATGTAGTGTGTGTGTGTGTGTGAGTAGTGTGTGTGTGTGTGTGTGTGTGTGTGTGTGTGTAGTGTGTGTATGTGTGTGTGTGTGTGTGTGTGTGTGTGTGTGTGTGTGTGTGTGTGTGTGTGTATGTAGTGTGTGTGTGTATTCGCTGGAATGTATCAGTATTAACTTCCTTGTCCTTCACGTATTGTTTATGTTTATACTGCTCGGATAAATCTATGCGTAGAATCTTCTTTTAATGTGCCCTTGAGTCCCACGCATATTTTACTTTGATGATCATTTACGATACTTTCTTTCCCCCTTTTCCGCATCTTATCCTGCTGAAATTCCTGAAATAGACTATAATTATTATCACCGGTTTCCCATCTCAGTGAGGTCTTGGCTTTGCGGCTGCACATATACATGTATATGCCCCCCAGCCCCCCCCCCCCTTTTTTTTTAATATCTGTTTTAATCTGTTCTAATTCTCGTTTCACAAGACTGGCCCAGCCGCGTGTGACTAAGCGGTTTTTCTCCGGGTACTCCAGTTTCTACTTCAACCTCTTGACTGTTGGTTTAGGATGTTTTTCTTCCTAGTCCAAGGTCAGAGTGGATTCGTTGCACTAGGCACGATCCATTTACATCAGCCTTACCTCTCTCATAGTTATAGCCCTGGACCCTCTTCAGGACAAAACAATACTAATATGGCATGACCACTTTTCAAATTACAGAATTCATCCCGCTTACCCTTTGGCATCATATTTGCCTACAATACTAATATGGCATGACCACTTTTCAAATCACATGAATTCATCCCGTTTACCCTTTGGCATCATATTTGCCTCCCCTCTCCCCGCTCTTACCATCACTCACAAACACATTGCGATTTCATTTAGTCCTCTTCTCCCACTGGACGAAGCACAGGGAAGTTTCAGTCTTTTTTTCCCAATTTTTGTATTTGGTGTTTGTTTGTGATCTTACATTCACGCTTGACAAAGGCCAGTTGTCGAAAATTTGCGCCCGTCTTGTCTTGTTGTATTGAATACGCGTTGTGATTCTACTTTCGTGTTTTTCTTGTTCCTATTTACTTGAACGCGGGCAGTCGCACTTGTTTTGGATAAAATTCATAGACTAGTACAAAGGTAGACATAAAATTCATAAACTAGTACAAAGGTAGACATAAAATTAATAAACTAGCACAAAACTAGACATAAAATTCATAAACTAGCACAAAACTAGACATAAAATTCATAGACTAGTAGTACAAAGCTAGACATAAAATTTATAGACTAGTAGTACAAAGCTAGACATAAAATTTATAGACTAGTAGTACAAAGCTAGACATAAAATTCAGACTAGTACGAAGCTGGACATAAAATTCAGACTAGTACGGAGTTGGACATAAAATTCATAGACTAGTACGAGGCTAGACATAAAATTCATAGACTAGTGCCAAGCTAGACATAAAATTCATAGACTAGTGCAAAGCTAGACATAAAACTCATAGACTAGTGCCAAGCTAGACATAAAATTCATAGACTAGTACGAAGCTAGACATAAAATTCATAGACTAGTGCGAAACTAGACATAAAACTCATAGACTAGTGTCAAACTAGACATAAAATTCATAGACAAGTGCAAAGCTAGACATAAAACTCATAGACTAGTACGAAGCCAGACATAAAATTCATAGACTAGTACGAAGCCAGACATAAAACTCATAGACTAGTACGAAGCCAGACATAAAATTCATAGACTAGTACGAAGCTAGACATAAAACTCATAGACTAGTGCGAAGCTAGACATAAAATTCATAGACTAGTACGAAGCTAGACATAAAATTCATAGACTAGTACAAAGCTAGACATAAAATTCATAGACTAGAACAAAGCTGGGCATAAAATTCATAGACTAGTACGAAGCTAGACATAAAATTCATAGACTAGTGCGAAACTAGACATAAAATTCATAGACTAGTACACAGCTAGACATGAAATTCATAGACTAGCACAAAGATAGACATAAAATTCATAGATTAGCACAAAGCCAGACATAAAATTCATAGACTAGTACAAAGCCAGACATAAAATTCATAGACTAGTACAAAGCCAGACATAATATTCATATAGACTACTACAAAGCTAGACATAAAATTCATAGATTAGAACAAAGCTTGACTTAAAATTCATACCGACGTAGGACGTCAATACTTTGCCAGTGCAAAAGACATTATATGTACAGGCGTACGGCTTATAATGCTACGATCATGTTGGAGCTTCTCTATCACAGGGTGTCAGTGGTGGTGACAATGTATAATATTTTTTTTACATGGACTTTAATTAGTCCGAGCGCAGAGGCGCTGTCTACTTAGTTAACAAGTCATATGTACAATGGAATAGACTAAAAAAATATTCATATATACAATGAAATAAACTAAAGAATATTCATATATACAGTGAAATAGACTAAAGAATATTCACATATACAATGAAATAGACTATAAAGAATATTCATATATACAATGGAATAGACTAAAGAATATTCATATATACAATGAAATAGACTAAAGAATATTCATATATACAATGGAATAGACTAAAGAATATTCATATATACAATGGAATAGACTAAAGAATATTCATATATACAATGAAATAGACTAAAGAATATTCATATATACAATGAAATAGACTAAAGAATATTCATATAAATAATGGAATAGACTAAAGAATATTCATATATACAATGAAATAGACTAAAAAATATTCATATAAACAATGAAATAGACTAAAGAATATTCATATAAACAATGAAATAGACTAAAGAATATTCATATATACAATGAAATAATCTAAAGAATATTCATATATACAATGAAATAGACTATAAAGAATATTCATATATACAATGAAATAGACTATAAAGAATATTCATATATACAATGGAATAGACTAAAGAATATTCATATATACAATGAAATAGACTAAAGAATATTCATATATACAATGAAATAGACTATAAAGAATATTCATATATACAATGAAATAGACTAAAGAATATTCATATATACAATGAAATAGACTAAAGAATATTCATATATACAATGAAATAGACTATAAAGAATATTCATATATACAATGAAATAGACTAAAGAATATTCATATATACAATGAAATAGACTAAAGAATATTCATATATACAATGGAATAGACTAAAGAATATTCATATATACAATGAAATAGACTAAAGAATATTCATATATACAATGAAATAGACTAAAGAATATTCATATATACAATGAAATAGACTAAAGAATATTCATATATACAATGAAATAGACTATAAAGAATATTCATATATACAATGAAATAGACTAAAGAATATTCATATATATATATATACAATGAAATAGACTAAAAATCTTGTTACAACGAATGTCCACAAAACTGATGTTCAATAATTTACAGAAAATTCAACTAAAATTCTGGGTACAATGAATGTGAAAGCCTGCATTATAAATATAAATCATGCAATTAATAAAAAGACATACACATACATAATATCACCAAAAAAGTGCTAATCTGACAGTTATGCCTGTGCACGCTCACCGTTTTAAGCACAAATAGCACTGCATTTTCACAGAGACCACTGCTTTACAGTTTCATCCAAAAAAGCGATGTGTGTGTGTGTGTGAAGGACGATTTGAAACACTACTAGTAAGCAGAATAAGTTTGAAAAATGTGGAAACCGAGCAGAGTCAAAAGGCGAAGTGAAAAAAGCGCTGTCTTGAGAAACTGAAACTGAAACTGAAACTGAAACTAAGCTAGGGGCTGAAAAATCCCACAATTAAGTTTTTGGACTTAGTAGGGTTTCGAACCCACGGCCTTTCGTGACGTTAATCACTTCGCCACGTTGACTGATTGAGTGTCAAACTCTTAATAAAACACCCCACCCCCCACCCCCCACCCCCACCCCCACCCCACTCAGTGACAGTAATGAAAAGAAGGTCATCTTCTTCACTCCACATCATTCCTTCCCTCCCTCCCTCCCTCCCTCTCTCCCTCTCTCTCGCTCACTTCTGTCTCTCCTCTCTTCCACCTCCTCCCATTATCATCTCCCCCTTCCCCCCTTTTTGTATGGTTCCTTCACCCTCCTCCTACCCCTCTTTCGTCCCCCTCCCCCTCCCCCCCCCCCCCCGCGTCATAAGGTCAGGATAACCGAACACCAGAAAAAATGGAGACGTTTGTAAAACATTGCTCTTTCTCTTTTTCCCCCCCTCTTTCTCTTTTGTCTTTATTCCCTCCCCTCCCTCATCCATCCCCCCTTTCCTCTCACCCACCCCTCATCCACCATGTTGGCGATGCCCTTTTTAATTTTTTGTGTGTGTAAAGAATGCATTCTGACTGGCGTTGTTGTTGCAAGAATCATGGACTGGAGATCTGATGTCTTTTGAGTTCTTTCTTTCGTCATTTTTGTTCACCGCCTACATGGACGGGCCACATCTGGTGATGAAGGTGGCCGAGGTTGATTTTTTTTTCTTTTCTCTTCTTCCCCCCCCCCCCCCCCCACCATCCACTCCCAAGTTCCTGCTAGTTGCTATGGAGTCTTCGTGGTCAGAAGGAAGTTGTCGTGTTCTAACCGTGTCCCTTGATGCCACAAGACGGATGGCACTGACCTCCAAGCAGCTGAGGGGTGGATTCTCTTGATGCTCAGTGCTCAGTACTGCTCCTCCACCCCGGTTGGACCTCAGTGAGCGAGGAGATGAAAAACAAAAAACAAAAAACGAACGTGTCGGACCGTATGCTTTCTGCGCCTGCACACGCTAAAGATCCCACGGCAGTTGAATAACGTGAAGAGCAAGCAGGGCTTTTCGCCCGTTTGCCTTGGTATAAAAACACTGGAGAAATAGCAAAGAAATAAGAGGGAAGCAGGGAGAATTTTTATAACATTAATCAAAGAACACAACACTTGAGGGTCACGTAGGAATTATCTCCCATGTTGTAGAACTTCTCAAATCTAACACAGTTTGCGCTGAATGGGTAGCGCAAACTGTGTTAGATTTCAGAAGTTCTACAACATGGGAGATAATTCCTACGTGACTCTCAGGAGTTATGTTCTTTGATTACTGGAGAAATAGGTTGATTTTCCTGGTCCCTCCCATTGAAGGCCAATTGGCCTTCTTGTCTTTATGAAGTCTTGGTTACGAAAAAAAAAAAAAAAAAAGAAAAGAAAAGAAAGAAAAAAGAAAAGAAAAAAGGAAGAAGAAAATTGGGTGGCGCAGCACTGCGGCGACGTGCTGTCAACAGGAGTTAGCAGACCGAGTTTTACATGGTAACTCCACCAAGACAAAGAGAAATGTATGTATGTATGTATGTATGTATGTATGTATGTATGTATGTATGTATGTATGTATGTATGTATGTATGTATGTATGTATGATGTATGTATGTATGTATATTATGTATGAATGTATGTATGTATGTGTGTATGTATGTATGTATGTATGTGTGTATGTATGTATGTATGTATGTATGTATTATGTATTATGTATGTACGTATTATGTATTATGTATGTATGTATCTATTTCTCTTTCTCTCTCTCTCTCTTCTCTCTCTATCTATCTATCTATCTATCTATCTATCTATCTATCTATCTATCTACCTACCTACCTACCTACCTATCTATCTATCTATCTGTCTGTCTATCTATTTATCGATCGATGTATGTATTATATATGTATGTACATGTATGTATGTATGTATGTACGTATGTATATATGGAGAGAGAGAGAGAGAGAGAGAGAGAGAGAGAGAGAGAGAGAGAGAGAGAGAGACAGACAGACAGAGACAGAGACAGAGAGACAGAGACAGAGATACACACACACACACACACACGCACACAGACACACATTCGCCTACACACGCGCATACATACTTATTATATCCACACACAAACATACACATAAAGCTGGCGACAGCAGTGGGCGCAGGGCATAATCATATCTGATCAAGCCAGTGAAACGAAAACCTTCGGCTGGAAGCAGGACTGCTTCTCACGCTGGGCCTGTAGTATAGAACATGTACCTCCACGGTCAGACCTGTATCCCAAGTGAAAACCCGCACCGGGCAATAAAGGACCAGTGTGCCTTACCGTACTGCCAAATCGACAGGACAGTCGAATCATCATCCTACCGTATGCGGGTAGGCCTACCGTATTTATGAATTTCAGTTTCAGGCCCCATATTAGTAGCCATTAAGTGAAAAGTGCATGGTACCGTGGTTTGTTAGAAGGCGCACGCTGGCCCAGTACCTCTGTCTTCGGCCTTCTAGGTTTTCTGTAGGGGTTGCCCCGCCCTTAGCTCCTGGCCCATACGTCCTGCCCTGGGAGCACAGGGGGATTGTTTCTCCGGGGATCCCACCCCGTAGCTAGGGCTTATAGCGGCCCTTACCCACTGATGAACCCGTCATAGGACACAGTGGATTCCAGCCCACTGCGGAGTCTCCGGGAATGAGCGAGCTGATATCCTTGCTAAGGAGGGAGCCAGAGAAGAACAACCTAACAACAGCGTCAGCTACAGTGAGAAGAGGAGCATCATCAGGGCGCTTTCCATGCCGAGACGACACAGGGATGACTACCACCTGTTGTTTAGAGAGCAGCAAGTTGCCCTGGTGAGGTTGCACACTG
The DNA here is from genome assembly GCA_030674185.1 of Monoplex corrugatus. Taxonomy (NCBI): domain Eukaryota; kingdom Metazoa; phylum Mollusca; class Gastropoda; order Littorinimorpha; family Ranellidae; genus Monoplex; species Monoplex corrugatus. The sequence continues at coordinate 32,214,876 of JAPXFY010000025.1, read as the reverse complement.
GTCACAATAGGCTGAACAGCCACATGTACCGCAAACTGAAGCTGGCGCCCTCCCCAACCTGTCTCTGCGGTCAAGAAGACCAAACCACGGAGCATATACTCCAAAGATGTCCCCTTCACCAGGTGGCAGGACAGGACGTGTGGCCGACAGACACTCCGCTGACAACCAAACTCCATGGCTGCAGACAGGAGCTGGAAAAGATGGCTGCATTCATCGCCCGGATTCAGATGATTGTGTAGCAGTGTACGCCAAGAAGAAGAAGAAGAAGGCCCCATACTGTATATATTCCAAAAATACTTGAAGTTTGCATTATCCAAGAACGACTATGTATCATATTTTGTGTTCGCATAATGTCCACAGTTTCAGTTTCAGTTTCTCAAGATGACGTCTCCGCGCTAGGAACGAATTCCATATGCATTAACCAAAGGACATAACTCTTGAGAATCACGTAGGAATTATCTCCCATGTTGTGGAACTTCTCAAATCTAACATTGCTTGCGCTACCCATCCAGCTAGCATAGAAGCAGATACAAAGCACAAAAACGCAAGCTCAGAACACTCCTCAAAAAAGGAGCGCCCAAGCCTACCTTTATACTCTGCAACTACCCTACACACAACTATGAGAGAAGAGAGAAATACATACAATATATTGGTCTTATGTTCAAGATTGACACAGTCTTTTATTCTTGAACTGATATCATATTGATATTATAAAAATTCTCCCTGCTTCCCTCTTATTTCTTTCATATACACTAACGTCATAGGTGCCATGTGTATGATGATCATAGCATAAGCCTTAAAATTAATTAAGCCTGCACATAAACCCATGAGCTGGCCAGGTCCTGAGGCCCTACCTAGCCTGCGTTTTTTACCTAGTCTATATTTTATACTGCTATTGGGTATTTATGAAAATTAACTCAGCAGACCAGTCGCCGTGGTGTAGCGGTTAGCGCAACGGACTACCGACTGGAAGGTTGTAAGGTTCGAATCCCATCAGTCCCTTCAAAAATCATTGTGGGATTTTTTCCCTCTGCTGTGGGCTCATTGGGAAGACTGGGACCACACAGTCGAGTCTCATCCACTTCACGGATGCGTCATTGAGGATGTTGCTGAAATCGTCTGACCAACACCGCAGGTGTCTAAATATCTCGGGCCTGATTGACACCAGGATATATTATGATAGTTAAGCGTATGTACAGTTCTGTCACGTAGTCTCAATCCTAGATGGAACTCCATAGCGTCATGATTATCATCCTCATCGTCAGCATCACCATCACTGCACCATGAAAACTGCCAGGGTCTGTGGCAATTAAGGTCGCCTGTGTACAAAAAATGAGGAAGAAGAGGTCAGCACAAAAGATCCTTATGTAAGATGATTTACAAAAATCAGCAGAACTGCACGCTAAATTACAAAAAATCAGTTCACGTTAAATTACAAAAATCAGCAGAACTGCACATTAAGTTACAAAAATCAGCAGAACTGCACGTTAAATTACAAAAATCAGTTCACGTTAAATTACAAAAATCAGCAGAACTGCACGTTAAATTACAAAAATCAGCAGAACTGCACGTCAAATTACAAATCAGCAGAACTGCACGTTAAATTACAAAAATCAGTTCACTTAAATTACAAAAATCAGCAGAACTGCACGTTAAATTACAAAAATCAGATGCACGTAAATTACAAAAATCAGCAGAACTGCACTTAAATTACAAAAATCAGCAGAACTGCACGTTAAATTACAAAAATCAAGTTCACGTCAAATTACAAAAATCAGCAGAACTGCACGTTCAAATTACAAAAATCAGCAGAACTGCACGTCAAATTACAAAAATCAGCAGAACTGCACGTTCAAATTACAAAAAATCAGTTCACGTTAAATTAAAAAATCAGCTGAACTGCACGTCAAATTACAAAAATCACAGAACTGCACGTCAAATTACAAAAATCAGCAGAACTGCACGTCAAATTACAAAAATCAGCAGAACTGCACGTTAAATTACAAAAATCAGCTGAATTGCACGTCAAATTACAAAAATCAGCAGAACTGCACGTTAAATTACAAAAATCAGCAGAACTGCACGTCAAATTACAAAAAATCAGCAGAACTGCACGTCAAATTACAAAAATCAGCAGAACTGCACGTCAAATTACAAAAATCAGCAGAACTGCACGTTAAAACTGTGATTCCCAATGAAATCGTCCAGCTGTCATGGCCACAACCACGCCGAATTTATGTAGAGCAAGGGACGTAACTCACTTATCGGCAGTGGACGACCTGCAGTGGGGGTGGGGGGGTTTGGGGTTCTGCAGATGCAGAAATCAAAGTCCCCTACTGTGAGAGAGCCACTGGAGCTGTCTAATTTGATTTTAAACGGTCAGAACTTCCTTTGTGTTGTCACAATTTCTTTTCCTCACAAGACTCTTTAAGTTCTGCCTTCCAAATTTTCTAATCAGCTCCCCAACAGACACACCAAGGCTGCATTTAAGGCTTGAGAGAAAGAATGGTCATCATCATCATCATCATATATCATCATCATGTGCCCTGCCATTTCCATGGCGTTGGCGATCATGGCCCTCCAAGCGAATCTGGAAATCCCCTGTCGCTGGAAGTACATCTGCCATCCTCTCTGTCCTCAGCCACCCTGCAAGTTCGTTCAATATTTTCTCCCTGGGTCTACCTGTTGCTGCAAGTACATCTCCCACCCTCTCTGTCCTAAGCTACCCTGCAAGTCAGTCCAATATTTTCTCCCTGTGTCTCTTCCTGGGTTTTTTTTTTTCCAATCCAGTTTACCTGTTGTGACCAGGTGCTTTAATTCCCCTTTCCTCATAAAATGTCCTATAAATGTTGCTTGTCTTTTCCTAATCTTCTTTATTAACCCTTTGACTCCTGCACCCCGTCCATCACCTGGTGCATTGTCAACCATGCTGTCAAAGCAAAAACGTAACCCTTTGATTCCCTCACCCTATCCACCAACTTCCTGCAGGAAGCTGGTGGTAGGGTGAGGGAGTCAAAGGGTTAATTTTTTGCTGTTGGTAGATAGGGTGTAGGAGTCAAAGGGTTAATGTTCTTGTGTCTGCCTCTTTCAACTACTGTCTCGTTTGTTTTCTTGGCTGTCCCCTGGAACTCTCAACATTCTTCTTAGAAACCACATTTCAGCTGTCTCAATTTTGTTCAGACTTTGCGTCATGCACATAAAAAAATCCAGTCCTTTTGATAGGTAGGTAGTATTGTATGATTTTATTGACTTAGACAAATGCCTATCAATTAACACCAGAAAGAGAGTTCTTGAATGTTATATAGAACCAATACTGTTGTACGGATGTGAGGCGTGGACAGTCAACAAGCAAAGCCAGAACAAGATTGAGGCAGCCGAGATGTGGTTTCTCAGAAGAATGTTGAGAGTTCCATGGACAGCAAAGAAAACAAACGAGACAGTCTTGATGGAGGCAGACACAAATAGATCACTCATAAGGAAGATTAGGAAAAGACAAGCAGCATTTATAGGCCATTTTATGAGGAAGGGGGATTTGGAGCACCTGGTCACAACGGGGAAGCTGGAGGGAAAGAGAGCACCAGGTAGACCCAGGGAGAGAATGCTGGACGGACTTGCAGAGTGGTTGGGGATGAGGAGGGTAGGGGAGATGCTGGGGGCAACGAGAGATAGAGATGGTTGGAAGTCCATGGTCGCCAACGCCATGCGGCAGGGCACCTGATGATGATGATGATGAGGCAGAGAGTGCTCTCAGGAGCTGTGTAGCCTGTGTAAGAAGAATAAGAATCGACGTTGACATACGTGTGTGTGCAGACTGCTGTCCCGTGATAAAGCCTTTTCTGTGGTTATAGTCCCGTTTTGTCTCTTTTTGTGTGTTTTCATTCAGAAATAGAAAAAAAAAAGATTGGTCATATGGTTTGACCATTATTTTGTAAGTCCTCTTGGGAAGGAAGGAAGGATGCGCGGCGGGCGTGCGTGGGCGTACATAAAACGCAACGGCAAAGCATTCAATATGTGGCTGTTTTTGGCGATCTATGAGGGGTTTTGGCTAAATCGGGATGACACATCCGACTTTGTTAGAACCAGCGGATAGTCACGATTACCTGTTTCGCTTGATTGTTGTCCCATTATGTAGGTCATTGCCACCGGAAACGGAAATGTGAACATGATCCCGAAGGGAATAATTTCTCGGATTGGCGGATTTTAATAAATCATGTTGCCAAGTGTTTTGGGTCAAAAGGGGAATCGAGGCTGTTGACTTTTGATACTGGTAGATCAGTTTCAAGGTCGCAGTCACACGAAACGTGTACAAAAAGCGAAAGATGACTTAAGTTTTATTTGACGTCTGAGAGGATACTGGAGGATACGCTTTTTAAAAAAAAATGCTCTTCGCCTTTGTTATCGTACACAGTTGACTTACTCATTCCGGTGACAGATACATGTATACTGGATGAGACAAAAGAAAAGATGAGATGTTTGTTGGCATCAGCAGGTTTACTTGTTGACGAACTCGATTTATTTTTAAAACTGGCGAGGACTTGTCTACAAAGAAATGAGCAGGAAGAAGAAGGAGAAGGAAAAAGAAGAAAGAAGAAGAAGAAGAAGAAGAAGAAGGAAGGAGGAGGAGGATTAGAAGAAGAAGAAGAAAGAGGAGGAGGAAAAGGAGGAGGAGGAGAAAAGAAGAAGAAGGAGAAGAAGAAGAAGAAGGGGAAGAAGAAGAAGAAGAAGGGAAGAAGAAGAAGAAGAAAAGAAGGAGGAAGAGGAGGAGAAAGAGGAGGAGGAGAAGAAGAAGAAGAAGAAGAAAAAGAAAGAAGAAGGAGAAGAAGAAGAAGGAAAAGAAGAAGAAGAAGAAGAAGGAGGAGGAGGAGAAGAAGAAGAAGAAGAAGAAGAAGAAGAAGTAGAAGAAGAAGTAGAAGAAGGAGACGACAAACAAGCAGCAGAAGAAGACGAAGACAAAGACAAAGAAGAAGAAGAAGAAGGAGAAGAAGAAGAAGAAGAAGGAAAAAAAAAAAGAAGAACAAGAAGAACAAGAACAAGAACAAGAATAAGAAGATACCAAACAGAGCACCACGACGAAACATACAGAAAATCATGTTAAAAAAGTCATTTTCTTCCTACTCCGCAAAAAGCAGGACGGAAGGTGTGTTGTAAACCCCCGCCCTCCCCTTACAACTTATGTACTTCTTTCTTTGTTATCTTTGGTGTACGCTTGTCCAAGGCCAGTTGGCCGAACATTTGCATCTGTCTGGTTTTTGTGAATTAATTATTTAAACATTTGTCCGTCTTCAAATTTCGTGCGTCTCTGTGAACAAAACAAGTTTTTGAAATTATTTTTTTAGGATTATCACACTCAGGACTGAACTACTGCATGAACAAGCCGCCACCACACCACCACCACCACCACCACCACCACCACCACCACCACTACCACCACCACTAAGTGTCCCTCTTGAGAAGTTGACCAGACAGCAGAACACATCCCACCACCACCACCACCACCATCACTATCACTATCACCACCATCACTATCACCACCACCACCACCACCACCACCACCATCACTATCATCATCACCACCACACACCACTACCACCACCCACCATCACTATCATCATCATCATCACCACCACCACAACCACCATCACTATCATCATCACCACCACCACACCACTACCACCACCACCATCACCACCTATACCACCACACCACACCACTACCACCACCACCATCACTTCATCATCATCATCACACACCACCACCACAGATCTGTGGATGTGCTATAGAAGCTGTACAGGCCTGTGGATGTGTTACACAAGCTGTACAGGCTGTGGATGGGCTATAGAAGCTGTACAGGCCTGTGAATGTGCTACAGAAGCTGTACAGGCCTGTGAATGTGCTACAGAAGCTGTACAGGCCTGTGAATGTGCTACAGAAGCTGTACAGGCCTGTGAATGTGCTACAGAAGCTGTACAGGTCTGTGATGTGCTATAGAAGCTGTACAGACTTGTGGATGTGCTATAGAAGCTGTACAGACCTGTGGATGTGCTATAGAAGCTGTACAGACCTGTGGATGTGCTATAGAAGCTGTACAGACCTGTGGATGTGCTATAGAAGCTGTACAGGCCTGTGAATGTGCTATAGAAGCTGTATAGACCTGTGAATGTGCTATAGAAGCTGTACAGGCCTGTGAATGTGCTACAGAAGCTGTATAGACCTGTGGATGTGCTATAGAAGCTGTACAGACCTGTGGATGTGCTATAGAAGCTGTACAGGCCTGTGAAAGTGCTATAGAAGCTGTACAGACATGTGGATGTGCTACAGACGCTGTACAGGTCTGTGGATGTGCTATAGAAGCTGTACAGGCCTGTGGATGTTCTATAGAAGCTGTACCGGCCTGTGGATGTGCTATAGAAGCTGTACAGGCCTGTGTATGTGCTACTGACGCTGTACAGACCTTTGAATGTGCTATAGAAGCTGTACAGGCCTGTGGATGTGCTATAGAAGCTGTACAGGCCTGTGAATGGGCTATAGAAGCTGTACAGGCCTGTGGATGGGCTATAGGAGCTGTACAGGCCTGTGAATGTGCTACAGAAGCTGTACAGGCCTGTGAATGTGCTACAGAAGCTGTACAAATCTGTGAATGTGCTACAGAAGCTGTACAGGCCTGTGGATGTGCTATAGAAGCTGTACAGGTCTGTGGATGTGCTACAGAAGCTGTACAGGTCTGTGGATGTGCTACAGAAGCTGTACAGGCCTGTGGATGTGTTAGACAAGCTGTACAGGCCTGTGGATGTGCTACAGAAGCTGTACAGGCCTGTGGATGTGCTGCAGAAGCTGTACAGGCCTGTGGATGTGCTACAGAAGCTGTACAGGCCTGTGGATGTACAATACCTTTGTGCTC
>JAPXFY010000025.1:32197978-32200478 GCA_030674185.1 Monoplex corrugatus | reverse complement strand
CAGTAGCAGTCACACAGCACACACCACCACCACCATCACCACCACCACACCACACCACCACACACCACCACCACCACCACCACCACCGCCACCACCACAACGCACTACCACCAGCATACCACCACCACCACCAACCACCACACCACCACCACCACCACCACCACCACCAGCCACAACTACCACAGCCTAGCCAGCGCAGCACAGCCAGCCAGCACCACCATCACCACCACACCACCACCACACCACCAACACCACCAGCACACAGCAGCACCACCACACCACCACCACACACACCACCCAGCACCACCCACCACCACCACACCACCACCACCACACCACCACCACCACCACCACCACCACCACCACCACCACCACCACCACCACCACACTCCACTACCACCACCACCACCACCACCACACCACCACCGCCACCAGCACCACCAGCACCACCACCACCACCACTACCACCACCACACCACCACCACCACCACATCACCACCACCACCACCACCACCACCACCACACCACCACCACCACCACCACCACCACCACCACCACACCACCACCACCACCACCACCACCACCACCACCAAGTGTCCCTGTTGAAAAGCTGACCAGACAGAATAACACATCCCCACCACCACCACCACCACCACCACCACCACCACCACCACCACCACCACCACCACCACCACCAGCCATCACCTGCTGCTCCGTCCAGTGTGAGAAAAGGAATGAACTGACTAAAATAACGAAGCAGAAAGGGAAGTTTCAGTCTTTTTCTCTTAATTTTGTGTTTGGTGTTTGTTTGTGATCTTTACGTTCACCGGTTGACAAAGGCCAGTTGGCCGGACATTTTGCGCCTGTCTTGTCTGGTTGTATTAATTTAAATACGCGTTCTGATTCTATTTTCGTGTTTTTCTGGTTCCTGAGTTGTCTAAGCTATGCCTATGCCATGCGATGCCACGAAGACTGCCGTCTACCAGAATTGCCAACCACATCCTGAACTGGAACCCGGAGGGAAAACGAAGGAGGGAAGAGGGTGGAGGTGGGGGTGGGGGACAAAAAACCTGGCGCCAGACGGTTGATAGAGACCTACAACTAGTGGACAGACACTATGTAGAGAGTGATGCTCGCAGACTCTCTGCCAACCGAGTCCGTTGGAGCATCGCCCTTACTGCTTTGTCCATCGCACGAAAGGGAAGCGTTTAATTTAAGACGGCACGACTGACTGACTGACTGACTGACTGAGCAGGCTCCAGTAGCTCAGTTGGTTTGAGCGTCGGATTCTCATTCTAATGGTTGTGGGTTCGAATCCCGGGGTGTGCTGTATTAAAACTGGCCCATCTCACTGTCCCATCTTAATTAACATCATTGTTGTTCCTGGGTGGTGTCAGTAAAGGATTAGACAGGTCCCCCTTCCCTGGGATGGTTATCCCAGTCGGCCATATCACCTGAGGTGGGTGTCGACGTAAAAACTGAACCAAATCAAATCAATGACTGACTGGCTGATTTACCTACTTAACCCTTTGACTCTCGCACCCTACCAAACAGCATCCGGCCTTGTCAGCCATGCTGGCAAAGCAAAAAACTTAACCCTTTGATTCTCTCAGCCTATCCACCAGTTTCCTTCCCAGGAAGCTGGTGGATAGGGTGAGGGAATCAAAGGGTTGAGTTTTTGCAGTTGGGAAATAGGGTGCAGGAGTCAAAGGGTTAATTGCTTATTGCCGTTAGCATGAAGAACAGCAACGAACGTTTTCATAGGCTGTCTGGTTTTTTTTGTTTTTTTTTTGTTTTTGTTTTTTGGTCAGCCTCTGTTGTGTGTTTTTTTTGGGCCTTAAAGGTCTTCTAAATGTCTACCGTGTGAAATTCGATTTGTTTTTCCTTTCCTTTCCCCGGTAGGAGGGTGCGTCGCTGCATATGCGCCACATCCCATTGCCTTTTTCTGTACAGTCATCATCATTATGTGCCCAGCCGCATGGCGTTGGCGATCATGGCCCTCCATATGCATCTATCCCTTGTTGAAGCAATCACATCTTCCACCCTCTCTGTCCTCAGTCACCCTGCAAGTTCAATATTTTCTCCCTGGCCTCTACCTGCTGTTCTCTTTCCCTCCAGATTTCCTGTTGTGACCAGGTGCTTTAATTCCTATTTCCTCATAAAATAGCCAACAAATGTTGCCTGTCTTTTTCCTAATCTTCCTTATCAATGATCTTTTTGTGTCTGCCTCCATCAAGACTGTCTCGTCTGTTTTCTTTGCTGTCCATGAAACTCTCACCATTCTTCCTTAGAAAACCACATCTCCGCTGCCTCAATCTTGTTCTGGCTTTGCTTGTTGACTGTCCACGTCTCACCAGCGTATAACATTATCGGTTCTATATAGCATTCAAGAACTCTCTTCCTGATGTTAATTGATAGGCATTTGTTGGTAAGAATGCTTTTCATCTTCTTGAATGTTGTTTTGGCTTGGCCGATTCTGCTGGCTATTTCTGATGTTTTC
>JAPXFY010000025.1:32187978-32192978 GCA_030674185.1 Monoplex corrugatus | reverse complement strand
TTCTTCTTCTTCTTCTTTTCTTTGTTTAGGACCATCGCACTCAGGGTAGGTTACCTTTGTGCTCACCTTCCCCTTCCTCCCCACCCCCGTCCCATTTTCTACGCCACCTTAACCCTTCGACTCCCGCACCTATCCACCGACTGCAAAAATTTAACTCTTTGACTCCCTCACCCTGTCCACCAGCATCCTTCAGGAAGCTGGTGGATAGGGTGAGAGAATCAAAGGGTTATGTTTTTTTGCTTTGCTAGCATGGTTGGTAATGCAGGAGTCAAACGGTTAATGGCCACAGAAGCTGGCACAGTTTTCACAATGCGATGATGATGATGTTTCACAACCTTTATATATATATGTGTGTGTATATTTATATGTATTATATATATATATATATATATATATATATATATATATATATATATATATATATACATATATATACATATATGTCAATTAACATCAGGAAGAGAGTTCTTGAATGTTATATAGAACCAATACTGTTGTACGGTTGCGAGGCGTGGACAATCGATAATCAACAAGCAAAGCCAGAACAAGATTGAGGCAGCCAAGATGTGGTTTCTAAGAAGAATGTTGAGAGTTCCATGGACAGCAAAGAAAACAAACGAGACAGTCTTGATGGAGGCAGACACAAGCAGATCATTCATAAGGAAGATTAGGAAAAGGCAGGCAACATTCACAGGCCATTTTATAAGGAAAGGGGAATTGGAACACCTGGTCACAAAGGGAAAGCTGGAGGGAAGGAGAGCACCGGGTAGACCCAGGGAGAAGATACTAGACAGACTTGCAGAGTGGCTGAAGACAGGGAAGGGAAGAGATGCTTGAGGCAACAAGAGATAGAGACAGATGGAAGTCCATAATCGCCAATGCCATGCGGCAAGGCATCTGATGATGATGATGATGATGATGATGATATATATATATATATATTTTTTTTTTTAGTATCATCGCACTTTGTACTCACCTTTTTCTTTTCCCGTCTCATGTTCTACGCCACCTTAATGGCCACAGAACCTGGCACAGTTTTATACAATGCAATGATGATGATGTCGATGAGGATGATAATCATGATGTTATGGAGTTCCATCTAGGATTGAGACTGCGTGACAGGGCTGTATTCTACACTTACTATCATAAACATCCTGCCCGTCAACCAGGCCCGAGAGACACAGACACCTGCGGTGTTGGTGAAAAGATTTTGAGCAACACCTTCAATGACGCATCCGTAAACGGAGTGGATGAGACTCGACTTTGTGGTCCAATCTTCTCAAGTCCACTTTTTTTTTTAAATGTGTACTTTAAGTGTCCTTAGTTATGTAGACATTTGTATTCAGATTTGTTTGCTTGTTTGTTGTTGGTTGGTTGGTTGGTTTTTAATCATCTGGTGATAAATTGAGTGGAATTGTCAAAGCCAGGGGCATATCCTTCGATTATGCTTTGATCTGTGTACTTAACTTTCAATAAACCAATAATGTTGTACGGATGCGAGGCGTGGACAGTCAACAAGCAAAGCAGAACAAGATTGAGGAGCGAATTGGTTCTCAGAAGAATGTTGAGAGTTCCAGGGACAGCAAAGAAAACAAACGAGACAGTCTTGATGGAGGCAGACATAATAGATCACTCATAAGGAAGATTAGGAAAAGACAGTAAACATTTATAGGCCATTTTATGAGGAAGGGGGATTTGGAGCACCTGGCCACAACGGGAAAGCTGGAGGGAAAGAGAGCACCAGGTAGACCCAGGGAGAGAATGCTGGACGGACTTGCATAGTGGCTGGGGACGAGGGGGTGGAGAGATGCTAGGGACAACGAGAGATAGAGACAGATGGAAGTCCATGGTCGCCAACGCCATGTGGCAGGGCACCTGATGATGATGTGATACTTAACTTTCATTTCCAGCTGTTTTTCCCCAGCAGATGTTGTGTGCATTGAAATGGCTATCGCCTTGATATGGGTGGTTCTGTGCAAATCGACTGGGCTTTAATCAATAAGACTTTCATCATCATCATCAGGTGCCCTGCCGCATGGCGTTGGCGACCATGGACTTTCATCTGTCTCTATCTCTCGTTGCACCTAGTATCTCCCCCACCCTCCTCGTCCCCAACCACTCTGCAAGTCCGTCCAGCATTTTCTCCCTGGGTCTACCTGGTGCTCTCTTTCCCTCCAGCTTTCCCGTTGTGACCAGGTGCTCCAAATCCCCCTTCCTCATAAAATGGCCTGTAAGTGTTGCCTGTCTTTTCCTAATCTTCCTTATGAGTGATCTACTTGTGTCTGCCTCCATCAAGACTGTCTCGTTTGTAATAAGACTTTACGCAGCACAAAGAACTGGTCATGTTCTGCTGCCCATCTTAACCCTTTGACTTCCGCAGTCTATATACCAACTGCAAAAAAATTAACCCTTTCACTCCCTCTCCATGTCCACCAGCTTCCTGCAGGAACAGGAAGCTGGTGGATAGGGAGAGGGAGTCAAAGGGTTAAGGTTTTGTTTTGCTAGCATCGGTTGACAGTGCAGGATGCTGGTGGACAGGGTGCGGGAGTCAAAGGGTTAAATCTTATCCATGCTTCAGTCATTCTGGTGGTCGTGTCAAGCTTAGTAGTGGTTTGGTTTTCCCCCACCACGATCACTCCTCCCCATTGCCCCCCCCCCCCCCACTCCCAAACCTTGCTCATGCAAGAGGGTTTTGGGGCAGGCTCAAGGGGTCTGGCAAGATGGCGGTGAGCAGATTTTGGTGGAGCGTTTATGGCATAGTCCGAGCGCGGCGACGAATCCTTTCTCAAAACTCTCCTGTCTGTCTCTCTCTGTCTTTCGCTATCTGTCTGTGCCCCCATTTGTTTTACGAATTGCCTTCCCCTCTGTCTGTCTGTCTCGCCTCTCTTCTCTCTCTCTCTCTTGCGCGTGCCTGAGTGCATTTGTACGTGAGCGCGTGGGTGTCTTTCGACGGCAAATGTAGAAACCGACAAATGTCAATAACTTCCAACGTTCAAAATTAAAGCAGCGTCCTCTCCCCTACCCCCCTCTCTCCCCCTCTCTCTCTGTTTCTCTGTCTCTGTCTGTCTGTCTGTCTCTCTTTTGTCTCTGTGTGTCTGTCTCCTCTCTCTGTGTCTGTGTCTGTCTCCTGTCTCTCTTTGTGTCTGTCTCCTCTCTCTCTGTCTCCTGTCTCTCTTTTTCTCTGTCTCCTGTCTCTCTCTGTCTCTTCTTTGTCTCCCTCTGTCTCCTGTCTCTCTCTTTCTCTGTCTTTGCCTCTCTCTCTGTCTCTATCTTTGTCTCTCTCTGTCTCCTGTCTCTCTCTTTCTCTGTCTTTGCCTCTCTCTCTGCTCTATCTTTGTCTCTCTCTGTCTCCTGTCTCTCTCTTTCTCTGTCTTTGCTCTCTCTCTGTCTCTTCTTTGTCTCTCTCTGTCTCCTGTCTTTCTCTTTCTCTGTCTTTGTCTCTCTCTGCTCTATCTTTGTCTCTCTCTGTTCCTGTCTCTCCTTCTCTCTCTCTCTCTCGGAGTTTGAAAAATGGCTTTTAGCCTGCTTTTACGTTGAAATAAGCTCATTGTCATTGTATGTCTCTCTCTTTCTGTCTGTCTCCTCTCGTCAGTCTCATGTCTCTCTGTCTGTCTGTCTCCTCTCTTTCTCTGTCTCTTGTCTGTCTCTGTGTCTGTCTCCTCTCTCTGTGTCTCTATCTCTCTCTGTGTCTGTCTCCTGTCTCCTTGTCTGTCTCTCTCTCTCTCTGTGTTCTGTGTCTTCTCTGTCTCTTCCTGTCTGTCTCCTCTCTCTCTGTGTGTCTGTGTCTGTCTCCTGTCTCTCTGTGTGTCTGTATCCTTTCTTTCTCTGTCTGTTGTCTCTCTCTGTCTTCTATCTCTCTCTCTGTCTTCTGTCTCTCTCTGTCTCCTCTCTCTGTGTCTGTCTCCAGTCTCTCTGTGTGTCTGTCTAGTCTCCTCTCTGTCTCTTGTCTCTCTCTGAGTCTGTCTCCTCTCCCTCTGTCTCTTCTCTTTCTCTGTCTCTCTTCTCTCTCTCTCTCTCTCTCTGTCTGTCACCTCTCTCTCTCTCTCTCTCTCTGCCTCCTGTCTCTCTGTCTTTGTCTCTCTCTCTTCTCTCTCTCTCTTGTCTCCTATCGATCTCTGTCTCTGTCTTTGTCTCTCTCTCTCCCCTCTCTCACTCTCCTCTCTCCCACTCTCCTCTCTCTCTCTCTCGTCTACAGTGTCAAGCCTGGTGACTGGATATCATTTGGAGACCGTTTTTGGGAAAAACCAGAACGTCAGGAGACTCCTGTGTATGGTGCGCTTGCTCTGACCAAAGAGTCAAGTTGCTTATTACTAAGGATGTCAGAGGCCTCATTTGTTTCTTTTTAATGAGGACAGCGGAGGGCTCCTGTGTATGGCACCCTTGATGTGTTGTAAAACAAAATTAGGTTTTTATTTATTATTCTGGATGTCAAAGGGCATCTTTGACTTTTATTCAGGACGGGTAGGGGGCGGTGCCCTTGTTGTGACATGAATTATTTCTGTCTGTCTGTCTATCTGTCTATCTATCTATCTATCTATCTATCTGTCTGTCTGTCTGTCTATCTACCTACCTATCTATCTATATATCTATCTATCTATCTATCGTCTATCTATCTATCTATCTATCTATCTATCTATCTATCTATTTACCTACCTACCTATCTATCTATCTATCTATCTATCTATCTATTCTATCTTTCTATCTTCTATCTATCTATCTATCTATCTATCTATCTATCTATCTATCTATATATCTATATCTATCTATCTATCTATCTATCTACTATCTATCTATCTATCTATCTATCTTTTATTGTGTGTTTGTATGCATATGTATACAATTATATATATGTATATGTATATACAAACACACACACACACATATATGTATATATATATATATATATATATATATATATATATATATATATATATGTGTGTGTGTGTGTGTGTGTGTGTTGTGTGTGTGTACTTTTAAAAATCTTTTATTTTATTTTATTT
>JAPXFY010000025.1:32180478-32182978 GCA_030674185.1 Monoplex corrugatus | reverse complement strand
GAAAGGCGAATTATGCACCCGCTCGCAACAGAAAACTGGAGGAAAGAGTAACACCAGTGCCAGAGAATTTGATGACGCAGGAGGTGAGGACAAGAGGGTTGGGTGTACTTGCAGCGACAGGATAGATTACGTGTGGAGGCCATTATCGCACGCTATGTGGCAGTGCAGTTGATGATATGATGATGATGAAGTTTTTCTGCCCATCGTCTTTAAATGCTCAATCGTTGGTGTTTATTTCAAATGTCTCCTCATTCTTCAAGACCTTGCCAAGCTATTTTTGTTGGCATTTGTTTTCAATGCTGAACTCAGCAGATACTGTGTAGATTTGAGTGGACGCATACGAATTACCACACATGAACTTGAAGCCAACAGTATCACTCAATGACAAAGCTTGCAACAGTTTTTCACAAAAGCAAACAACAAACAAACTATACAAACAAATACAACAACGAACATATAAACAAAACACCAACAAAAACAAACAAATCAACAACAATAATAATTCAAGAAATAAGAAAGAAGAAACAAGTAATGTTTAAAATTTGAACAATTTTTTTGTTTTTTGTTGTTTTTTACATTGGTTGGCAATTTTTTTATGTCACATTTTTTTGTTTGTGCTTGTTTTGTCATTTTCTACGTGTTAATGCCAAGAGTGGCACAGTTTTTTACAATGTGTCACAGTTTTTACAATGTGGCACAGTTTTTACAATGTGGCACAGTTTTTACAATGTGGCACAGCTTTTACAATGTGGCACAGTTTTTACAATGTGGCACAGTTTTTACAATGTGGCACAGTTTTACAATGTGGCACAGTTTTTACAATGTGGCACAGTTTATTACATGTGGCACAGTTTTTACAATGTGACACAGCTTTTTACAATGTGGCACAGCTTTTACAATGTGGCACAGTTTTTACACGTGGCACAGTTTTTACAGTGTGGCACAGTTTTTACAGTGTGTCACAGTTTTTACAATGTGGCACAGTTTTATACAATGTGCAAGTTTTTACAACGTGGCACAGTTTTTACAGTGTGGCACAGTTTTTACAAGTGGCACAGTTTTTACAACGTGGCACAGTTTTACAGTGTGGCACAGTTTTTACAATGTGGCACAGCTTTACAATGTGGCACAGTTTTTAAATTGTGGCACATGTTTTACATCACATATGTGGCACAGTTTATTCAATTGTGGCACATGTTTCACAATGTGGCACAGTTTATTCAATGTGGCACATGTTTCACAATGTGGCACAGTTTATTCAATGTGGCACATGTTTTCACAATGTGGCACAGTTTATTCAATGTGGCACAGCTTTTACAGTTCTCTGATGATGATGTCGAAAGATGAAGATGATAATCATGATGTTATGGAGTTCAATCTCGGATTGAGACGGCGTGACAAGGGTTGTACTCTACGCTTACCACCATAACGTATCCTGGAGTCAGCCAGGCCCGATATATATACAGGCACCTGTGGTCTTGATCAGGAAATTATCCTAATCGACGAATCCACGAAGTCAATAAGGCTCGACTGAGCTGACTTCATCAGAAGAATGGAAACATTAAGACGGGCAGCGAACAGATCAGTTTAAATATAGCCGGCTGGGATTAAACTCTACATATCCAACCTTACTGACCATGTTTCGTTGACAAGAGCACGCGCCAACCCACAACAATAGTAAGCAGCAACAACAATGACAACGGCACAGCAACATCATCAACATTGTTTGTCATTGTTGTTTAAAGCCCAGCCGACTGCATAGAGCCATATCAGGGTTTAACCCGCTTCAAAACATATAGAACTTCAACAGGAGAGAAAAAAAAAAAAAAAAGAAAAGAAAATTAAGTACACATATCAGTGCATTCGCGCACATAATATAAGGACATGCCCTCGGCGTTGACCACTCCGTCCAATTTATCGCACAGAGGATTAAAAAAAAACAACCCCTGAATACAAATTTAAGCATACCTAACGACACCAAACCATATATATAAAAACGGACCTAAATTATCTAAAATTGCCTCCGCATATCTCACCTCCCTAGAACCAAAAAATGCACTTAATACATGTACCTAATTATCAATCCTAAGTAAAAATATGTAGGACTTTATTGAACACATACAGGTGAATGGGTCAGCAAGGCAGAAAATGACAGGAAGAAATGACAGAAAGCAAAGGAACAAGGCAGAAACAAAGAGAGTGACAGAAAAGAAGGAATTTCTAGCACAGAATTTCCAGAAGGTGGGGATACTATTTATACTGAAAGAGCCCCCGGCATCCGCACGGGAGGAACACAAGCAACAACAACAATAGCAACTATATCAAAGGTAATAGTAACAAAAAAATAGAGGAAGTACGTAGTAGCAGCAGAAGTAGTTGTAGGAGAAGAAGTCATAGAAACTGAATAATTGTAGTTTGATACCAATGCCAAGTTTGATTTAACACTGACCCCGAGAAGAACAAAATCTGATGGGTTTTTGTTTTGTTTGTTTGTTTGTTT
>JAPXFY010000025.1:32132978-32140478 GCA_030674185.1 Monoplex corrugatus | reverse complement strand
ACACACACACACACACACACACACACACACACACACACACACACACACACACACACACACACAGACACACACACACACACACACACACACACACACACACACACACACACACACACACACACACACACACACACACACACACCTCCTCCTCCACCTTCCCTCTCCCTCCCTCCCTCTCTCCCCCCACCAGCATTTCACCAAAACTGTTTTCAGTCGAGTTTGCCAACTGGTTTTGTCTCGAATGGAATGGAATCTTATTTAATGTCTGTTCACAATTGTGATTTTAGACACACACACACACACACACACACACACACACAACACACACACACAACACACACACACACACACACACACACACACACACAACACACACACACACACCCCACACACACACACACACCACACACACACCACACACACACACACACACACACACACACACACACACACAGAGGGAGAGGGAAAAAAAGGGTGGGGGACGGGGATGGGAAGGGGTAGTGGGAGTTTGAATGTAAGAAGGGGAACAATTACAATTAAGAATTCAGAACATTAAGTTAACAGTGTCAATTAATTACAGACAACAATTAATTAACTCTTCACAACAATCTGCCAACAGGGGATCTGGAATCAGCTGGACTACCGAAATAATATCATTATTTTTGTTGTAAATAAAGGATATCTCTAGAGCCAGTACATGAAAAATCGAGATTGTTATTTCTATATGTCGTAAGTAAGATAGGACATTCAAAGAGCAGATGGTGGACAGATAATGCTTTTGAACAAACACATACATTCTGTGTATATTTTGTTTTCCAAGAGTTAAACCTTAGTTTGTATATCAAGGACGCTAGCTGGTGGTGTTTGTCGAGCCAACACAAAGACAACACTTTTGCCAACTTCACACGTGAACACGAAAAGGACACAGTTGTTTCTTTGCTTTTTCTCTCTCCTCCACCTTTTTCTGACCCGGGGGTCAGCAGGCAAGAGTTCTCTACCACAGGTAGGATCGAACCTGCGGACCTTCCGCTCGGATGTCTGGCGTCTGTCTTACCCACTTCGTCTATCTCGCTCGTCGTTCTTGTTGTATTTTCATTATGTTTCTGGTTTTTCAGTTTTCTGTAACGCTGGCGGTGATATCGTCATTGGTAGGGTATTGAAAACACTACTACTACTGCTGCTCTGCTGCCGCTGCTGGCTGCTTTTAATACTGCTTGCTGCTACTGCTACTACTACTACTACTACTACTAATTACAATATTATATAGCGCAAAATCTTGATAAAATCAAATCTAAGCGCTGAACGACAACACGCAGCACCACACACATCACGCACGCACGACACACATACACACACCACACACACATCACACACACACACACCACACACACACACACACACACACACACACACACCACACACACCCTATATCACCGACAAGACGACACACACACACACGCATGGCTAACTACTGCTGCTACTGCTGCTCTACTACTACTACTACTGCGACTACTGCTACTGCTACTACTAGTGATGCTGCTACTGCAACTGTTACTGCTACACTACTACTGCTACTGCTATGCTGCTACAACTGCTGTGCTGCTACTACTTACTGCTACTACTGCTGCTACTACTGCTAGCTACTTTACGACTACTACTACATTACTGCTATGCTGCTGCTACTACTGCTGCTACCACCCACTACTACTACTTCTCGTTGCTGCTGCTACTACACCGCCACTTCTACTACCACCACCACCACTACTACTACTACCATACCACTACTACTACTACATCACACAACCATCACACTACTACTACTACTACCACCACCACTACTACTACCATCACCACACCACCACTACTACTACTACCATCACCACTACCACTACACTATTACTACATACTACTACTACTACCACCACCACCACCATTACTATTACTACTACTACCACAACCACCACCACCACTACCACACCACCACCACTACTACTGCTACTACCACCACTCTACCACCACCACTATCACTACTATTACTATTACCACCACCACCACACCATCACCACCACCACCACCACCACCACCACCATCACTACTATTACTATACCACTACCCACCACCACCACCACCACCAGTACTCCTCCTCCTCCTCTCTACTACCACATGTAGTAATTGGTTAAAAAAAAAGCCTTATTCAAACATACAAAAAATCATATTCATGTACACACACACACACATGCACGCATGCACACACACACACGCACACATATACACGAATACATACAACATCCCCGTTCGACCCTCCCTCGCCCCACTCTCACACGTACACTATACACGCTCACACGCAAATCACTTAGAGAATTAAAATCTCCTTTTCGGCCTTTGGAACTCAGCCTGGTAAGGGAGGGGGTGCGGGGGGGAGGGAGGAGAGGGGACATAATATTTTAAAGCTTCTTGACAAAAAAAACAAACAAAACAAACAACAAAAACAAAACAAAAACATTTAACAATACACTTATATACACTTATGTGGCAGGAGGATTTTTAGAAACAAAACCTCATGAAACGAAACGAAATTGAAACTTCAGCGAAGCGAACGGGAAAAAACATTATTTTGACCAGTTAGAAAGGCGAGGCAAAAAAAAAAACAAAAACAAAAAAAACAACAACAAACAACAAAAACACACACCAAACACCCCCCCCAACAACAACAAAAAACAAACAAAAAACAAACCCAAACAAACAAAAACAAAAAAACAAAACAAAAACAACAAAACAACCCCCAACAAAAAAAACAAAAACAACAAAAACACCCCCCCCCCCAAACAAACAAACAACAACAACAACAACAAAACACAAACAAAACAAAACAAAACAACAAAACAAAACAAAACAAACCAACAACAAACAAAAACAAAAACAACCCAACGACCCAAAACCAATGGCAACACAAAAACACAAACAAAGACAAAACACAAAACCACAACATGGCTATAGAACTTATTTCCAACAACGGACCCAAACACTGAAGTGCAGAGAATCAGAATGGTGAAGAAATAATAGAAAATTACAAAATATATGGCAAAAGCATGGATAAACGCAATCATCAGCGATGAGAGCTATATGCCAACAACGGGACCCCAACGAGCTAAGTGAGAGGTAATGAGAATGAGTGATATCAATCATATAATAATTCACAAATCATACGCACAACGAAATCAACAAGCCAACGACACACAAGCACGCACCCGACACACGCACCACCACGCAGCCACACAACACACACGCATGGCTATAAATGGGGAGAAAGAATAAAGCAATAAAAGCAAGAATAAAAGCGATGGAAAATTATAGAGAGCATAGCATATACAATTAGCTATATATTATGACCATGTGATTCCCCTCCGAGCGGAGACAGGCTGCAGAGGGGGGGGGGGGGGGGCGTTGAGTGAGGTTAGGATTTTATGCGGAGTGAGTAAGTGAGTGGGTGGGACGGATGAGGCAGCAGACCCCCGAAGTTGAGCAAGCACATTCCAGTCAGTGCACTGGTGTCTGTCTGTCTCTCTGTCTCCCCAACTCACAGCATAACGACAACAATAACCACACAGGCTCCAACATTGTCCCCATTCTTTGAATGCCGCTTATTACGTATAAACACAGGCGCCAATGCCCTTGCGTCCACATGCCACTGTGTCCACGTGCAGTTGTGCCCCAAAATGCCGCGGTGACCTTCAACCAACGCTCATAACGCCCCTAAAACAGCGGCTGTGATGGCCCAGTTTGGGTTATAGTGCCCCCTCCCCCCCAAAAAAAAAAAAAAAAAAAATTGGGCATAGTAATGCAGAGTAGTTAACCGTTTGACTTCCTCATCAATTCAGTTTAACCCTCTGACTCCCCCACTTTATCACCCTATCCGCTAGGCTAATCTTGCATCGTCATCAGTGATAGGAAAGCAAAAAAAACTTAACCCTTTGATTCCCTCACACTACCCTATCCACCAGGTTTCTACAGGAAGCTGGTGGATAGGCTGAGGGTGTCAAAGGGTTAAAGTTTTTTTGCAGCTGGTGGATAGGGTGCGGGAGTCAAAGAGTTAAGATTACTCCGATGTGAGTTACAGTCGGATGTGACGTTTGATTTGGTCATGGAATGCGTGAGACAGATGTGGATATGGTTTCTCTGTCTCCCTGTCTCTCTCGCTCATTCAAACCACACACACTCACACATGTTGTATGAACACATGTACACAGACATTCATTGTACCTATACATATAACACATGCCTACAGACATCATACATACATACATAGATACATTCATATCTACATACATATATACATACATACATACATACATGCATACATACATATATCGTACATACATAACATATATACATGTCCTGTCTTCTCTCGCTTATTCAAACACACACACTCACACATACGATGTACACATGTACATATACATTCAGTGTACATATACATTCTACATACATACATACATATATACGTACATACATACATACATACATGCATACATACATACATACGTACGTACGTACAGGCATACTACATACGAACATACGTACATACATACATAAGTACATATATTCCAGCTAGATGTGGTCTCGGAGGAACAAAAGCGAACTTCAAAAGGTTTGATTGATTGATTGATTTGGTTCAGTTTTTACGTCGGCACCCACCTCAGGTGATATGACCGACGGGGATAACCATCCCAGGAAAGTGGGGAAAGGGGAACCTGTATGATCCTACACAGACACTACCAGAACAACAATGATGTTAAAGATGGGACAGTGAGAAGACCAGTTTTAATGTAGCGCAGCCCAGGATTCGAACAAACTTCATAAGGCATAAAATTCCTCCATGTATTGCTGGTGACGGATTGTCAAGTGTTGAGACAACTGCACGAGAGTGACTTGGCCTTGACACAATCCTGACCACTTTAGACGTGTAGGTTCGAACCCAGATGGAGGACAAATTTCTTTTCTTTCATGCGACAGCATGACGGGCATCCAGGATTCATGATCTGGATGTGGCCCGTCCCTCATAGAGTGTCAGGAGTTCAGGGTACATGTATTAAATGCATTTTTGGCTCTAGGGAAATATGATATGCAGAAGCAATATTAGGTAATTTAGACCCCCCCCCCCCATTCGCGGGGGTGCTGGGGGTCTTTCGGTATAAATAGTATCCCCACCTTGTGGAAATTCTGTGCTAGAAATTTCATCTTTTCTGTCTCTCTCTTGTTTCTGCCTTGTTCCTTTGCCTTCTGTCATTTCTACCTGTCATTTTCTGCCTTGTTGGTCCATTCACCTGTATGTGTTCGAAAAAGTCTTACGCACTTTCTCTTAGGATTGATAATTGGGTACATGTATTAAGAGCATTTTTTTTGGCTCTAGGGAGGTGAGATATGCGGAAGCAATTTTAGGTAATTTATGGCCGTTTTTATATATGTTTTGGTGTCCTTAGGTATGCCTACATTTGTATTCAGGTGCTTTTTTTTTTTAATCCCCTGTGCGATAAATTGGACAGAGTGGTCAACGCCAGGGGCATGCGCAAATGCATTGATGTGTGTGTACTTAATTTTCTTTTCCTTTTATTTCTATTCCTGTTAAAGTGTTGTATAGGTTTTGAAACGGTTATAGCCCTGATATGGTTCTACGCAGTCGGCTGGGCTTTAAACAAAAATAACAATAACAAGGTAATCCAAAACAAGTGTGACTGCCCGCGTTCAAGCAAACAGGAACCAGAAAAAAAAAAAAGCACGAAAGAAGAATATGAACGCGTATCTAATACAACAAAACAAGACAGGCGAAAATTTTCGGCCAGTTGTATCTAGTGTTTGTTTGCTTGTAACCTTACGCTTGATAAAGGCCAGTTGGCCGAAAATTTGCGCCTGTCTTGTTTTGTTGTATTAAATACGCGTTCAATAAGGTAATTTAAGCCCGTTTTTAGATACGTTTTAGTGTCCTTAGTTATGTTTCAGTTTGTGCTCAGGTGTGTGTTTTTAAACCCCCCTGTGCGATATATTGGACGGAGTGGTCAACGCCAGGGGCATCTCCTTAGATTATGTGCGCAAATGCATTGTTAATAAGAAACACCTCGAGGGTGCGGATGGGACCCAGAGCACCAATGCCTCGCCACTCCCGGGATATTCGCCTCCCAAGCTTCCGACGCCAATCGACAGTCATTTCTTCGAGCAAAGGGAGTGGGGGGGGGGGGGGGTGTCCATGCATTGCATGACCCATTCGGATCCAGTCATCAGTACTCAATTTTCTTTTCCTTGTTTTCCTGTTGAAATATAGTGTATGGTTTAGAACAGTTATAACCCTGATGTAGCTGTATAAAATCGGCTGAGCTTTAAAACAAAAATAAAAATACGTCATCTTATCCGCCAGCTTGCAAAAAAGCTTAACACTTTAACTCCCACACTCTATCCACCAGCTTGCAAAAATTTAACTCTTTCACCCCCACAGCAAATGGCACAACCTTGACACAGGTTAATAAGTTTAAATACCTGGGAACGGTCATTTCATCAGACGGCAGATGCACATCGAAAATAACCGGCAGAGTCGACCGAGCCAAAACAGCATTCAAGAAGATGACAAGCATTCTTACCAAACAAATGCCTATCAATGAACATCAGGAAGAGAGTCCTTGAATGTTATATAGAACCAATACTGTTGTACGGAAGTGAGGCGTGGACAGTCAGCAAGCAAAGCCAGAACAAGATTGAGGCAGCCGAGATGTGGTTTCTAAGAAGAATGTTGAGAGTTCCATGGACAGCAAAGAAAACAAACGAGACAGTCTTGATGGAGGCAGACACAAGTAGATCATTCATAAGAAAGATTAGGAAAAGACAGGCAACATTTATAGGCCATTTTATGAGGAAGGAGGATTTGGAGCACCTGGTCACAACGGGAAAGCTGGAGGGAAAGAGAGCACCAGGTAGACCCAGGGAGAAAATGCTGGACGGACTTGCGGAGTGGCTGAGGACGAGGAGGGTGGAGGAGATGCTTGGGGCGGCAAGAGATACAGACAGATGGAAGTCCATGATCGCAAACGCCATGCGGCAAGGCACCTGATGATGATGATGATGACCCTCACACTCTATTCACCAGCTTGCAAACACCTTAACTCTTTCACTCCTCATTCTATCCACCAGCTTGCAAAAACCTTAACTCTTTCACTCCTCATTTTATCCACCAGCTTGCAAAAACCCATAACTCTTTCACACTGTCACTCCCTCATCTATTCACCAGCTTGCAAACCTTAACCCTCTACCCTCATCCTATCCACAGTTTACAAAAAAAATTAACCCTTTTACACCTTCACCCTGTCCACCAACTTGCTAAACTGAACCATTTACACCTTCATCCAATCCACCAGTTGCAAAAACCTTAACTTTCCACTCTCTCATCCTATCCACCAGCTTGCAAAAATCTTAACTCTTTCATTCCCTCATCCTATCCACCAGCTCGCAAAAACC
>JAPXFY010000025.1:32122978-32127978 GCA_030674185.1 Monoplex corrugatus | reverse complement strand
AGATTTAATAAACAAGACAAAAGCAGAAAACAGCTCATGGGTTTATGCGCAGGCTTAAGGCTTGTGCCATGATCACCATACACATGGCACCTGTGACGTTAGTGCATATGAAATTCGTTCCGAGCGCGGAGACGTCTTAAGAAATTGAAACTGAAACTCTCACAATTTCCGTGACACCTCTGTGGCGTTGAACTCAGGCCGCTCGTTCCGTCTCCTGAAGGTACCAACAACCCCCCCTCCCTCCCTCCTTCCCCAAAGTCCATTCAGTCCTAAAATCCCAGTAGTGGTAGGAAGTACAAGGGAACCAGCTGTGTCAAGTCGTCGTAAGGCCACTCCTCAAAGGTGACTCTGCACTGCTACTGCTGGATCATTTTGGTAGAGTATGTATTTAGGGAGAAGAGTGGCAGAATGGTTCAGGCGTTCGCCTGCCAATAACTAAACTCCAGGTTCCAGGGTTCGCTCCCCGTGCAGGCCTCGAGTTTTTTTCTTCAGTTTGACCGGAAAATCGAACTAAACGACTAGTCCTTCGGAAGGGGACGAAAAACGAGTCGGACCCGTGTGCTTTCAAGCTAGCACGCTAAAGACTCCACGGCCGTTGAAAATCATGAAGAGCAAGGCATTGCCTGGCTGCCTTGATAAAAAAAGACAAGACAAGACAAGACAAGGCAAGGCAAGACAAAAGACAAGGCAAGACAAGGCAAGGCAAGACAAGGCAAGGTAAGGCAAGACAAGACAAGCAAGGCAAGGCAAGGCAAGCAAGGCAAGACAAGGCAAGACGAGACGAGACAAGACAAGGCAAGACAAGACAAGGCAAGACAAGGCAGACAAGCAAGACGAGACGAGACGAGACAAGACAGACGAGACAAGACAAGACAAGGCAAGACAAGACGAGACAAGACGAGACAAGACAAGGAAGATAAGGCAAGACAAAGCAAGGCAAGGCAAGGCAAGACGAGACAAGACATGACGAGACAAGACAAGGCAAGACAAGGCGAGACGAGACGAGACGAGACGAGACAAGACGAGACAAGACAAGACAAGACAAGACAAGACAAAGCAAGACAAGACAAGACAAGACAAGACAAACGAGACAAGACAAGCAAGATAAGCAAGACAAAGCAAGGCAAGGCAAGACGAGACGAGACAAGACATGACGAGACAAGACAAGACAAGACAAGACAGACGAGACGAGACAAGACAAGGCAGACAAGACAAGACAAAACAAGACAAAACAGACAAGACGAGACAAGACAAGACAGTCGGTTGGGCTTCAAGCCCTTTCACCCCTGCACCCTATCCACCAACTGCAAAACTTAACCCTTTGATTCCCTCACCCTGTTCATCAGCTTCCTGCAGGAAGCTGGTGGATGGGGTGAGGGAATGGAAGGGTTAAGTTTTTGCTTTGCTGGCATGGTTGACAATGCAAGGTGCTGATGGACGGGGTGCGGGAGTCAAAGGGTGACAAAAAACAAAACAAATAACAGTAACAATAAGAATGAATATTCGAAGGACACTGCGTGCGTATTGAGCCTTCTACTTAATGATAGTCAGCAGTCGCTCCGCTCCGGAGCCAGACTAAGCGAGAGACACACCCCCACCCTCCCACCCACCCACCCCCAACCCACCTCCCACCCCCGGTAAGGAGACCACCACCACCACCACCACCACTACACCACCACCTCGCACCTCATACCCCACCCAACTCCCCACCCCCACCCCTCACCGACAGCTCCAATGATCCACTGACACCATGGACTCCAAGCTAAATTGACCTCAGACACGCAAAGCGGTAGATGAAAAACCCCAAGCTAAGGTCACCTCGAGATCAGGGTGAGGAAAAAAAAGGGGGCCACGGTATCTGGGACAGTGTTGTTCACGATGCTTATGATGAGTGAGTGATGATTTCATGATAATAGGCAATGATGACGATAATAATAATGATGATGATGATGGTGGTGTGGTGGTGGTGACGATGATGATGGTGACGGTGATGATGATGGTGATGGACGACGATGATGATGGTGATAGTGATGATGATGATGATGATGATGGTTATGGTGATGATGGTGATGATGATGACGACGACGACGATGGCAACGATGATGATGGCGATGATGATGATGATGATGACGACGACGACGACGATGATAGTGACGATGATGATAACGGTGATGATGTTGATGATGATGATAATGATGATGATGACGACACGACGACGACGGTGGCGGTGATGACGGTGATGATGACGACGACAACGATGATAATGACGACGACAACGACGACGATGATGATGATGATGACGACGACAATGATGGTGTTGGTGTTGGTGATGATGATGATGATAATGATGATGATTATGATTATGAATGATGACGACGACAACGGTGATGATGATGACGACGACGACGACGACGACGACGATGATGATGATGATGATGATGATGATCGTAATGCAATGGGAGTTCCTATCTAAAGACTGAGACTGCGTGACAAGGCTTGTACGACACACGTTACTATCGTGATATGAATATAGTCTGCCGTCGACCAGGCCCGATAGATACAGACACCTGCCTGAAGTGTGTCGGTCAGGAACTTTGAGCGACACTCTAAATGAGTGTAGGGGCAAAGTGGATGAAATTCGACATGGTGCGGATCCAGTCTTTTCCTAAAGAGATAAGCAGACGATCCATTCACTCAGTTAGTCTGATCGTTGTGCTGATGACACGGAAGTTCTCGGTTCCACCTTCATGCCGTCCACTGACTTTTAACACAGGGCTGGCCAGAGCACTTTCGACAGAGCCACGGACTCCAGATTGCAGGTTTCGAGTTCAATCCCATCCTGAACTGACCTGTTCAGCTCATCATCATGTGCCCTGCCACATGGCGTTGGCGATCGTGGCCCTCCACATGCATCTGCCCCTTGTTGCCGCAAGCACATCTTCCACCCTCTTTATCTTCAGCCACTCTGCAATCCGCCCAATATTTTTTCCCTGGTCTACCTGGTGTTCTCTTTCCCTCCAGCTTGCCTGTTGTGACCAGGTGCTCCAATTCCCATTTGCTCATAAAATGGCCTATAAATGCTGCCTGTCTTTTCCTAATCTTCCTTATGAATGATCTTCTTGTGTCTGCCTCCATCAAGACTGTCTCGTTTGTTTTCTTTGCTGTTCATGGACTTCTTAACATTCTTGTCAGAAACCCATCTCGGCTGCCTCAATCTTGTTCTGGCTTTGCCTGTTAGTGTTACTATTATGACATAATATTCTGGCGTCGACCAGGCCCGACAGATACAGACACCTGCTGAAGTGTGTTTTGTCAGGAAATTTGAGCGACTGACTCTCAATGAATGCATTGGCAAAGTGGATGAGATTCGACATAGTGTGGTTCCAGTCTTTTCATAAAGAGATAGGCAGATGGTCCGTTTGCTCAGTTGGTTTGAGAGTTGTGCTGATAACGCCGAAGTCCTGGGGTTCTACCTTAAGTGCCATCCACTGACTTTTAACTCAGTGCTGGCCAGAGCACTTCTGACAGAGCCACGGACTCCAGATTGCAGATAAAACAAAGTACGACAGCTGGATGTTGAGGGTTAAACACAAAGCATTAAAAAAAGTACCTTGTTTGTAAAAGAGTGTGAAATCACGACGTTTCGAGCCCAGGCCCTTTGTCAAAAAAAAACACGACGTTTTATACTCCAAGGGATCTTTTACAAACCTGGGGTTCCCCGTGGTTCCCTATGTGGTTCACCTTTTCAGCACAGTAGGGATGACAGACTGAAGAATAAAGACAACGTTTTGAAATTCTTGCTGAACGTTTGTGGTGGTGGTGGTGGGGGGTGGTGGTGGTGGGGGGTGGTGGGATGTGGAGGGGTGGGGGGTTGGGGGATTGGCATCATGTAGCATGTCCCTTGTCACTCTTGCTTGGTGTGAGTCACGGCCTTGTCACATGTCAGCCATTCCCTCACTCCTTTGTTTTCAAGCTGGCAAAGAGTTAACCCTTCGTCCAACATGCTGTCTTGTCTTTTTGTTTGTTTGTTTGTTTTCAATCAGAAAGACTGCCCACGTCCCCCCCCCCATCCCCCCCCCCCCCACCCCCACGTGGGGATGCCGGGGGCTCTTTTCAGTATGAATAGTATCCCCCACCTTCTGGAAATTCCGTGCTAGAAATTTACTCTTTTTTTCTGTCACTCTCTTTGTTTTTCTGCCTTGTTCCTTCGCTTTCAGTATAAGTAAATATTATCCCCCACCTTCTGGAAATTCTGTGCTAGAAATTTTCCTCTTTTCTGTCACTCTCTTTGTTTTTCTGCCTTTTCCTTCGCTTTCTGTCATTTCTTTCCTTGATCATTTTTCTGCCTTGCTGGTCCATTCACCTGTAATATGTTCGATAAAGTCTTAGGTACTTTCTCTTAGGATTGATAACTGGGTACATGTATTAAGTGCGTTTTTGGCTCGTTTAAAGTGCAATAAGTTCTCATGTCAGTCAAAGTGTAATCAGTGTAATCGGTACTCACAGGAAGACAGCAGGATACAGAGACGGCAGGAACTTATCAGGATATCCGTCATTCCTGGGAACCGACCCTTTCGACCCTCGGGCTTATGGATCACGGGAAAATCTGTATGTGACTGGAAACCCTTATTCTCCAAACTTTCTTTTTCCTGTCCCATTTTCTACGCCACCTTAATGGCCGCAAAAAAAACTGGCACAGTTTTTTCACAAGGCGATGTGATGACGATGTCAATGAGAATGATAATCATGACGCTGTGGAGTTCCATATTAGGATTGAGACGACGTGACAGAGCTGTACTCTACGCTTACTATCATAATGATATACCCTGGCCGCAACCAGGCCCGAGAGATACAGACACCTGGTCAGAAGATCTGAGCAACCAACACACTCAATAACGCACCCCCCGTGAAGCGGATGAGACTCGACTGCGTGGTCCGCAAAGTCTTCCCCAATGAGCGAGTCCATGGCACGCCCAGCTCTGGGTAGGAGCCGATCAGAG
>JAPXFY010000025.1:32085478-32087978 GCA_030674185.1 Monoplex corrugatus | reverse complement strand
AGCAGCAGCAGCAACAGCAGCAGCAGCAGCAGCAATAGTAGTAGTAGTAGTAGTAGTAGTAGTAGTAGTAGTAGTAGTAGTAGTAGAAGAAGAAGAATGCGAAGAAGAATGCGAAGAAGAATGCGAAGAAGAAGAAGAAGAAGAATGCGAAGAAGAAGAAGAAGAATGCGAAGAAGAAGAATGCGAAGAATGCGAAGAATGAGAAAAGAAGAAGAAGAAGAAGAAGAAGAAGAAGAAGAAGAAGAGAAGAAGAAGAAGAAGAAGAAGAAGAAGAAGAAGAAGAAGAAGAAGAAGAAGAAGAAGAAGAAGAAGAAGAAGAGAAGAAGAAAGAAGAAGAAGGAAGAAGAAGAAGAAGAAGGAAGAGAAAGAAGAAGCGAAGAAGAAGAGAAGAAGAATGCGAAGAAGAAGAAGAATTGCGAAGAAGAAGAAGAATTGCGAAGAAGAATGCGAAGAATTGCGAAGAAGAAGAAGAAGAATTGCGAAGAAGAAGAAGAAGAATTGCGAAGAAGAAGAAGAAGAATTGCGAAGAAAGAAGGAAGAAGAATTGGAAGAAGAAAGAAGAAAAGAATTGCGAAGAAGAAGAAGAAGAAGAATTGGAAAAGAAGAAGAAAATGCGAAGAAGAAAATTGCGAAGAAAGAAGAAGAACGAAGAAGAATGCGAAGAAGAATTGGAAGAAGAAGAAAGGCGAAGAAGAAGAAAGAAGAGAAGAAGAGAAGAAAGAAAGAAGAAGAAGAATTGCGAAGAAGAAGAAGAAGAAGAAGAAGAAAGAAGAAGAAGAAGAAGAAGAAGAAGAAAGAAGAAGAAGAGAAGAAGAAGAAGAAGAAGAAGAAGAAGAAGAAAAGAAGAAGAAGAAAGAAAGAAGAAGAAGAAGAAGAAGAAGAAGAAGAAGAAGAAGAAGAATTGGAAGAAGAGAAGAAGAAGAATTGCAGAAAAAAGAATTGAAGAAGAAGAAGAAGAAAGAAGAAGAAGAAGAAAAAGAGAAGAAGAAGAAGAAGAAAGAAGAAGAAGAAGAAAGAAGAAGAAGAAGAAGAAGAAGAAGAGAGAATCGAAGAAAGAAGAAAGAAGAAGATGAAGAAGAAGAAGAAGAAAAAGAAGAAGAAGAGAATGCGAAGAAGAAGGAAGAAGAAAGAAGAAGAAGAAGAAGAAGAAGAAGAAGAAGAGAAGAAGAAGAAGAGAAGAAGAAGAAGAAGAAGGAAAGAAGAAGGAAGAGAGAAGAAAAGAAGATGAAGAAGAAGAAAGGAAGAAGAAAGAAAGAAGAAGAAGAAGAAGAAAAGAATTGCAGAAGAAGAAGGAAGAAGGAAGAAGAAGAAGAAGAAAGAATTGCGAAGAAGAAAGAAGAAGAAGAAATTGCGAAGAAGAAGAAGAAAAGAAGAAGAAAGAGAAAAGAATTGCGAAGAAGAAGAAGAAGGAAGAAGAAGAAGAAGAAGAATTGCGAAGAAGAAGAAGGAAGAAGAAGAATTGCGAAGAAGAAAAGAAAGAAGAAACGAAGAAGAAGAAGAAGAAATTGCAAGAAGAAAAGAAGAAAGAAGAATTGCGAAGAAGAAAGAAGAAGAATTGAAAGAAGAAGAATTGCAGAAGAAGAAGAAGAATTGCGAAGAAGAATTGAGAAGAAGAAGAAGAAGAATGCGAAGAAGAATGCGAAGAAGAAGAATTGCGAAGAAGAAAAGAAGAAGAAGAAGAAGAATTGCGAAGAAGAAGAAGAAAAAAGAAGAAGAAGAAGAAGAAGAAGAAGAAGAAGAAGAATTGAAGAAGAAAGAAGAAGAAGAATAGCGAAGAAAGAATTGAAAGAAGAAGAAGAAAAAGAAGAAGAAAGAAGAAGAAAGAAGAAGAAGAATGGAAAGAAGAAGAAGAAGAAGAAGAAGAGAAGAACGAAGAGAAGGAAGAAGAAGAAGAAGAGAGAAGAAGGAAGAAGAAGAAGAAAAGAAGAAGAAGAGAAGAAGAAGAAGGAAGAAGAAGAAGAAAGAAGAAAGAAGAAGAAGAAGAAGAAGAAGAAGAAGAAGAAGAAGAAAAAGAAGAATTGCGAAGAAGAAGAAGAAGAAGAAGAGAGGACACTTTATGATATAACCACAATCACTTGCCATAACAAACGCCAACTGTCTGTCTGATGATTCGATTATTCTTCTCTTTCTTTCTTTCTTTTTTGTTTGTTTTATACAATTACGTGGGCTACGATTTACTCCCCCCCCCCCCCAAAAAAAAAATTCTAATGAAATCTCCTTTGATTAACAATGGCTGCATGCAGGATCCTTTTTCTTTCCACCATCCTCGCCTCTCCATTTTTGTGTGTGTCTTAATGCACGACTGAACTCATTGATAGTGTCATCTTGGCTTCATCTTCCTCATTAACATGTATGAGGCGAACACTAATGATTATGGGACTTGAATGCTGAATAGACAACTGTATCTATCTCTGTCTGTCTGTCTGTGTCTGTGTCTGTCTGTCTCTGTCTGTCTGTCTGTCTGTCTTAAATCACCCTACCCAAATCTCTCTGTCTCTCT
>JAPXFY010000025.1:32067978-32080478 GCA_030674185.1 Monoplex corrugatus | reverse complement strand
GTTACAACACAATGCTGAGAACAGCTGTTACAACACAATGCTGAGAAGCAGTTGTTACAACACAATGCTGAGAACAGCTGTTACAACACAATGCTGAGAACAGCTGTTACAACACAATGCTGAGAAAGCTGTTACAACACAATGCTGAAAACAGCTGTTACAACACAATGCTGAGAACAGCTGTTACAACACAATGCTGAGAGTAGCTGTTACAACACAATGCTGAGAACAGCTGTTACAACACAATGCTGAGAAAGCTGTTACAACACAATGCTGGAAACAGCTGTTACAACACAATGCTGAGAACAGCTGTTACAAACACAATGCTGAGAACAGCTGTTACAACACAATGCTGAGAACAGCTGTTACAATACAATGCTGAGAACAGCTGTTACAACACAATGCTGAGAACAGCTGTTACAACACAATGCTGAGAAAGCTGTTACAACACAATGCTGAGAACAGCTGTTACAACAAAATGCTGAGAGTAGCTGTTACAACACAATGCTGAGAACAGCTGTTACAACACAATGCTGAGACAGCTGTTACAACACAATGCTGAGAAAAGCTGTTACAACACAATGCTGAGAGTAGCTGTTACAACACAATGCTGAGAACAGCTGTTACAACACAATGCTGAGAAAGCTGTTACAACACAATGCTGAGAAAGCTGTTACAACACAATGCTGAAAACAGCTGTTACAACACAATGCTGAGAACAGCTGTTACAACACAATGCTGAGAACAGCTGCAGTGTAAACAAGAGCTGTTACAACATCAAGTGTTAAAAGTAGCTGTTACACAACTGAAGTGTTACAACAAAGTGAGACAGTCAAACAAGTGAAGTGTTACACACAACGGAACAGCTGTCAAAGCGACAGTTTACACAAGGAGTGTTACACAGAACGCTGTTCAAAACAGAGAGTGTACAACAAGCTGAGAGAGCTGTTACACAAGCGAGCTGTACACAAGCAGAGTTCAACAAGCGAACACTGTTACAAAACAGCAGCGTAACAGAGCTACAACAGAAACAGCTTACACATGACAGCTGTTCACAGCAGACTGTAACACGAGCACTGTAAAAGAAACAGCTGTTCACGCGACATGTTAAAATGAGACGCTGTTACACAAATGCTAAACACGTCACCACAGAAACTGTTACAACAATAGAGTAGCTTTACACAGTGAGACAGCTGTTACAAAGTGACGCTGTTAACAAACGTTAAAGCTGAGACACTGTTCACAAGCGGCAGCTGTTACACAAGTAGCATGTAACAAGTGAGGCTGTCACAGACAGCGTTAAACAGTGAGGACTACAACAAGCTGAAACTGTTACAACTGGAGACTGTCACAGTAACAGCTGTAACACAGTGAACCTGTTACACACAGTACGCTGTTAACAAGTAAGCTACACAAGTGAGACAGCTGTTACAACAAGCTGAGAAGCTGTTACAACACAATGCTGAGAAAGCTGTTACAACACAATGCTGAGACAGCTGTTACAAACAAATGCTGAGAACAGCTGTTTACAACACAATGCTGAGAACAGCTGTTACAACACAATGAAGAGAACAGCTGTTACAACACAATGCTGAGAAAGCTGTTACAACACAATGCTGAGAACAGCTGTTACAACACAATGCTGAGAACAGCTGTTACAACACAATGCTGAGAACAGCTGTTACAACACAATGCTGAGAACAGCTGTTACAACACAATGCTGAGAACAGCTGTTACAACACAATGCTGAGAAAGCTGTTACAACACAATGCTGAGAACAGCTGTTACAACACAATGCTGAGATAGCTGTTACAACACAATGCTGAGAGTAGCTGTTACAACACAATGCTGAGAACAGCTGTTACAACACAATGCTGAGAACAGCTGTTACAACACAATGCTGAGAACAGCTGTTACAACACAATGCTGAGACAGCTGTTACAACACAAGCTGAGAACAGCTGTTACAACACAATGCTGAAACAGCTGTTACAACACAATGCTGAGAACAGCTGTTACAACACATGCTGAGAACTGTTAAACACAATGCTGAGAACAGCTGTTACAACACAATGCTGAGAACAGCTGTTACAACACAATGCTGAGAACACTGTTAACAACGTTACAAACAATGCTGAGAACAGCTGTTACAACACAATGCTGAGAACAGCTGTTACAACACAATGCTGAGAACAGCTGTTACAACACAATGCTGAGAGAGCTGTTACAACACAATGCTGAGAACACTGTTACAACACAATGCTGAGAACAGCTGTTACAACACAATGCTGAGAACAGCTGTTACAACAACAATGCTGAGAACAGCTGTTACAACACAATGCTGAGAACAGCTGTTACAACACAATGCTGAGAACAGCTGTTACAACACAATGCTGAGAACAGCTGTTACAACACAATGCTGAGAACAGCTGTTACAACACAATGCTGAGACAGCTGTTACAACACAATGCTGAGATAGCTGTTACAACACAATGCTGAGAACAGCTGTTACAACACAATGCTGAGAGACAGCTGTTACAACACAATGCTGAGAACAGCTGTTACAACACAATGCTGAGAACAGCTGTTACAACACAATGCTGAGAACAGCTGTTACAACACAAT
The DNA here is from genome assembly GCA_030674185.1 of Monoplex corrugatus. Taxonomy (NCBI): domain Eukaryota; kingdom Metazoa; phylum Mollusca; class Gastropoda; order Littorinimorpha; family Ranellidae; genus Monoplex; species Monoplex corrugatus. The sequence continues at coordinate 32,077,854 of JAPXFY010000025.1, read as the reverse complement.
GCTGAGAACAGCTGTTACAACACAATGCTGAGACAGCTGTTACAACACAATGCTGAGAACAGCTGTTACAACACAATGCTGAGAGAACAGCTGTTACAACACAATGCTGAGAACAGCTGTTACAACACAATGCTGAGAACAGCTGTTACAACACAATGCTGAGAACAGCTGTTACAACACAATGCTGAGAACAGCTGTTACAACACAATGCTGAGAACAGCTGTTACAACACAATGCTGAGAACAGCTGTTCAAAATGACTACACACAATGCTGAGAACAGCTGTTACAACACAATGCTGAGAACAGCTGTTACAACACCAATGCTGAGAACAGCTGTTACAACACAATGCTGAGAACAGCTGTTACAACACAATGCTGAGAACAGCTGTTACAACACAATGCTGAGAACAGCTGTTACAACACAATGCTGAGAACAGCTGTTACAACAGCAATGCTGAGAACATGTTACAACACAATGCTGAGAACAGCTGTTACAACAACGAAAGCTGTTCACACAATGCTGAAACATGCTGTTACAACACAATGCTGAGAACAGCTGTTACAACACAATGCTGAGAACAGCTGTTACAACACAATGCTGAGAAAGCTGTTACACAAACCAACACAATGCTGAAAGCTGACAACACATGCTGACAACACGTACAACCAATGCTGAGAACAGCTGTTACAACACAATGCTGAGAAAGCTGTTACAACACAATGCTGAGAACAGCTGTTACAACACAATGCTGAGAAGACAGCTGTTACAACACAATGCTGAGAACAGCTGTTACAACACAATGCTGAGAACAGCTGTTACAACACAATGCTGAGAACAGCTGTTACAACACAATGCTGAGAACAGCTGTTACAACACAATGCTGAGAAAGCTGTTACAACACAATGCTGAGAACAGCTGTTACAACACAATGCTGAGAAACAAGCTGTTACAACACAATGCTGAGAACAGCTGTTACAACACAATGCTGAGAACAACTGTTACAACACAATGCTGAGAACAGCTGTTACAACACAATGCTGAGAACAGCTGTTACAACACAATGCTGAGAACACTGTTACAACACAATGCTGAGAAGCTGTTACAACACAATGCTGAGAACAGCTGTTACAACACAATGCTGAGAACAGCTGTTACAACACAATGCTGAGAACAGCTGTTACAACACAATGCTGAGAACAGCTGTTACAACACAATGCTGAGAACAGCTGTTACAACACAATGCTGAGAACAGCTGTTACAACACAATGCTGAGACAGCTGTTACAACACAATGCTGAGAACAGCTGTTACAACACAATGCTGAGAACAGCTGTTACAACACAATGCTGAGAACAGCTGTTACAACACAATGCTGAGAACAGCTGTTACAACACAATGCTGAGAACACTGTTACAACACAATGCTGAGAACAGCTGTTACAACACAATGCTGTTACAAGCTGTTTACAACACAATGCTGAGAACAGCTGTTACAACACAATGCTGAGAACAGCTGTTACAACACAATGCTGAGAAACAGCTGTTACAACACAAGCTGAGAAGCTGTTACAACACAATGCTGAGAACAGCTGTTACAACACAATGCTGAGAACAGCTGTTACAACACAATGCTGAGAACATTTGAGTTACAACACAATGCTGAGACAGCTGTAACACAACACAATGCTGAGAACAGTGTTAAATGCTAACGTACACACAATGCTGAGAACAGCTGTTACAACACAATGCTGAGAACAGCTGTTAAAACACAATGCTGAGAACAGCTGTTACAACACAATGCTGAGAAGCTGTTACAACACAATGCTGAGAAAGCTGTTACAACACAATGCTGAAGTGTAACAGCTGTTACAACACAATGCTGAGAACAGCTGTTACAACACAATGCTGAAGGTACAACACAATGCTGAAACACTGTACACAAATGCTGAGAACAGCTTTACAACACAATGCTGAGAACAGCTGTTACAACACAATGCTGAGAACAGCTGTTACACAAGCAAACACACACATGCTGAGAACAGCTGTTACAACACAATGCTGAGACAGCTGTTACAACACAATGCTGAGAACAGCTGTTACAACACAATGCTGAGAACAGCTGTTACAACACAATGCTGAGAACAGCTGTTACAACACAATGCTGAGAACAGCTGTTACAACACAATGCTGAGAACAACTGTTACAACACAATGCTGAGAACAGCTGTTACAACACAATGCTGAGAACAACTGTTACAAACAATGCTGAGAACAGCTGTTACAACACAATGCTGAGGACAGCTGTTACAACACAATGCTGAGAGTAGCTGTTACAACACAATGCTGAGAACAGCTGTTACAACACAATGCTGAGAACAGCTGTTACAACACAATACTGAGAACAGCTGTTACAACACAATGCTGAGAACAGCTGTTACAACACAATGCTGAAAACAGCTGTTACAACACAATGCTGAGAACAGCTGTTACAACACAATGCTGAGAACAGCTGTTACAACACAATGCTGAGAACAGCTGTTACAACACAATGCTGAGAACAGCTGTTACAACACAATGCTGAGAACAGCTGTTACAACACAATGCTGAGAGTAGCTGTTACAACACAATGCTGAGAACAGCTGTTACAACAATGCTGAGAGTAGCTGTTACAACACAATGCTGAGAAAGCTGTTACAACAGACACACATGCTGAGAACAGCTGTTACAACACAATGCTGAGAACACTGTTACAACACAATGCTGAGAACACTGTTACAACACAATGCTGAGAACAGCTGTTACAACACAATGCTGAGAACAGCTGTTACAACACAATGCTGAGAACACTGTTACAACACAATGCTGAGAACAGCTGTTACAACACAATGCTGAGAACAACTGTTACAACACAATGCTGAGAACAGCTGTTACAACACAATGCTGAGAACAGCTGTTACAACACAATGCTGAGAGTAGCTGTTAGGTAGAAAGAAACTCTAAGGAGAGCTAGACAACAGAAGGTCTTCAGAGAAGTAACCACCTTTAGACAAGTGTTTCGGCCCTGAATTCCTTACACTCTCGGGGGCCGGGCCACATCCAGGTCATGACTCCTGGATGCCCTTCTGCTGTTGTCTATTTTTTTTTTTTTTTCCCACGCCGGGGATCGAACCTGGGCGATTCTGCGCTTCAGAACTGCGGTACGCGGTTTTACCAATGTGCTAACGGGGCACACATCATCTGTAGGGAATTTAATCCTTATGAAGTTCACTTTTTTCGTTCCTCCTTGCCCAGATCCAGCTTGAGCTCCTTTCTGCTGCCTCTGCCATCGCTTTAAGGGCTCTAGTCCTCTTCTTCCCAGAAATGGCGAGTTGTTTCATGAGATCATAAGCGGAGGTGCCCACAAACCCTCTTGCCCCGACCTCTATGGCGAAGATTTTGACCCGCAGACCTGCTTTCTTCAGGGTGCTGGCAAGACCGGCGTATTTTTCGGTCTTGTAGATATGTGCTTCTTCCATTCTGCTTTCGTATGGCACAGTGAGTTCTATCAGAATCACTTGTTTCGAGGAGTCAGAGTGGAGAGCGATGTCTGGTCTCATGCCTGTCTTGCTGATGACATCTGGGTAATTTCTCCACTCTGGGAGGTCTGCTGTACACTCCCAGTCGACTGCTCCATCCAGAAGACCCTTTGGCAATGTGCTGGTTGTCATAGCACTTTCGGGCCAGACCTGTTTCCCTCCTGCTTTGTAGAACGTTGTCATAGCAATTGGTGCGTTTGGGGTCATGGTTTTTTCGCTAACCACATCTGTGATCACTTTCAGAACTTGGTTGTGCCTCCATGTATACCTTCCTTGGGCTAGCGCTACTTTGCAAGAGCTTAGGACATGTTCCACTGTTTGTTTCTTCTGACAGAGCGGACATGCTGGGTCGTCTGCTTTCCCCCATTTCACTAAGTTTGCATTCGAGGGGAGCAGGTCATATACAGATCTGAGGAGGAAGCTTATCCTTAGAGGAGCCATGTGCCACATATCGTTCCAGCTGAGACTTCTTTGGAGTGCACTGTCCCATGTTGTCCATTGCCCCTGTTGACCTTGCTGGACTGCCTTCTGCACTCTTTTGACATCTTCTTCTTCCTTCAACTCCTGTATGATCATGTCTCTTTTTTCCTTCCCTTTGGCTTTGGACCACCACTGCATTTTTGTTGCTCCCAGTCCCTGTCTGTTGGTTTGCGTGTGTCCAATTATTTCTTTGATGCTGAGGTTTCTCTTGGCATTGTTTACAGCCTCTTGGACTTTCCACTTTCTGCCAGTTCTCAGCTTTGGATGAACTGATCTCACGATATTGTCTTCCGATTCCTCCAGCATGCTCAACAGTCTTGCTTTTCCAACTTTGTATTCCTCCACTATGGATTTGAGAGGTAGCTTCAGCATTGCTTGACGACAGTAGAATGCAACATCAGTGAGACCAGGTGGGACACCGAGCCATTTTCTTGTGTATTTGTTGATTTTGGCTTCCATTGCTTCGACTGTGCTGGTGCAAATGTCATAGATTAGCAGTGGCCACAGCAGCTTTGGTATCAGCATGAACTTTAGACACCAGACTTTGTATTTGCCTGGCAGTCCGCAGTTATCTATTTTCTTCAGGCCTTCTTCTGCTGTTTGCTTGGTTTCACATCCCCTTTGTGTGTCTTTCAGGGAGTCATCATACCATCTTCCGAGACTTTTTACTGGCTCTTCAGTGACAGTGGGGATGGCTTGGTTGGCTACCATGAATTTGACTGAATCTGCCACTTTTCCTTTTCGCAGTGAGAGACTTCGGGATTTCTTAGGTTTGAACCTCATTCTTGAAGAGGCCACCAGCTCATCCAGCTGCTTTAAGATTTGGTGTGTCTCTTCCTCATCCGTGGACAAGACTGTTGTGTCATCCATGAAAGCTTTCAGAGGAGGCATCTGGTATCCATCTCCCAGATTCACTGGACCTGAACTCTTCATTGCAGCTTTCAAGATGACTTCCATTGCCAACACGAACAGTATGGGAGAGATTGCACAGCCCATTGCAATGCCCACCTCTAGGTCTATCCAGTCCGTGGTGTATTCTTTGGTAGAGAACCGCATTGAGAACCCTTGGAAATACTTCCTCAGCATTGTTCGGATGTTTTCTGGGATGTGATACATTTCAAGAGCCAGCTGGATCATATCGTGTGGAACTGATCCATATGCATTCGCCAGATCAAGCCAAACTACGTCAATGTCTCTCTTCTCTGTTCTTGCTTTTTGGATGGCATCCCAAATCAACGTGGCATGTTCCAAGCATCCAGGCATTCCTGGTATGCCTCCCTTTTGGACTGACATATCCAGATACTTGTTTTCAGTCAGGTATTTTGTCAATCTTGCTGCCATAACAGAGAAGAAGATTTTCCCCTCGACGTTCAGAAGTGATATTGGCCTGAACTGATTGATGCTGCTGGAGTTCTGCTCCTTTGGAATGTACACTCCTTCAGCTCTCATCCATTGGTCGCTGATCTTCTGGTTCCTCCATGCTGATCGAATCATCTTGTGGAGCCACTCGAGCACTTTTGGGCATTTCTTGTAGAGCAGGTATGGTATTCCGTTTGGTCCAGGTGCTGACTTGGCTCTGGCTTTCTTTACTACGTTCTTCACTTCATCCAGTGTTGGTGGTTTGTTATTGAATTTTCCTTCTGGCGCTGCAGGCCAAACCAGATTCTGGATTTCAAGTGGTGCCTCGCGCTGAGAATCGGAATATGTTTCCCTGAGATGCTGCTCTAGGGTTTCCTTGCCCACTGTGAGAGTCCCTGATTTGGGTTGTTCAAACAGCTTTCTTGAAAAGTCAAAGGGATCTTTGAAGAAACGATCTTGAGTCTTCTTCTTTTTGCTCTTTCTTCGCCTTGCTGATTCCACTTTGCTGAGAGCATTGTGTTTGGCCTTCAGATCTTTCCAGAGTTCCAGGAGCCCTTGCTTCTCGAATTCTGAGGCAGTTTTCATTGCTTTTTAAGCTTCCTTTTCTCCCTCCGGATGCTCTCCATCTGTTGCTGTCTTCTGGATTTCTGGGGAGGCGTTTTTGTCTTTGGCTGCTTCACTCCATAAGTGTCCCTGCAGATAGAGTATATGATGTCTCCGTATGTGTCAAGTTTGTGTTCCAGCGTACTGTTCCCTATTAGCGCATTCAGCTTAAGGACAAGTTCCTCATCTAATTTCTCCCATTGTTCTTTTGCACCGGCAGGCGGCAAATTGAGTTTTCCACGTTTGGCGTTAAGAGCTTGTGCAAAATCCGCATCAGAACCGTCAGCGTGGATGTCCTTGGCACTATGGTTTAATTCCTGGCCTTGGTCATCCAACGTCTCACCTGCTATCGCAGTGCGCTGCTGCTGGTTCGTATGTGTCTTCAAACAGCCCATTTTTGTCCTGTGGATCTTCATGCCGCGTTTGGTGGTGAATCTCCTTCCACACGCACACGGAAATTCCAACTGGTCATTAATCATGGTCCGTTGTGCGTTTCCAGTCGTGATGGAGTCAGTGCCGATGGATTCATCATTCTCTCCCCCTTTCGGTGAATCCTGGGAGCATCTTTCATTTGAAAAACTCGTGGCATGTTATCAAAGGCAAGGTGGGAAGCCAACCCACAAAGCCCGCAGATCTAGTCTTTCCCAGTGTCCTTCGGTCTTTCCCGAATGTCCTCCGAACTATTCCCGGAAGTCAATGGACTGACCATGTGCAGGTAGAAAGAAACTCTAGGGAGAGCTAGACAACAGAAGGTCTTCAGAGAAGTAACCACCTTTAGACAAGTGTTTCGGCCCTGAATTCCTTACACTCTCGGGGGGCCGGGCCACATCCAGGTCATGACTCCTGGATGCCCTTCTGCTGTTGTCTATTTTTTTTTTTTTCCCACGCCGGGGATCGAACCTGGGCGATTCTGCGCTTCAGAACTGCGGTACGCGGTTTTACCAATGTGCTAACGGGGCTGAGAACAACTGTTACAACACAATGCTGAGAACAGCTGTTACAACACAATGCTGAGAACAGCTGTTACAACACAATGCTGAGAACAGCTGTTACAACACAATGCTGAGAACAGCTGTTACAACACAATGCTGAGAACAGCTGTTACAACACAATGCTGAGAAAGCTGTTACAACACAATGCTGAGAACAGCTGTTACAACACAATGCTGAGAGTAGCTGTTACAACACAATGCTGAGAACAGCTGTTACAACACAATGCTGAGAACAGCTGTTACAACACAATGCTGAGAACAACTGTTACAACACAATGCTGAGAACAGCTGTTACAACACAATGCTGAGAGTAGCTGTTACAACACAATGCTGAGAACAGCTGTTACAACACAATGCTGAGAACAGCTGTTACAACACAATGCTGAGAACAGCTGTTACAACACAATGCTGAGAACAGCTGTTACAACACAATGCTGAGAACAGCTGTTACAACCCAATGCTGAGAACAGCTGTTACGACAATGCTGAGAAAGCTGTTACAACACAATGCTGAGAAAGCTGTTACAACACAATGCTGAGAACAGCTGTTACAGCACAATGCTGAGAACAGCTGTTACAACACAATGCTGAGAGTAGCTGTTACAACACAATGCTGGAGAACAGCTGTTACAACACAATGCTGAGAACAGCTGTTACAACACAATGCTGAGAGTAGCTGTTACAACACAATGCTGAGAACAGCTGTTACAACACAATGCTGAGAGCACCTGTTACAACACAATGCTGAGAACAGCTGTTACAACACAATGCTGAGAGCACCTGTTACAACAAGAGACAGAGACAGACAGACAGAAGACAGACAGACAGACAGACAGACAGAAACGGAGAGAATGATTAAAAACATGAATAAAGGTGCCGCTGAACTACGCGAATTTTACATGGCGAATCGATCGTAACTTGCACTGTGGCGGTCACTTTTGTTTTAGTCACATGAGTATATCAACTAAGTAACATAACTCTTGAGAGTCACGGAGTTATCTCCCATGTAGAATTTCTCAAACCCAACACAGTTTGCGCTACCCATTCAGCTAGCATAGACGCAGCCACAAAGCATAAAGTGGTAAGCTCAGAACATTCCTTTCCTTTGGTATCACATGAGTATAGCTTGTTATGCATGCATCATTATTTGTGATCCTCCACCACAAAATGAGTCTTCATGTGCCACTTGATGATATTTAGATTTAAACACTTCCTAAAAGTACTTTTTCTGCTCTTTCTAATGGTACAAACTGTTTTTGGATGCAAGGAAAAATAGACCGGGTTCATTTTAGGGAACAAGGGAGGGCAGGCATGGAAAATTGGGTAATTTTCCGATTGTTTTAGTCAAATTGCTAGCGGTAGATGGCTTGAAATGCATTTTTTTGTATCAAAGAGGTAAAACATTACAATAAAACTTTGCATATGTGCACATTAAAGGTTTTACTGCAAGATAATGCCAAAAGCTGAAAACTGATGCTTACACCCCTTCTGTCATATTTTGGGCCGTAGCCGAAAACGGGGTTTGGCACAAGACGACTCATTTCGTGCTGGAGCGTTACATTTTTTTTTTCAGGTATGGAGTTTTCAACGTCGTAATTGCAGTTACGCGTTGCTATGACCGTCATATCTTTGTTTTATAAATACGTTTGTGTTCGCCCATACAGTTGAATTTGTAAAAAAAAAAAAAAGTCTGGGAAAAAAATCGATCCATCGTGACTTTCTCTCCCCCCCCCCCCCCCCCGTAAAAAACAAACAAACAGGTAAAAGAAAAGAAGACAGCACACACACACTCTCTGTCTGTCTCCCTCACACACACGCACACACACACACACATACACACGCAAACACGCGCGCACACACACACCGCGCGCACACACACACACACACACACACACACACACACACACACACACACGCGCGCACACACACACGCAAACAAACACACACACACACACGCAAACACACACACACACACACACGTATATACACACACACACACGTATATACACAACACCACACACAACACACACACACACACACACACACACACACACACACCACACACACACACACACGCATACGCCGTTCAATTATGGTTCAATCTCAATTTCTCACTTCCTCTTCTGATTTCCTTTTACCTTTTTTTGTCCTTTTCAACCTGTCTTTTTATTCATACCTAAAAGGACAAACTCCCCCCCCCCCCAAAAAAAAAAAAAAAAAAATGCCACGCATTCCATCACATCTCATAAAAGTCACCAAAGAGAAGATTCTGAGCTCTATACCCACACACACATGTGAAGTTGATCGTACTAGCAATACACTGAAAACGCTATGTAGACATTTTTACTTCGGGAAAAAAAGGTGTGTATGTGTGTGTGTGTGTGGGGGGGGGGGGAGGGGAGGGGAGAGGAAGGGTATGTGTGTGCGTGTGTGTGTGTGTGTGTGTGTGTGTGTGTGTGTGTGTGTGTGTGTGTTGTTTGTGTGTGTGTGTGTAAGTGTGTGTGTGTCTCTCTCTCTCAATCTCTGTCTCTCTCTCTCTGTTGTGTTGTTTTATGTGTAGGTGTGTGTGTGTGCGTGTGTGTGTGCGCGCGTGCGTGCGTGCGTGCGTGTGTGTGTGTGTGTGTGTGTGTGCGTGCGTGCGTGCGTGTAGACATTTTTACTTCAGGAAAAAGAGGTAGGTGTGTGTGTGTGTGTGTGTGTGTGTGTGTGTGTGTGTGTGTGTGTGTGTGTGTGGTGTGGTGTGTGTGTATGTGTGTGTCCCTGTGTGTATGTGTATGTGCGTGTGTGCATGCGTGTGTGTGTCTGTGTGACATTCTGACTTCAGGAAAAAGAGGTGTGTGTATGTGCATGTGTGTGCGTGCGTGTGTGTG
>JAPXFY010000025.1:32055478-32060478 GCA_030674185.1 Monoplex corrugatus | reverse complement strand
CCACCACCACCACCATCATCATCATCATAACCAGCACCACCACCACCACCACACCACCACCATCATCATACCTGGGGATTTTTTTGATTTTAACATGTGTGTGTGTGTGTGTCTGTGTGAGTGTGTATGTATATGAGTACGCGTGTATGTGTGTGTGTGTGCGCGCGTACGTGTGCGCGCGTGTGCGTGAGTGTGTGTGTGTGTGGTGTGTGTGTGTGTGTGTGTGTGTGTGTGTGTGTGTGTGTGTGCGCACGCGCATGCGTTTCTTCGAGAGTCACATACTGTGTCTTTCTTCAAGCATAAATTTCCCCCTCTATGTGACCAATGTACACATATATCAGGATTTGACGCTATATAAATGTCATTATTATTATTATTATTATTATTATTATTATCAATATTATCATTACTATTTATTATTATTATTCTCATTATCATTATTACATTGTATCAAGATTTGCGGCCCTATAAATATCATCATCATCATATTATTATTATTATTATCATCATTATTATCATCATTATTATTATTATTATCATTATTATTATTATTATTATAATTATTATCATTATTATTATCATATCATTATTATTATTATTATTGTTATTATTACAGTGTTCTGCTTTGTTTCAATTTTTTCGTCTTTTTAATATTCGTGTTGCAAATATATCATTCGTAATTACTCGGTTACATGTGGGTGGTGTTTTGGGGGTTATTTTTCTTTTGTTTATTTGTTGACGTGTTTTTAAAACAATTTTCCTTGATTTGCGCCCTTCTCCCCCATTTTCCCCTTCCCTGAAGTTATGTAAAAGGTTTGGGGTCCCTGGGGGTAGTGCAGAAGACTGATGATTTGGAATGGACAATATCCAGCTGATGGGTAACTTTTGAGTTTTAGGAATGTTTCATTTTTTTTCCAATTGTAAAATAAATAAGCTTATATTCTGTCAAATAAGTCATGTGTGTGTGTGTGTGTGTGTGTGTGTGTGTGTGTGTGTGTGTGTGTGTGTGTGTGTGTGTGTGTGTGTGTGTTGTGTGTTGTGTGTGTGTGTGTGTGTGTGTGTTGTGTGTGTGTTGTGTGTGTGTGTGTGTGTGTTGTGTGTTGTGTGTGTGTGTGTGTGTGTGTGTGTGTGTTGTGTGTGTGTTGTGTGTTGTGTGTGTGTGTGTTGTGTGTGTGTGTGTGTGTGTGTGTGTGTGTGCGTTGAATGTGTACGTGTGTTCGTTCGTTCGTTCCTTGATTTAACGTCTTTTCACTATAAGTGATATTAGACGGGTGTGTACGTGTGTGTATGTGTGTGTATGTGTGTGTGTGTGTGTATGTGTGTCTTGTGTGTGTATGTGTGTGTGTCTTGTGTGTTTATGTGTGTGTGTGTGTTGTGTTTGTGTATGTATTTGTGTGTGTGTGTATGTGTGTGTGTGTGTGTGTGTGTGTGTGTGTGTGTGTGTGTGTATTTGTGTGTGTATGTGTGTGTTGTGTATGTGTGTGTATGTATTTGTGTATGTGTGTATTTGTGTGTGTGTATGGTGTGTGTGTGTGTGTGTGTGTGTGTGTGTGTGTGTGTGTGTGTGTGTGTGTGTGTGTGTGTGTGTGTGTGTGTGTGTCGTGTGTGTTGTGTGTGTGATAAATCAGAAATCAGAAACTTCATTGAATAAACCAATCAGTTCACTGCAATGGGTAAGCATATTCTCTGTCTGTCTGACTGTCTGTCTGTGTGTGTGTGTCTATCTCTCTCTTTCTCTTCTCTCCTGTCTGTCTTGTCTGTCTGTCTGTCTGTCTGTGTGTCTTTCTCTCTCTCTCTTTTCTCCTGTCTGTCTGTCTGTCTGTGTGTGTCTCTCTCTCTTCTATCTCCTTGTCTGTCAATCTGTCTCTCTGTCTGTCTATCTCTGTCTGTCTCCGTTTTTTTTTCTCCCTTTCCTCTCTGTTTGTACCTGTCTGTCTGTCTCTATTCTGTGTGTCGTAATAAATTTCCATTATTATTTGATGTTTTCAACTGTGACCGATATGGTGACGATCTGAGGCCAGGAAACGGAAATGATCACGTCCACCCTCTGTTAGAGCTCGGGGGAGGAAAAGGCCGTCGTGTTGTATTCATTTATTCGTTTCGTTCGTTCGTTCTTCTTCGTTCGTTCGTTCGTTCGTTCGTTCGTTCGTTCGTTCGTTCGTTGTTCGTTCGTTCGTTCGTTTGTTTTCGTTCGTTCGTTCGTTCGTTCGTTCGTTTCGTTCTTTTCTTCGTTATTCTTCTTCATTCATTCTTCATTCATTCATTCATCAGTCAGTCAGTCAGTCATCATCAGTCAGTCTTCGTTCGTTCGTTCATTATAATAATATGATATATGCAATGAGCTACCTGCTGCTGCTGCTACTACTTACTACTTTTGTCTTTAAATATCATATTATATGTCGTCGTATATCAATATCATTACCATCATCATCGTCTCATCATCTCATCATGTCTTTGTCATTTATCATCGTCGTCTTTCATCATCATCATCATTCATCATCATCTCATCATCATCATCATCGTCGTCGTCGTCGTCGTCGTCGTCGTCCTCTCCTCTCCTCACTAATTTTCATCATCATCATCATCATCGCCATCATCGCCATCGTCGTCGTCCGTCATCTCACCCATCATCATCTCGTCGTCGTCTCGTCGTCGTTTCATCGTCATCATCATCTCTCGTCGGTCGTCATCGTCTTCGTTGTCGCCGTCTCATCGTCGTCGTTCGTCGCCGTCATCATCATCTCATCATCACATCTCATCATATCATCATCATCATCATCATCATCATCATCATCATCATCATCATCATCATCATCATCATCATCATCATCATCATCTCATCATCATCATCATCATCATCATCATCATCATCATCAATCATTCTTGTATAGCGTTGGTCTCCAAACTCATTTGGACTCTCTGCACTTCATATAATTATAATCATTAATCAGACTTTTCATGGGGGATACCCAATCACATGACTGTAGTATACTTGTACAGATTGCTGTACATCATCGCATGTATACGTTGGCTTTGCCGTCCGTTTCCTGGCTATTTCTGCCGTCTGGTGAGATGACCGTTCCCAGATATTCAAAACTTACCAACCTGTCTCAGTGTTGTACCACTTGCTATTATTGTGCATGAGGGGATTTTTGTTCTCTTTTTCACTGATTACCGTGACTTCACTCTCCTTGCTATTTACCTCCAGCCCTTTATTTTGCTTTATATTTCTATTATTCGGCCAAGCCAAAACAGCATTCAAGAAGATGACAAGCATTCTTACCAACAAATGCCTATCAATTAACATCAGAAAGAGAGTCCTTGAATGTTATATAGAACCAATACTGTTATACGGATGCGAGGCGTGGACAGTCAGCAAGCAAAGCCAGAGCAAGACTGAGGCAGCCGAGATGTGGTTTCTAAGAAGGATGTTGAGAGTTCCGTGGACAGCAAAGAAAACAAACAGACAGTCTTGATGGAGGCAGACACAAGTAGATCACTCATAAGGAAGATTAGGAAAAGACAGGCAACATTTATAGGCCATTTTATGAGGAAGGGGGATTTGGAGCAGCTGGTCACAACGGGAAAGCTGGAGAGAAGGAGAGCACCGGGGTAGACCCAGGGAGAAAATGCTGGACGGACTTGCAGAGTGGCTGAGGACGAGGAGGGTGGGGGAGATGCTGGGGGCAACGAGACATAGAGACAGATGGAAGTCCATAATCGCGAACACCATGCGGCAGGGCACCTGATGATGATGATGATGATTTTCTATTATATTCACAAGATTTTGTAGGTCTTTTTCTTTTTTTCTTTTTCTGCCATTAAGCACGGTGTCATCCGCGTAACGAATGTTGTTTATCAAGGAGACCAAATCTCATGTCAATTCTTTGTTTTGCTGTTGTTGTTGTTTGTTTGTTTTGTTTTTTATCACGAGGTCGCCTAACACTCACTGCCAGTCGTGATCGATGAGAGGAGCGGAGGATACCGGATGCGGGTGGCGTTCATATTACGTCACATTTGAAGCATCCTCCAGCCTCCCCCTCCCCCCTCCCCCCCCTCCCCCCCGCACCCTCCAACCTTCACTCCCCCTTATTGTGTTTTGTCCTCCACCCCTCTACTCCACCCCCACCATCATTCCCTCCCCCCTCTCCCCTCCCGTCCTTGCCAATTGTTTCTGTGCAGAGCCTTTCCCCCAGTTACCGTGTTCCAGTGTCAAGGTGACATAGCGACTAACAGAGCGCTTTCCAGTTCGGCTGACAGGCGTGGTGGATACACACCCACAGGCATGGATGTATGTGAGTATGGACACAACTGCGTGTGCGCGTGCGTGCGCGCGCACACACACATACACACACATACACATACACAGACACAGACACAGACTGTCCCATCTTAGCATCATTGTTGTTCTGGTGGTGTCAGTTAGGATTAGATAAGTCCCCCCATTGCCCCCATTTTCCTGGGATGGTTATCCCCGTCGGCCATATCACCTGAAGTGGGTGCTGACGTAAAACTGAATCAAATAAAAAACAACAAACAAAAAACACAGACACGACACACATACACAACACAGCAGAGACAGAGACAAGACACATACACAGACACAGACACAAGACAGACACACAGACACAACACAACCACACAACAACACACACACAAACATAACACACACACCACAACACACACACACACACACAACACAACACACACACAACATACACACACACACACACACACACAACACACGACCATCCACACACACATACACAGACACACAACAGACCCATCACACACATACACAACACACAACAACACCACACAACACACACACACACACAACACAACACAACACAACACACACACCCACACACAACAAACGCACACACAAACACACACACAACACACACACACACACACAACACACACGACACACACACAACACACACACACACACACACACACACACACAACACACACACACACACACACACACACAACAC
>JAPXFY010000025.1:32040478-32052978 GCA_030674185.1 Monoplex corrugatus | reverse complement strand
ACAGAGAAAGAGAGAGAGAGAGAGAGGGAGAGAGAGAGAAAGATAGATAGATAGATAGATAGAGAGAGAGAGAGAGAGAGAGAGAGACAGACAGACAGACAGAGAGACAGAGAGAGAAAGAGAGACATAGAGAGAGAGAGCGCAAAATATTAGAGCATTATATAAAATATCATCAGAGAGAGAGAGAGAGAGCAAGAGGGGGGGGGGGGGGGAGAGAAACGAGAGATAGAGAGAGAGAAAAAGAGAGAGAGAGACAAACAGAGAAAGAGAGAGAGAGAGAGGGAGAGAGAGAGAAAGAGATAGATAGATAGATAGATAGAGAGAGAGAGAGAGAGAGAGAGAGAGAAACAGAGAGACAGAGAGACAGAGACACAGAGAAAGAGAAAGAGAGAAAGAGAGAGAGAGAGACCGCAAAATATTAGAACATGTAGGGGCCTATATAAACTATCATCAATACTGTTGTCATTAATTTTGTTATTATGCCTATAATAACTTTCATGAACATACTAAAAAAACTGACAGAAGTATATAACTTCTTACAACATATAAAATAACACCCGTGGCGCGGTGGTTAGTACACAATGGGAGAACGATTGGAAGGTTATGGGTTCGAATCCCATTAGTTTTGTAAAAAAAAAAAAAGTCGATGTGGGATTTTACTCATTCACACGTCCCCCAGCCATTATGGACTCATTGGAGAGACTATGACTGCACAGTTGAGAAATCACCTATTTCGTGGAGTGTCTTTGAGAGTGTTGCTCACATTTCCTGGACTATATCATCGCAGGTGTCTGTATCTCTCGGGACTGGTTGACGCCAAGATACATTATGAAAGGAAGACAGAGGAGAGAGAGAGAGAGAGAGAGAGAGAGAGAGACAGAGAGAGCAGAGAGAGACAGAGAGAGACAGAGAAGAGACGAAGAGAGAGGGGAGAGGAGAGAAAGAGGAGAAGAAGGAAACAGAACAGACAGAAGACAGACAGACAGAGACAGACAGAGACAGAGACAGAGAGAGAGGACACATTTTCATTATCGAGGGTAGCGGTGGCATAAACATATTAATTTAATGCATTGTTTATACCCAGCTGTCGCCCGTGAGGGCTCACTTTAAAGTAACATACTTATAGAGATGCGTATTAATATAAATGAATGGAAATGAAGTACATTAACTTGAACACATCAAATAATAGACATTGAGTAATTGGAATATTGGGGCAGGGGGGGGGGGGCAGGAGAGAGGACAGAGAGGGAAAGAGAGAGACAGAGAGCATTCAAGAGGGGCGGTGGATAAAAAGAGAGAGAGAGATTGAAAAGAGTACAGTAGAGGAGAGAGTTGAAGAAAGAAAATTAGAGAGAGAGTGAGAGAAAGAGAAAGAGAATGGAATGAAAGTACATTAAACTTGAACACATCAAAATAATAGACCCTTGGAGTAATTGGATATTGGGGCAGGGGGGGGGGGGGAGAGAGACAGAGGAGAGAGAGAGAGAGAGAAGAGAAAGAGAGAGAGATGAGAAGAAGAGAGAGAGAGGAGGAGAGAGAGAAAGAGAAAGGAGAGACAGACAGACAGAGAAAGAGAGAGAGACAGACAAAGAGAGACAGACAAAGAGAGAAAAGAAGAGAAGAGAAGAGAAAGGGACATAGAGACACAGAGAAAGAGACAGAGACAGACACAAAGAGGGACAGATACAGAGAGACAGAGACACAGACAGAGGAGACAGAGAGCAAATATAAGCATGGACTCAAGAGGCACACGCCTCGAGCTCAAATCCCATCCCGCCACATACTTGTAGAAAACTGGCATGTTCACCGTTGCCCATCCATATCAACGCTCCAGCTGCTCTGTGGAGAGAGAGAGAGAGATGAGAGGGAGTGAGAGAGAGGGAGAGTAGAGAGAGACGAGGGCAGGTAGAGGAGAGAGAGAGAGGAGAGAGAGAGAGGAGAGAGGAGAGGAGAGAGAGAGAGGGAGAGTAGAGAGAGAGAAGAAGGAGAGAGAGAGAGGGAGAGAGGGGGGAGAGAGAGAGAGAGGAGAAGAGAGAGGGAGAGAAGAGAGAGAGACAGAGAAGAGGAGAGAGAGAGGAAGAGGAGAGAGAGAGGGAGAGAGGACAGAGAGGAGAGGGAGAGACGAGAGGGGCGAGAGAGAGAGGAGACAGAGAAGAGACAGAGAGACAGAGAGAACAGAAGAGCAGAAAACAGAGACAGAGACAGAGACAGAGGCAAACCTTTCCAGGGCATAGTTTTGGCAAGCTTAAGGAGTCTGTCAAATGAATAACTACTCGCGATCTAGGCGGAGAGCGTAAGGAATTGTCCCGAGTGCGGTGGTTCGTTTTGAACAAACTCCAGAACACTGATGAAGTGGTGTGTTTGTTGTTTGTTTGTTTTGTTTGTTTGTGTGGTGTGTTGTGTGTGTGTGTGTGTGTGTGTGTGTGTGTGTGTGTGTGTGTGTGTGTGTGTGTGTGACTCTGTGTGTGTGTGTGTGTGTGTGTGTGTGTGTCTGTCTGTCTGTCTGTCTGTCTTCTCTCTCTCTCTTGTTCGTTCAATATTTCTTTTAACGTCAGTCTATTCACATATGTGCTTTTAGACGTTGTGTGTGTGTGTGTGTTGTGTTGTGTTTGTGTGTGTGTGTGTGTGTACGTGTGTGTGTATGTGTCCGTGTATATGTTCGTTATTTCTTTTAACGTCTATTCACATATATGCTTTTAGACGAATGTGTGTGTGTGAAGTGTGTGTGTGTGTGTGTGTGTGTGTGTGTGTGTGGGAAGTGTGTGTGTGTGTGTGTGGTGAATGTGTAGTTGACTGTGTTGTTGTTATTTCTTTGAAGTTGTGCATATGATTTGACGATGTGTGTGTGTGTGTGTGTGTGTGTGTGTGTGTGTGTGTGTGTGTGTGTGTGTTGTGTGCGGCGTGGCGTGCATGTGTGTGTGTGCGTGCATGTGTGTGTATGTGTGTGTGTTTGTTCGTTATTTCTTTAAACTTCTATTCACATATATGCTTTTAGACGAATGTGTGTGTGTGTGTGTGTGTGCGCGCACGTGTGTGTGTGTGTGTGAATGTGTGTGTGTCTGTGTGTGTGTGTGCTTGCATGTGTGTGTGTGCGTGCAAGTGTGTGTGTGTGTGTGTGTGTATGTGTGTGTGTAAGTCTCTCTCTCTCTCTCTTTCTCTCTCTCTCTCTCTCTCTTCCCTCTCTCTCCCTCTCTGTGTTCGTTCGTTATTTCTTTGAACGTCTATTCGCATATGCACTTTTAGACGAATGTGTGTGTGTGTGTGTGTGTGTGTGTGTGTGTGTGTGTGTGTGTGTGTGTGTTGTGCCGTGGTGTGTTTTGTGCTGTGCGTGTGTGGTGTGTGTGTGTGTGTGTGCATGTGCGTGTGTTTATGTTATGTGCGTGCGTGCGTGTGTTGTGTGTGTGTGTGTGTGTGTGTGTGGGGTGTGTACGTGTTTGCTTTATTCTAATAACGAACATCGTCAGCAAAACAGGGGCTTCACCGTCTCCTATCACTTCTTCTTCTCGCTAACCTTGCTTTTCTGTTCTTCCTTTGCTTCGCTATTTTAAGGGTTTCTGCTTCAAGATGACAGAAGATGGAGTAGACTACAGACAAGAAAAAGCGGTCATGGACTCCTTCAAGCTCCGCTATCCACACAACCTTATCATTATCATCATCGTCATCATCATCATCATCATCATCACCATCACCATCATCGCCATCACAGGAGCTCAGCTCAGCCTAAACATCCAGATCACGCTCTGCTCACGTGCGCGCGCAGGAGTGCGAAAGGAACCCGGATGATGACGTAAGAAATCGGTTATCGCGGTGCATCGGCCATCATGTGACTCAGAAGCCACAGTCAGAAACGCGCGGTGTAGGGATGGTGATGATGTCTTCTGCAACCTGTAAGAATATCTATCTATCTATCTATCTGTCTATATATATATATACATATATATATATATATATATATGTATATACACATATATATATCTATATCTATGTATATATATTTATGTATATGTCAATATGCATATATGTATATATAGATACATAGGTAGGAAAATACATGCACACTCGCAAATATATATCTATATCTATCTACATAGATATGTATATGTACATGTATGTATACATATATATATCGGTTATGGTAAATCTTCTTCGCAAGCTTTGTGTGTGTGTGTTGTTGTGTGTGTGTGTGTTCGTTCTTTGATTTAACGTCTTTTCACTATAAGTGATATTAGATGGGGGAGGGGGGAGGGGTGTGTGTGTGTGTGTGTGTGTGTGTGTAAGTGTGTGTGTGTGTGTGTGTGTGTGTGTGTGTGTGCGTGCGTCTCTCTCTCTTCTCTGTCTCTTTGTCTCTCTGTCTCTGTCTGTCTGTCTGTCTCTCTCTCTGTTTTGAGTGTTGGGCAAATTTTGAAATTTTTCCGAAACGTTCTTAGAAATGCTCTGGAATCGATGTGAGAAATATCGGTTATGGTCAATCTTCTTGCCAAGATTTGTGTGTGGCGTGTGCGTGAGTGTGTGTGTGTATGTGTGTGTGTGTATTTGTGTGCGCGTGCGTGCGTGCGTGTGCGCGCACGCGCGTGTGTGTGCGTTTCTACTGACAAGTTCCTGAACTCTTTAAGCATACTGGCTGGGCCAGACTGGCTTGGCTAAGTTTACCGGTAAAGACGTGTGACTTGGACTCAAGATCGATAACTCCAAGCTCAAAACCCGACCCGCAACATAAAAAAAAAAAAAAAAAAAAAACACCCCAAAAAACCCTTGGCCCCGCTCATTGCCTGTCCCTTTTGATATGCCAATCATTCTGTCAGCCCTGGAGAGTGCTTGAATCTTGCTGGTCTTGTTCCTCTGTTCATTTCAAGACGGTGTCTCTGGGATCAGTGGGGATGTAACGTAGAGTCTTTCAAGGATTCTTCTTTTTCTTTCTTTTCTTTTTTCTTTTTCTTTTTTAAATTTTTTTTTCTTGTTTTGTCTGGCCACGAATATACAATGTACATGTTTGGGAACGTACCCATTGATATGAAGTTCATTGTGGTTTCCATTGGATTTGTATGATAATACCAAAGGAAATAAGAGGGAAGCAGGGAGAATTTTAAATATCAACTAAGTAACATAACTCTTGAGAGTCACGGAGTTATCTCCCATGTAGAATTTCTCAAACCCAACACAGCTTGCGCTACCCATTCAGCTTACCACTTTATGCTTTGTGGCTGCGTCTATGCTAGCTGAATGGGTAGCGCAAACTGTGTTGGGTTTGAGAAATTCTACATGGGAGATAACTCCGTGACTCTTAAGAGTTATGTTACTTAGTTTGTATGATAAGACCAAAAAAAAAAAAAAAAAAAAAAAATACGAGTGTAGAAAAGGGGTGAAGGTCGTTGTAAATGGACGCTCCTGGGACGAGAAAAAAAAAAGCCCACAACTCGTACACAGCCTTTAGGTCAGTTTATCTACACACAGCACAAATAATATAAATGCCTATCAGTTAACATTAGGAAGAGAGTTCTTGAATGTTATAATAGAACCGATAATGTTGATACGGTTGTGAGGCGTGGACAGTCAACACGCAAACCAGAACAAGATTGGGGCAGCCGAGATGTGTTTTCTAAGGAAGAATGTTGAGAGTTCCATGGACAGCAAAGAAAATAAACCAGACAGTCTTGATGGAGGCAGACACACGAAGATCATTCGTAAGGAAGATTAGGAAAAGTCAGGCAATATTTTCAGGCCGTTTTATGAGGAAAGGGGAATTAGAGCACCTGGTCACGACAGGAAAGCTGGAGGGAAAGAGAGCACCAGGTAGACCCAGGGAGAAAATATTGGACGCATTTGCAGGGTGGCTGAGGGATAGTGTGCTTACGGCGACAAAGGGATAGATGCATATGGGAGGGCCACGATAGCCAACGCCTTGCGGCAGGGCACTTGACGATGATGATGATGATGGTTTCTATTTCAAGCGTGGTGTGCCCCATTCAGGACGGTAGCCGATCATGCGCCGCCATGCACTGCCTGTGAAAATGGTACCAGACCTTGTGGAACTATCCCAGTGCAAAAGGGGGTCAATTTTGCTGGCGGTGGATAAGGTGCGGGAGTCAAGGGGTTAAGCTAGCTGGACAAGGGTTAACCCAACAAACGTGAAAGACAGGTGGCGGGAATCAAAAGGTTAAGCCAACAAACCTGAAAGACAGGTGCGGAGGAATCAAAAGGGTGATAAGCCAACAAACGTGAAAGACAGGTGCGGGAATCAAAAGGTTAAGCCAACAAACGTGAAAGACAGGTTCGGGAATCAAAGGGTTAAGCCAACAAACCTGAAAGACAGGGTGTGCATTTTACCTGGAGACACACTCAGTACACATAAACCTATCTGTTGCTGCAAGCAAGAACTGGTTTCGATCATGGAAAAAAAACAACAAAAACAAAACACACACATAGGCAGACAGATGAACTGAAACAACAGACTAACATAACAAGCCAAAAAGCAGACCCACAATCAAAACAGACGCAATAACAGCAGCCAACAATGGCAACGTAAACAACAGCAGAGACAAACCAGGACTGGTGGGCTGTTTATTGTTGTTGTCGTCCTTGCACCTGGGCAGTGTGCCAAATCAATGAGGAGACAAAGAGAGAGAGAGGGAGAGAGAGAGAGAGAGAGAGAGAGAGAGAGAGAGAGAGAGATAGTAGAAAGAGAGAGAGACAGACACAAGTACAGAAACATAGACAGAGAGATACAGAGAGAGAAAGGTAGAGAGTAGGAGAGGGAGAGAGAGAGAGAGAGAGAGAGATACCTAGAGAGAGAGAGAGAGGCAGACAGACAGACAGACAACAACAGACACAAATACAGAGACAGAGACAGAGAGATACAGAGAGAGAAAGGGAGAGAGTGAGAGAGAAAGGTAGAGAGTGGGAGAGAGGGAAAGAGGGAGAGAGAGAGGGGGGAAGAGAGAGAAGAGAGTCGCGTGTCGGCGCGCGCAAGAGAGAGAGAGAGAGAGAGAGAGAAGAGAGAGAGAGAGAGCGAGAGAGCGAGAGGGAGCGAGAGAGAGAGAGAGAGACAGAGAGAAAATGAGAGAGAGAGAGAGAGAGAGACAGATGACATACGCAGACAGAGAGACAGAGACAGAAGACAGAGACAAAGAGACAGAGAAGAGAGAGAAGAAAGGAAGAGAGTGGAGGAAAAGGTACAGAGAGTGGGAGAGAGAGGAAGAGAGGGAGAGGGAGGGAGAGAGAGAGAGAGAGAGTAAGGGAAAGACAGAGAGACAGAGAGAGAGAGACAGAGACAGAGACAGAGACGAGAGAGACAGAGACGAGAGAGAAAGAGACAGAAACAGGCAAACAGGGAGAGAGAGAGAGAGAAAGAGAGACAGAGACAGAGAGAGAGAGAGAGACAGAGAGAGAGAGAGACAGAGACACATAGAGACAGAGAGAGAAAGAGAGAGACAAACAGGGAGAGAGAGAAAGAAAGAGAGAGAGAGAGACAGAGACAGAGAGAGACAGAAAGACAGAGACAGACAGAGAGGTAGCTACCCCATTTGTAGCAGAAACAAGAAAAAAAAAAAAAAATCGGGCATTACAAACTATTTTACTTGGGGCAGTGGTTTGCATGCATCAGAGGGGGACTTGAGGTTAGACTTCCCTTTGTTATTGTGTACAAATCGTTACAGCAGTACCAGAAACTGTTTTGCTCAGAGAGAATAAAGAAGTGGAAGCACAAGGGACCTGTGGGTGTTGGTGCTGGAAAGATGATGACGGTGAAATGAAAGCGGCGACAGTGGTAATGGAAGATGAACCGATTGAATGTTGTGGTGAGGGTGACTAATCTTGAGTTATTTCGTTAACCGACTTAACTTAACCCCTCCCCCCCCACCCACCCCCTGGGGGTGCCTGGGGGCTCTTTCAGCATAAATAGTATCCCCCCCCCCACCTTCAAGAAACTTTGTTTCAGTAATTTCTCCTTTTTTTTCACTCTTTTTGTTTCTGCTTCTTCTTTTGCTTTCTGTCGTTTCTTCCTAATTTTTCTGCCTTGCTGGTCCATTCACCTGTATGTGTTCGATAAAGTCTTACGTAGGTTGTCTTAGGAGTGATAATGGGGTATATGTATTAAGTGCATTTTTGCCTCTAGGGACATGAGATAAGCGAAAGCAATTTGAGGTTAATTTAGGCCTGTTTTTGTACGTGCTGTAGTGTCCCTTAAGTTATGTTTAAATTTGTGTTCAGGTATGTTTTTGAAATCCCCTGTGCGATAAACAGGACAGAGTGATCAACGCCAGGAAGACCTCCTTAGACCTTGTGCACCCTGGAAAAGGCCGACTTCCAATTCAGCGGCGGGGCGACCATCCCCAACCCAGGCGGGTCACGGGTGGCGGATAGTGAAGCCCTTCAGATATGGAGGGTGGCTGTGAATAAGCTAGCTTGCTAGCAAATAAGCAGTCCTGGACAAACTGGCAGTGTTCCTATCAGGACAGGGTGGGTAGCAGGTGGCGCTGCTATCCTTAAAAAAATGCCCCAGGTGTCCTATGACGGGTTCATCAACGGGTAAAGGCCGCTATAAGCCCTAGCTACGGGATGGGATCCCCGGAGAAACAATCCCCCTGTACTTCCAGGGCAGGACGTACGGGCCAGGAGCTAAGGGCGGGGCAACCCCTACAGAAAACCTAGAAACTGAAGACAGAGGTACCGGGCCAGCGTGCGCCTTCTAACAAACCATGGTACCATGCACTTATCGCATAATGGCTACACACTCATCGAGTTCAGACGAGACATCACCCGGACTCAGCTGATTGTGTAGCAGCGTACGCCAAGAAGAAGAAGAAGACCATGTGCTCGAATACACTGATATGTGTCCTTAATTTTCTTTTCCCTTTTTCCTGTTGAGGTATTGTGTGTGTGTGTGTGTTGAAACGGGTTATCGGCCTGTTATGGCTCTTCGCAGTCGGCTGGGCTTTGAAATGAAAATAACGATAACGAACTTCAACCCTTGACCCCCAGTATCCTTCATTGCTAACCATACTAACAAATTAAAGCAACATAACTCTTGAGAGTCACGGAGTTATCTCCCATGTAGAATTTCTCAACTCCAACACAGTTTGCGCTACCCATTCAGCTAGCATAGACGCAGCCACAAGGCACATAATTGCAAGCTCAGAACATTCCTCAAAAAAGGTAGCGCAAACTGTATTGGATTTGAGAAATTCTACATGGGAGATAACTCCGTGACTCTCAAGAGTTATGTTGCTTAGTTCAATATTTAAAATTCTCCCTGCTTCCCTCTTATTTCCTTTGGTGTTACATACTAAACAAAGCAAAAACTGAACCCTTTGACTCCCTCACCCTAACTATCAGCTTCCTGCTGGAAGCTGGTGTGGATAGGGTGAGGGAGTCAAAGGATTCAGTTTTTGTGGCTGGTGGATAGGGTGAGGGAGTCAAAGGGTTAATTTGACTTAAGCTTCTGAGTTCCTCGGGGAAAACAAAAGTCATGGCTATCACTCCTCCAACGCACTCGTTCCAGAAGATCCTCTTCAGCTGTGTCCATGTCATCCCGTTTGCTTCACCTCTACTACGTACGTACGTCAGTGCTCCGGTACCGGTCTGTCTTGGTCTACCCACTTTTTAGTTTTCCCTGTGGATTTTCAGTCAAGGGTCTGTGACGTGATGTTTGATGAAGACTTCTGCGCAGTGTAGGGAAAAAAAGAGGCAACATTTATAGGACATTTTATGAGGCAAGAGAAATTCGAGCACCTAGTCACAACAGGAAAGCTGGAGGGAAAGAGAACACCAGGTACATACAGAGAGAAAATATTGGACGGACTTGCAGAGTGGCTGAGGACAGAGAGGGTGGAAGATGTGCTTGCGGCAACAAGGGATTGATTCGTATGGAGGGCTATGATCGCCAAGCGCCACGTGGCAGGGCACATTATGTTGATATGAAGGTATGTATATATATGTATATATATATTTGTATATTGTGTATACATATATATATATACTTATATATATGTACATACATATTATATATATTAATATATATATAATTACACATATATATATATATATATATACATTTTTTTCTATTCCCTATGGACTTATTGAGGCAAGAGAAATTAGAGCACCTAGTCACAACAGGAAAGCTGGAAGGAAAAAACACCAGGTAAACACAGAGAGAAAATATATACATATATTTCACCAGATGGCAGATGTACATCAGAAATAGCCAGCAGAATCGGCCAAGCAAAAACAACATTCAAGAAGATGGAGAGCATTCTTACCAACAAATGCCTATCAATTAACATCAGGAATAGAGTTCTTGAATGTTATACAGAACCAATACTATTCTATGGTTTCCAAGCGAGGACAGTCAACAAGCAAAGCCAGAACAAGACTGAGGCAGCCGAGATGTGGTTTACTAGATAAGGATGTTGAGAGTATCCATGGACAGCAAAGAAAACAAACGAGACAGTCTTGATGGAGGCAGACACAAGTAGATCACGCATAAGGAAGATTAGGAAAAGGCAGGCAACATTCATAGGCCATATTATGAGGAAAGGGGAATTGGAACACCTGGTCACAACGAGAAAGCTGGAGGGAAGGAGAGCACCGGGTAGACCCAGGAGAAGATACTAGACGGACTTGCAGAGTGGCTGGGGACAAGGAGGGTGGAAGAGATGCCCTTTAGGCAAGGAGAGATAGAGACAGATGGAAGTCCATAATCCCAACGCAATGCAGGCAAGGCACCTTGATGATTGATGATGATGATGATGATGATGATGATATGGACTTCACCAATCTTCTGTTATCACCATGGCATGGAACGGACAGGGATGCTTGTTTAAATTAAAACTAACGTTGTATGGGCAAGTTTAGAAAGAAGACATCATCAGCCACATTATCAGAGCTTCATTGGCGGCTGTTCCAGAGAATTGCTTGCTCAGAACAAATAGAGAAACCCGAACTGATGGTTTTGGTCTGTGTAAATAGGGGCTGAAACGTATGGAAGACAGAGAAGTCTAAATTGCTTATGGCAAGGTCTAGTTGTCGATCGATCAGTATGACTAAGACAAGTCACGTTTCTCGTCAGTTCGATTGTTAAAAATCAAAATCAAACATAGGGGAAGCCCTGTGATCCAGGTTTTGTCAACTGACAAACTGTACAGTGTTTGTTTGTTTTGAGGAAGACAGTGTTTGTTTTGAGGAAGACAGTGTTTGTTTGTTTTGAGGAAGACAGTGTTTATTTGTTTTGAGGAAGACAGTGTTTGTTTTGAGGAAGACAGTGTTTGTTTTGAGGAAGACAGTGTTTGTTTGTTTTGAGGAAGACAGTGTTTGTTTTGAGAAGACAGTGTTTGTTTGTTTTGAGGAAGATAGTGTTTGTTTTGAGGAAGACAGTGTTTGTTTTGAGGAAGACAGTGTTTGTTTGTTTTGAGGAAGACAGTGTTTGTTTTGAGGAAGACAGTGTTTGTTTGTTTTGAGTAAAGACAGTGTTTGTTTGTTTTGAGTAAAGACAGTGTTTGTTTGTTTTGAGTAAAGACAGTGTTTGTTTGTTTTGAGGAAGACAGTGTTTGTTTTGAGGAAGACAGTGTTTGTTTGTTTTGAGGAAGACAGTGTTTGTTTTGAGGAAGATAGTGTTTGTTTGTTTTGAGGAAGACAGTGTTTGTTTGTTTTGAGGAAGACAGTGTTTGTTTTGAGGAAGACAGTGTTTGTTTGTTTTGAGGAAGACAAGTGTTTGTTTTGAGGAAGACAGTGTTTGTTTGTTTTGAGGAAGACCAGTGTTTGTTTTGAGGAAGACAGTGTTTGTTTTGAGGAAGACAGTGTTTGTTTGTTTTGAGGAAGACAGTGTTTGTTTTGAGGAAGACAGTGTTTGTTTGTTTTGAGGAAGACAGTGTTTGTTTTGAGGAAGACAGTGTTTGTTTGTTTTGAGGAAGACAGTGTTTGTTTTGAGGAAGACAGTGTTTGTTTGTTTTGTGGAAGACAGTGTTTGTTTTGAGGAAGACAGTGTTTGTTTGTTTTGAGGAAGACAGTGTTTGTTTTGAGGAAGACAGGTGTTTGTTTTGAGGAAGACAGTGTTTGTTTGTTTTGAGGAAGACAGTGTTTGTTTTGAGGAAGACAGTGTTTGTTTGTTTTGAGGAAGACAGTGTTTGTTTTGAGGAAGACAGTGTTTGTTTGTTTTGAGGAAGACAGTGTTTGTTTGAGGAAGACAGTGTTTGTTTGTTTTGAGGAAGACAGGTTTGTTTTGAGGAAGACAGTTGTTTGTTGTTGAGGAAGGACAGTGTTTGTTTGTTTTGAGGAAGACAGTGTTTGTTGTTTGAGGAAGACAGTGTTTGTTTGTTTTGAGGAAGACAGTGTTTGTTTTGAGGAAGACAGTGTTTGTTTGTTTTGAGGAAGACAGTGTTTTGTTTTGAGGAAGACAGTGTTTGTTTTGAGGAAGACAGTGTTTGTTTGTTTTGAGGAAGACAGTGTTTGTTTGTTTTGAGGAAGACAGTGTTTGTTTTGAGGAAGACAGTGTTTGTTTTGAGGAAGAC